>JACEFZ010012488.1:130000-240000 GCA_014155875.1 Cepaea nemoralis
GGCCTTACCAGCCATTTTAGAATTCACGTTCCAAACTTTCAACCACTGGATGAAATGAATGGTCATCATGTTTCTTGATGGACTATTCTTATGATTTAACCCAAGAAAAATTATTTGTCCTTTCATATAGTTGCATACACTGTTCTACATTCATTAGCCCCTTTAAGATAGTAATTCAGTGACTCTGGCAGTCCAAGGTATTCGCAACATTCGTCTCAGGAACCACATCTCCGTTACTTCCATGCTCTTCTTAAATTGTTCATTCACGTTTCATGATTCACTGTCATACAACAGTCGAGGCTAGCACCAAAAAACTATGGATGTATCTGTTTTTGAGGAACACACACGTGGCAAGTGCTTAACAAGGAAACAAATGATTAACCTGAACAGTGGTACCTCGGGTTACGAGCTTAATTCTTTCCACAACTCTGTTCGTAACCCGAAACGTTCGTAACCCGAACCATTGAAATCAATTAAATAAAGACAATCCGTTTCAAGATGAAAGAATCGTTCTTATTTATTAACATCCGGTCGTTTACCTGACAAAACGCAAAGAATACGTGTACTTCACGTATTAAATAAAGAGAAAGAAAACAACCAAATGAATTAAATGTAACATAAAAAAAAAGATGCAGTCTATCTTTATTACCAAGAAAACGATCATGGGAAATTTGTCACTTTCTTTGTTATTCTGAATAATTAGTTTCAGGAGTATCTTGTCGCTGTTTCTTGGCAGCCGACTGGGAATATTTCTGCACCAAGAAACTATGAAGGGAAATTTGTCGCTTCCTTTACTGGAGAATCTTTCTGAAGTGGGCCATAGTGTTATCATTCATCAGGTTTACTGCCCTGTTAGCAACAAGTTTGTTTGGATGATAGTCCACAATGAAGTCTTCGACGTCTGCCCACTTGCTGCAAATTTCTTTAATCTTGGCAGTTGAAACGATCACTGACTCCTCATCATCGGACGACTGCTCCTTCATTAATGTCTCTAGCTGTTCATTCTGAAGATCTACAAGCTCATCTGTTTGTACTGTACGCGATCGTTTGTCTCCAATGTTACAGCATGCTCTCTCTCTCTCTCTCTCTCTCTCTCTCTCTCTCTCTCTCTCTCTCTCTCTCTCTCTCTCTCTCTCTCTCTCTCTCTCTCTCTCTCTCTCTCTCTCTCTCTCTCGCTTTCGTTCCTATCCTGAGGCACTGTTCGTTACCCGAGACATAATATTTTCGAAGTTGCTGTTCGTAACCTGAATTGTTCGTGACTTGAGGCGTTCGTAACCCGAGGTACCACTGTATATACATTTTGATGTAAAGTTTTTCACGTAGTTGAATCAATGTTGTTTTTGTGCTGGTGAAGATTATAGCCGCAACGTCCATTTGTCTCTTGTGACCATGTTCTAGTTTAGCTGACCGATTCTACCTCTGGTGTTTGTAGATTTACTGAATGCCAAGCACTCTGTAGACTTGGTCAAGATTGATTTAATTTTACATCTAAGTTGTCTAAGGGGTGAGGTAGTCAATCATGTGCCAGCCCTCCTTTGTAGCCTCTGACGACATGCATGGTAGGTTACATGTGATTCTTTGCTTTCCTTACAGACGCCATGTCTATGGCGAAGGGGTAACACAGCTGCGGGCGATTTGGCAGCAGACCACTTTGCGTTGGTTGTTATAAAATGGTATGAGTGCAGGTCGTCCAGAAAGCAATGGCGAGGTACTGAACGCAAAAAAAATTTCAAAAAAAAAAAAAATTCATGGGGTTGAAAGCAACGTCCTGTCTTTCCATATAGGCCGCGGCAACAGACGGGCGTCTATGGTGTTCGCTGTTTGAATTCTGCCTGCTGAGGTGGATGTCTATTTCCACACTGGGTGATCGAAGTCGCTTATCGGCATGGCACAGGATGATGATGATGATGTTGGAAGACACGACAAGTTACTGATACATGATTACATGTGAGATTGTCCCGCTTGGAAGATTGTCCAACACTATAGTACGTTTTTTTTTTGTTTTTTTTTTGCCCAATATAAACATCAATATCTCAGTAACCAACAGAGGGAAAATTATAAGATTTAGTATATAACCTTATCATTATGTCCACCCAACAAAAAAATTGTTGTTCTGGAGATTTTACAGCAGATTTCAAAGTTTGTTTATATGCGGTATATAATTTACGGGTCTGAGATGAAATTCATAATTTTAAATGTATTACAGCGTAGCCAGACAATCAGCGCTCAGTGTTGAATATTGTTCGTTTTTTTTCACGGGATTGGCCTTATGCCCACTACCCGCGTTGTTTAAACTAGGACTGTTCATTCAGATGTGTCTCAAAATGTGGGTTATTTCATGAAACCTGATTAATATGTTTTTTTTTTGTTTTTTTTTAACATCTTACCACTTATCGCTAACATTGAAATGTGTGAATATTTTTCAATGGGATTGAATGCGAAATTATACACTTCAAAGAATCGCTATGAAGTTGTACACATATTTTTGTCAAGGAGCTGATCGCAGTAAACTGTTTTATACTATTACAAATTCCGAAAAAAAGAACAATGCATGCATTGGGTTTGAGTAAACGGTCATTTCGTCGACAGCTTTGACAAAGATGTCATAAGGCAAGCTATTATAAAAATGCTTCAAAAAGTCGCTTGATATACGACAGGGTCGACTTCATTGCACCGGGTTCTATCCCATATGGCTCGGTCTCTTTCCGCAGCGCGGAAAGCATCGCACAAAGCACGAACTCCGCAGCTCTAGCGACGACCCACAGAAGTCTCCGAAAAATTTAACTCGTGAACCGAAGGATGCGGCCCGGAATCGAACCCACGACCTTTGGAGCCCGAGTCAAAAGGCTTGAACTTTGCCACAGAGACTCCTACAATTATAAAAATTTTGGATTTTATATCCAGGATTATCCAGCATTATAAAAATGCTGGATGCCAAAGAAACAGTGACTGTAAGAAAACTTAGGGTTTGGTTCAGAAAGAACAATAACATAGAGCTATCCAAAACAACTTTGTGGAAAATTATAAGGACATTATCTTCACTATTTGAAAGTACAAGGGCGGTAGAAATAATCTTTGCGAGCAACCGCATTTAGGAGCCATGAGAAGCAGATACCTACGTGAAATAAGGGAAATGCGCAAAGAAAATTATGGCATAGTGTGTTTGGATGAAATGTGGATCAATGCGCACCACACAAGTGATAAGGAATGGCAATCAGTGGATGGACAGATAAAGCGATATGTGCCCAGTAGTATAGGACAACTTTTGGTCATGGCCCATGCTGGTAATACGCATAATGGCTTACAACAGAATGCTGGGCTCGTGTTCGTATCAAAGCATACAGACAATAGGGATTATCATAATAAGATGAATGGTAATGTATTTAGAGATTGGCTCGAGAATACTGTGCTTCCATCCCTAGATAGACCGTCGTGTCCAATTATGGACAATGCATGATATCAATGTTGTTGCCCAAGAAGACAAAATACGTACAGCATCGAGCACAAAGGGAGCAATAAAGATATGACTCCGAATGGAAAACATACCATTTCCAGAAACGTATTTCTAGCTAGAATTGTTGTCCCTTGTAAAACAGACGCCAAAAAGCAAGAAATATCAAATCGACAAGTTGATAGAAGAGCATCGTCATGGGTGCTTGAGACTTCCGCCGTACCATTCTCATTTTAACCCTATAGAACTTGTGTGGGCTAAAATTAAAGGACAGGTGGCAGCTGACAATACTATATTCAAATTGTCTGACGTCAGGATACTAATCCAGTCCGCGCTATTAAATATTGATAAAAGTTACTGGAAAAATGTGAGGACCATGTGTTGAAAGAGGAAGAGGATTATTGGAGAAAGGATGGATTGAATTTTATGCAACCGAGAGCAGTCATCAACCTACTGGAATCGTCCGACACAGATTAAGGTCTGAGCAGATCGCAGACCTTAATCCACGTGCACACCAACTGGGATATTTTGCTATAAATATTCAGAAGAATTGCAGGCCCTAAACATTACAGCATCAGCATAATGTCAATGGCAACAGTTTGTATTCCACAGTGATGAATTTTCAATTCCGCAAGCCCTCAGCGGTGACAAATAACTGTATTGACACACACACACACACACACACACACACACACACACACACACACACACACACACACACACACACACACACACACACTAAATGCAGTGGATACCAGTAGAAGAGTAATATTGACAAACAACTGTATTGAAACACACACACACACACACACACACACACACACACACACACACACTAAACGCATTGAATACCAACAGAAGAGTAATATTGCTGTGGAAACTGACATATTGTGGCATAACAATAAACGTGAGAGCAAACACGTTGTCAAATTAGGGGACAACACACGTGCATATGAATCAATATATAAACTTCAATGAAAAGAGGACCAACATCTTGGTCGTTAAGAAGAAAGCCCACTACAGAGACACTGACAACTATTTTCATAGTGCAAAACAGGTAATCATGTTCCGTCTCTGAACGGTAAACAGCAGAGTAGACAATCTTTCACGAAGACTCAATGCGGGTCTGTCACCCATGTGTATGTGTGAACAAGCTACACAGACAGCTGAACAGATCCTTAAAAATGGAAACATGATGACTAAATTGCGGTATAATTTCTGGTCACTCCATACGCACATTAACGCACAGCTATTTGGAAGCTTTCACGAACTCAATATAAAAAGCTAACACGAATACTTGTGTACACATTATTAACCAGCAGCTGAAGAAACAAGAAGGAAATGAAAAATAAGGTAAGAAATATATTCCTTCTACTTTCCTGTAATTTACAAATTATTTACCCCATGCCTCTGTAAATTCTCTGTCTTTACTAATATTACACATTACACCCCTCTCGGGATTATCCATGGTGAAGTGGTCAAGCCGTCTGACTCAAGCTCCGAAGGTTGTATGTTCGATTCCGGGCCGCGTCCTTCATTTCACGAGTGCATTTTTTCGGAGACTCCCGAGGGTCGTCGCTGGAGGTACGGAGTTCGCGCTTTGTGCGACGCTTTCCGCGCTGCGGAAAGAAACTGAGCCACATGGGATAAAAACCCGGTGCAATGCAGCCGACCCTGTCGATTTTAAGCTACTTCTTTCATTGCACCCACTCCCATACGAATCCGGATACGCCTTGTGTGTCATCTGAATTTGCGGGGCTTTCATTACTGTAAACATAAATTTGTTAGCGAGAAATCACTAGTTTTTCAGCAAAACATCAAAGAAATGTCGCCGCTTTCGATGATTAAGTTGTTTTTTGGACCTATCAAAGACATATTCCTTGGTTGGGGGTGGGTAAATATAAGACGGCAGGAAAAATTTCATAACGATGCAACAGACAGTTTTCAAAATAATTGATCGTGAATGAAGGCATTCTTTTCGTGACATACTATAGCATTTCCAGACAGTGTCAGGCGTACAGTAAAGAACCGGGCGTAAGAACGTTCGTTTTTCCTGGACTACAATTCAGTGTCCTGTGAGAGATAAGCGAGTTAGGTCTCTGTACTTCTGTATCTTCTCTATGTTGTATCACAGAAGCCAGTTGACCTCTGTACTTCTGTATCTTCTCTATGTTGTATCACAGAAGCCAGTTGACCTCTGTACTTCTGTATCTTCTCTATGTTGTATCACAGAAGCCAGTTGACCTCTGTACTTCTGTATCTTCTCTATGTTGTATCACAGAAGCCAGTTGGTCTCTGTACTTCTGTATCTTCTCTATGTTGTATCACAGAAGCCAGTTGACCTCTGTACTTCTGTATCTTCTCTATGTTGTATCACAGAAGCCAGTTGACCTCTGTACTTCTGTATCTTCTCTATGTTGTATCAGAGAAGCCAGGTGACCTCTGTACTTCTGTATCTTCTCTATGTTGTATCACAGAAGCCAGTTGACCTCTGTACTTCTGTATCTTCTCTATGTTGTATCAGAGAAGCCAGGTGACCTCTGTACTTCTGTATCTTCTCTATGTTGTATCACAGAAGCCAGTTGACCTCTGTACTTCTGTATCTTCTCTATGTTGTATCACAGAAGCCAGTTGGTCTCTGTACTTCTGTATCTTCTCTATGTTGTATCACAGAAGCCAGTTGGCCTCTGTACTTCTGTATCTTCTCTATGTTGTATCACAGAAGCCAGTTGACCTCTGTACTTCTGTATCTTCTCTATGTTGTATCACAGAAGCCAGTTGGTCTCTGTACTTCTGTATCTTCTCTATGTTGTATCACAGAAGCCAGTTGGTCTCTGTACTTCTGTATCTTCTCTATGTTGTATCACAGAAGCCAGTTGGTCTCTGTACTTCTGTATCTTCTCTATGTTGTATCACAGAAGCCAGTTGACCTCTGTACTTCTGTATCTTCTCTATGTTGTATCACAGAAGCCAGTTGGCCTCTGTAATTGTGTACTGTCTGTAATCCCGTCTGTTTTGTGTGACGAAAACTAATTGGTTTTCTGTACTTCTGTATCTTCTCTATGTTGTATCACAGAAGCCAGTTGGCCTCTGTAATTGTGTACTGTCTGTAATCCCGTCTGATTTGTGTGACGAAAACTAATTGGTTTTCTGTACTTCTGTATCTTCTCTATGTTGTATCACAGAAGCCAGTTGGCCTCTGTAATTGTGTACTGGCTGTAATCCCGTCTGTTTTGTGTGACGAAAACTAATTGGTTTTCTGTACTTCTGTGCTGCTTTTGACCTGTTTTCTGTGATGTAAGCCAAATGGCTTTCTGTACTTCTATGTTGCCAGTATCCTGTCCGTGTTGGGGAGAGTTGGTTTAGAGAAACCAAAACTAGTCTCTCAAAATGTCTGCGTGAACAGTTCGAGTGACTTTAGGAATGTAGTTCTTTGTGTCGTTTTTGTTCTGTCCTGGTTTCGTGATGGACTGTGAGTCCCTGTGGCGACGTGGTTAAGCTGCCTGTCTAGGTTCCTACTCCATCAGTCGGTGCAAGAGTATAATTTTCTCGGAGACTCCCGAGGATCTTCGCTATAGCTATTGGGTTCGTGCTCTGTGCGACGCTTTCTGCAGCCTGCTCGGCTGAAAGAGATACATCCATGGGAGATAAAGCCCGGTGCAATAAAATGATCCCCTCGCCTATAAACCTCTGTATGATGGGCCGGATATATGCCTCCTTACACGTAAAGGAGACAGGAACCAGCTCTTGTTAAAGATCTTCCGTGTAGAATAGACAAGATCTGTGTGCCTGCCCTGGCTGGAGATCTTCCAAATAGAGGAGACAAGACAACTGTGCAAACTCTAGCTACGGTCACTTCAGGCTGAAGAGACAAACCTATGTACCACATCTAGCTGTAGATTGTCCAGGTAGAGGAAACAAGATGTATGCGTTCAGTTCCAGAGGAAACCCCCAAGTAGAGGACACAGAACCTCTGTGCCAATACCAGTTGAGTTTGAGGATACACTTTCTACAAGAGATTCGCAATGCCGATGACACCGTACAAACTCTTTGGCTTTAAATTTGTAAGAACATATTCTTGTTCCTGCATGATGATTGTAGCCAACATGCATTCCACAGGTGTCCCTGGGCGTTCGTATGAAGATCTGTGCTGAGTTTTATCTTCTATTCCTTTGCATGAAGACAAGTATCATGCTTTTGTCCTGATAAGCTCTGGCCAGTTCGTCTGCCGCAGCACAATGGTTTTTGCTACAATACTACTTACTGATACTGTTTCTGCTGTTGTTACTTATTATGAAAAATCTTCTACTACTACTACTACTACTACTACTACTACTACTACTACTACTACTACTACTACTACTACTACTACTACTACTACTACTACTACTACTACTACTACTACTACTACTACTACTACTACTATTACTACTACTACTACTACTACTACTACTACTACTACTACTACTACTACTACTACTACTACTACTACTACTACTACTACTACTACTGCTTGCTACTGCTACTGCTGCTGCTGCTGCTACTAACTACTACTACTACTACTACTACTACTACTACTACTACTACTACTACTACTACTACTACTACTATTGCTGCTACTGCTACTGCTGCTGCTGCTGCTACTACTACTACTACTACTACTACTACTACTACTACTACTACTACTGCTGCTGCTACTGCTGCTGCTGCTGCTGCTGCTACTACTACTACTACTACTACTACTACTACTACTACTACTACTACTACTGCTGCTACTACTACTACTACTACTACTACTGCTGCTGCTGCTGCTGCTGCTACTGCTGCTGCTGCTGCTGCTACACTACAAACTCTCACCTCTACGGCTTCCACTACCTGCCGCTGTCACTAGTATCACCATTGCTACTTATTACATAACAATAACACTAATTAAACTAACAATAGTAACTATTATTAATAATATTATCACAAGCACAGATTCCTAAATCACACAGGCACCTGCTGAATATTAAGTTATCAAACCATACCTTAGTACTGAAATTATAATTTCTATTTCCGCTGTTCCTCGCTGTAATTTCTACTCACTCACTCACACACAAACACTCACACACACACACACACAAACTGCTAGGCTATGTGTGCGGGTACTTAGCATTTGCCCGTCCCACAATGCCCCTGGACTGTCACAATGAATATCACCAAAGGCCTCTATGAAGTCGGGCTCCTTTCCTTAGATATAAACTTAAGTGGACCATGAATTATTTGACACAGCCTTTTCACGCGTGTACCGAACTCTGAAGTTCTGCTGGTAGGTGGCTTATAAAAAAAGATTAAAACAACTACGGAGATTATGCTAATCCGTGGGATATTTTTATATAAGCGTGAGTGCTCTTCGGGCTATAGCGCACAGCGGTTGTGGCGTAGAGTTCGGATAGGGGGATTGGGAATGTGCACGGTGTGTGTTCAAGACTTTTATTGTGCGTCCGCGAATATTTATGAAGTGTGTTTGTGGGTGTGTTTGAGGGCGCGTGCGTGTATGTGTATGTTTGTGTGTGTGTGTGTGTGTGTGTGTGCTGCGAATGTATCTTTGGGAAGGTGTGTGCTAAAGCGCTTATTGAATGTCTAGAAGGTGAGGAGAAAGAAAGACAGACAGGCAGACAGACAGACAGACAGACAGACAGACAGACAGACAGACAGACAGACAGACAGACAGACAAAAAGAAGTAACGAAAGAAAGATGTAAAGAAAGAAAGAAAGAAAGAAAGAAAAAGAAAGGAAAAAGAAAGAAAGAAAGAAAGAAAGAAGAGAGATAGAGACAGATATTTATTTCATAAAACCATAGCAGTGACCGTACACAGCAACTACTACTCTCTCGTTCTTCCTCAGCCTCTTCTGTCACTCATATTTTCAGTCATCATACTATTCTCCAATGCCTCGCTTCTCATTATATGACCAAAGAACACTAGTTGTCTCTTTCTTATTGTTGAACATAATGTTCTACTTACATTAGCCACTTCAAAATAGTCGTTGTTAGTTCCTCTGGCAGTCCAAGGAAATCGCAAATATTCGACTCAGGCACCACATCTCTGTTGCTTCCAAGACTTTATTAATTTGCTCATTCATGTACCAGATGATATTTAACAATTCAGTACTCTCTTTTTGACAATAATTGATAGTGACGTCTTTAAAGGGGAAAATGGAGGATGTAGTGGGGAATTATGGTTTAGGTACAAGAAATGAAAGAGGGGAAAAGCTAATAGAATGGGCAAATATCAATGATATGATAACTGGAAACACATGGTTTAAACACCACAAAAGACGACTATACACATGAAAAACATGATAAGAAAACACGCAACCAAATTGACTACATACTAATTAATACCAAAAAAAAATTATAAATGCTTTAATTAATGTAAAGAAAATGTCTGGTTAGTTAGTTAGTTAGTCGCGGTTCCAACTTCACAGCAACGGGTTGTCCCCATTATGCTCCGTTCCTGTGGCAGTGAATATCACACAAAATGCTCCCCACTGCCCAAGGTGAAAAGTGGAAAAGACAGGAGTCTCGACAAACAACAGCCCGCACAGATACACTGTGCATAATGCCGCCGCCAGAATGTCAACACAATAGTCCCCCACGAGTCCCTCCCTCTCTGATGGAATCAGCAGTCATTTTCCCATCTGTATGTTTCCTAGATGTTCACCCACACATCCACGAAATACAGTTCATCGTCGATGGTAGTGGCAGTCAACCAGAAGCCCAGCAGCCACGCATTTCTGCATAAGGCAAAAAACCGGTCAACTTGGGACATAGCCATCTGCCATCGCTCCGAACATGCAGTCACGTTCCAAAAAACCTCGGGCAGATTCAAAAGCATTTCGCACGAAACTCACAGCTCACAGTGTCGCGCCACGCACTCACTCAGTAGCAGGGCGACGGAACCATCAAGCCTCCTTAGTCGCCTCTTACGACATGCGTGGTAGGCTACAGTGTTGCTATTCTTTGCTTTCCTTATGGGCCCCGGCAACACACGCCTGGTGCTGACTGTAATAGTGATCATGTACCACTATGTGGACAAATAAAAGTTAGATTTAAGAGAAGGAACAGAGTTGTTGGGAACATGAGACTTAATAAAGAAATTCTGAAAGTAGATTAAGAAATTCAAGAACAATACAGAGTGACTGTGACAAATAGGTATAATGCAATAGCTAAAATACAGAGTATAAATGAATAATGGGAAATGTCAAGAGACTCCATTCATCAAACTAGCAAAGAAATATTACCGGAGAGAAACCAAATAGCTAGGGGAAAAATGGGTGAATGAAGAAATCTTAATGCTGATGGACAAAAGAAAACAGAGTAAACATGACAAACAAGAATACTCTAAGATACATAAAGAAATGAAAGATAAATGTGGGAAGGCAAAAGACAGTTGGGCAAACGAGCAGTGCAAACAATTGAATTAAATGCCATTAAAGATATATAAAATATGCACAGACAAATCAGTGAGCTCACAGGAAGAAAATAAGAAATAAATACAGAGTGTTTGAAATCAAAAAACAGGAAAGATATTATTGGAGGAATGTGCTACAATGAAGAGGTGGAATGAGTATATAAGAAAATTATATGCTGGAGAAAGGGAAGAATTAACAGAAGAAAGTAACTTAGAAGGTCCATTCATTCATTCATTCATTCAGTAGCATGTCCTTTGCAGAACCTCACTCCCATAACAACCTTCCGGAAAACCTCTCGATCATAAGCAAGATGTCCCGCGTCTGATACACCCATCTGGAGATCATCCGCCACATCCTGCACCCATCTTCTCTTTGGCCTTCCTCTTCCTCTCTTCCCAGGCATATACCCTTCCATTATTGTTCTCTCCAAACTTTCGTGACGTTTCAAGTGACCAAAATATTTCAATTTTCTTTGTTTTATCGTCTTTAATAGCCAACCTTCTTCAATATTCAACTCTTGAAGTATGGATGCATTTGTTCTTTTCTTTACCCAAGATATTCTTAGAACTCGTCTATAACATTTATATTCAAAGGCGTTTATGCGCTGTTCAGCTTGTTTAGTAAGTGTCCATGTCTCACAGGCGTATGTTGCAATGGGAAAGATGCATGCTCTTAAAAATCTAATTTTTGTAGTTCTATCTGTCCCACTCCATAATTTATTCAGCTGTTTTAGTCTTTGAAGAGCAATTGATAGTTGCCGTTTAATTTCTTTCATTGTGTCACCGTTGTTGGTAATCAAGACCCAAGATATTCAAAATTTTCCACTACCATCCAATTTTTCGCCATTAATGTATATTTCTTTCTCCATAGTAGTTTTATCTGTATGCATTATCTTTGTTTTTGCTATGTTAAGATATAAGTTGTGATTTTCACTATTCAATTGGGTTGAAGCTATTAGGTTTTCTATGCCATTCTGTGTTGTGGATAGTAATACTGTATCATCAGCATATCGAATCTCCGGTATGTCATGACCGCCGATATTTAGTGCATCATATAGCTCCCTGTTTATATCATCTCTTACATTTCTCATTATATTTTCGGCGTACAGGTTAAACAAATAGGGTGACAGCACGCAGCCCTGACGGACTCCTTGCTTGATGTCAAACCAATCTGATGCCTCGCCATCTATTCTAACTGCTGCTTGTTGGTCTAGATAGAGCATTTTGATGAGTTGTACTACATGTGATGGAAAGCCCATATTCCTCATGATTTCCCAAAGTTTCTGATGTTGTACACAGTCAAATGCTTTTGAGTAATCCACAAAACATGAGAATAGGTTTACATTAAATTCTCTGCACTTCTCTATTATTAAAGGCATGTTGAATATGTGATCTCTTGTTCCTCTTCCTTGTCTAAATCCAGCTTGAACAACGTTAATCTCTTCTTCCATTTTCTTACGAAGTCTTCCCATTATGACTTTTAGTAGAATTTTACTTGCATGACTGATCAGGGCAACAGTTCTATAGTTGGTGCATAATTTCAGGGTGCCCTTTTTTGGTATTGGAATGAAGATAGTTCTCTTCCAATCTTTTGGCCATATACCATATTTCCAAATCTTTGTACATAATGCATGATATATGTGTATGCTTTCTTTTCCTCCCGCTTTAATTAGTTCATCTGGTATCTCATCACATCCAGGTGATTTACCATTCTTCAGGTTCTTTATAGCCCAAGCAATTTCATCTAATGAGGGTTCAGGTTCTGTCTCTGCTGCCATTGGTTCATGTATCTCATTCATATCCTCACTGTCACTCATATCATACATTCTACTGCAGTACTCCCGCCATCTTTCTAGAATTTGTCTAGATTCTGTTAAGGTATTTCCAATCTTGTCACAGATAACATTCAATTGAGGTTGAACATTTCTTGTCAATAACTTCATTTCTTTGAACATTTCATAATCTCTTTAGAAGGTCCACCTATTCTAAAAGATGAAGTCACTGATGCTATGAAAAATAAGAAGACAGGAAAAACAGCTGGGCCAGATGAAATCACAATAGAAGAATTAGAAGTATTGGGAGAATTTGGAAAAGATATATTAACCAAAATGTTGAATGATATTTACCGTAGTGGATATTTACCCAGTGATATGCTGAAATCTGTATTTATAGCTATACCAAAAGACAAGGAGCAATTGATTGTGAAGATTTTCGCACAATTACCTCATAAACCATATTACTAAGCTTCTACTCCGAATCATAATGAGAAGAACCAGAGAGGAAATAAAAATGGAAATAAGTGAAGAACAGTATGGATATGTGGAGGGAAAGGGCACAAACAATACAATATATACATTACGGACACCAATATAAAGGCCAATAGAGAAATAGAGAGACATATATTTGTGCTTCATAGATTATACTAAGGCTTTTGATGAACTGATTAAAATGTTGGAAGATATCAGCATTGATGGGAAAAGTTTTAAGAATAATACATAATATTTACTGGAACTAAGTAGCTGCAATTAAAATGGGAAATAAAGAGGGTAGTTACGAACACATAAAGCTAGGAGTACGACAGGGTGTGTCTTGTCACCAGATCTCTTCTCCCTATATAGCGAAGTAACATTGAGAAAGATCAAAGAGATGACAGGAATACTAGTTGGAGGTTATAATATAAATAATATACTGTCTGTTCTGTTGTTTGTCCATCAAGAATGATGATGACCATTCATTTCATCCAGTGGGGTTGAAGGTGTGGAGCCGTGGGTTCTAAGATGGCTGATAAGGCCTATTTTGGCTCGAAATGTTCTTTGACAATGTGGACAAAGAATGCTTGCCGTCTCTGGAGGAGGAATTCCTGCAGTGGTTTTTCTGTCCTGCCTTTTCTTCACAGCTCTTGCAGTCCTGGTTGCCTCACATATGACTGCACCTTTGCGCAATGATGCACGCCACGAATTTCGGTCTCTGGCTGCAGCCTCCCAGGTGTCATGATGAATTCCAAAAGCATTCAGTGAAATTTTCAGAGTGTCTTTAAAAACGTTTCCTCTGGCCACCTTGGGAGCGTTTACCACAACGCAGTTCGCTGTAAAAAATTCGTTTAGGGAGCCTGTGATCTGGCATGCGAGTCAGGTGACCAGCCCAGAGAATCTGATTCTTCATCAGTAGAGTGTGAATACTGGGCATGGATGCTCTTTCTAGGACTTCAGTGTCCTGGAATCTTGTCTTGCCATTTAATCTTCAGTAGCTTCCTTAGGCAGACTGTGTGGAAGTGGTTTAATTTCCTAGCGTGTCGCTGATAAACAGTCCAGGTTTCACAAGCATATAGCAGTGTGGATAATACAACTGCTTTGTAGACTTTTAGCTTTGTTTGCAGGCTTATTCCAGTTCTGTCCCATACATTCTTGTACAGTCTGCCAAAGGCTGCACTGGCCTTGGAGATTCTTGCATTCACTTCGTCATCGATTGTGGCAGCTTGTGACAGGGTGCTGCCAAGATAGGTAAATTTGTCCACAACACTTAGTCTATGATCATTCACTTTGATATTCGGCACAGTGTGATTATTCCCTGGAGCTGGCTGGTACATAACTACAGTCTTCTCCAAGTTGATATTGAGCCCAAAGTTGGCACAGGCATGTGAGAAAGCTGAAACATTATGTTGTATGTCCGCCTCTGAGTTGGCGTATAGAGCGCAATCATCAGCAAACAGGAGCTCTCTGACGGTGCCGCTGTCAATTTTGGTTTTAGCTTTCAGCCTTCTGAGATTGAATAACTTTCCATCCATACGGTAGTTGATGTCTATTCCAATGTCGTCGTTCTCGAAGGTATTCATCAACATGGCTGAAAACATGAGGCTGAACAGTGTTGGTGCCAGGACACATCCTTGCTTCACTCCATTGGTGACAGGAAAGGGTTCAGACAGCTCACCATTTTCCTGTACTCTTGCCTGCATGCCGTCATGAAATAGCCGCACTATTTGGACAAACTTTCGTGGACAGCCATATTTTGCCATAATCTTCCACAGTCCTTCTCTGCTGACTGTATCAAAAGCCTTGGTAAGGTCAATGAAAGTGGAGAACATTTCGCAGTTCTGTTCCTGACATTTCTCTAGCGAAAATCATGTCAACAGTTCCACGTTCTTTTCTGAAGCCACATTGACTCTCAGGAAGAAGACCTTGATCGAGATGGGCTGTGAGGCGATTGAGAAGAATTCTGGCGAGTATCTTCCCTGCAATTGAAAGCAAGGAGATGCCTCGGTGGTTGTCACAGGATTGGCGGTTTCCTTTACGTTTGTAAAGGTGGACTATTGACGCGTCCTTAAAATCTTGTGGCATGGTCTCGTTCATCCATATGTTTGTGAAGACTTGGTGAAGCTGCTCTGTTAGGACCGGCCCACCTGCCTTGTATATCTCTGCTGGGATGGAGTCAGGACCAGGTGCCTGCCGCTGGAGAGTTGCTGGATGGCTTTGTTTATTTCCACTATGGTTGGCAGGTCATCAAGAGTCTCATTGGTGGAACTTGAGGAAGGCAATTGATGGTTTCATCATCGAAGAAGGAAGTTGCATTTAAGATTTTGCTGAAATGCTCTGCCCAGCGTTGGAGGATTTCTTTCTTAACGGTGACCAATGTTCCCCCGTCTGCACTGAGGAGGGGAACTATGCCTGGTGATGAAGGACCATAGACCGCTTTCAGTGAGTCGTAGAAGTTTTTCATATCGTGTCTGTCAACAAAGCCCTGAATTTCATCAGCTTTGCTGCTCAGCCAGGAGTCCCGCATGTGCCGAAGTTTCTGCTGCACTACTCTCTGAATGTTCTTGAAAGCATCTTTTTTTGATGTTGACTTTGGGTCATTCAAATGTGCCTTGAGGAGAAGATGTTTCTCGGCCAGCAATTGGTTGATATGCAGATGACACAGTATTGGTGGCGGATAAATCAACAGACCTACAATAATTGTTGGACACTAGGAACAGAGAGTGCAAGGAAAGGACTCTCCTTGATTATCAAGAAAACAGTAACAATGGTGATATCAAAGAAAATGGTGACACCAAAATGTGACATAGAGATAGAAGGAAAAATTCTTAACCAAGTGGATAATTTTAGATACCAAGGGACATATATAACAGCAGATGGAAGATGTACAACAGAGATTAAGAGCAGAATAGGACAGGCAAAATCCGCATTTCAGAAAATGAAGAGAATCTTATGCAATAAGTCACTATCACTGAATGTAAGAAAGAGAGTGCTTGCAGAACCAGTTTTGCTGTATGACAGTGCATCTTGGAATGTAAATGAACAAATTAAAAAGAAATTAGAAGCAACAGAGATGTGATTTCTGAGACGAATGTTGCGAATTCCTTGGACTGCCAGAGTAACTAACAACGACTGCCTGAAACAGGCTAATGCAGCAAGAACATTATATATAAGGGTTGTTCATTTAAAACCCGTTCCAATGGCTTAATTACAAAAGCATGAAAGAAACATTAACAGGTGTGGTAGAATTAAACAAAGCATTCATTTTGAATGAATTATGCGCCATGGGCTGGTCAGAAAAAGTCGCCGTTGGCATTCAGGCAAGAATCCCATTGCTTAGGTAGGCGGCTAATGCCGTCTGCAAAAAAGGATTGTGATTGCTCACTGAACCAAGTGTTTACCGCGTTCATTACGTCTGCATCTGTGTGAAATTGTTGTCTCTTGAGAGCTTTTGTTTAGAGGTCCGAACAAATGAAAATCACATGTGACTCTCACGAAGTTCTTGATGATAAGTGCGTGAGATTGTCGTTGTCTAGGTAACGATGCTCCTGGTGTGTCAATTGAGCTATCTAACTGTCTCACAATGCAACTCACCCCAGTAATACACATCCATCAGTCATTAAACAAGATTGAGTTGGCGCACATAATCCTTTAATACAGAAAGAACACGGACAAACGGAACATCCTTATATATCCAGACACAATATAATCCATAGAATATAAATATCCCTCCTCACAATTTAACACGTACACATCACTGTCTTCTCACAGCCTGCTTCATCTCAAATCCATAAGACAGGTAATCCAGCTCCTATCCACAGCTGGACCTCACACACTACACCCACACACCTGGGGTCTAGTCTCCACTAACTATAAACCCAGCTCTGGGTATCAGGCCTCCATTACTATCCAACCCCCACTGGGTTTCAAGCCTGTCTTCACAACTGGGAGAACAACACAACAAAAGATCTGACCGCAGTCAGTCTAAACTCTCACGTATTAGCCCACCGATCCGCTAGGCGCTAAAACATCAACTGAACTCCAGTCCTCCTGACTTCACCCAGAACTAGACTCTCTCTTCTCCCATCCATCCTGGGGGTCTCACTCACACCCGCCCCATTATTTCTCAGGGTTGATTGGTTTTTCTCGTTGCCAGGTCACTCACCTTACTCTCTTCAACTTTCCTCTATTATTTCTCATGCCCGGTCACTTGTTTATGTACTAGCACGGTCATTCTCCTTAATGTCAATGACCCAGGCATATGTCAGTGACAAATCAGGACTGTAGGCTGGATTTTGCAGAATTTCCCACTTCTTCCTTGCTAATGCTCCTGCACAATCTTTGCGAGAGAGAGCGAGCGAGGAGAGAGAGAGAGAGAGAGAGAGAGAGAGAGAGAGAAGAGAGAGAGAGAGAGAGAGAGAGAGAGAGAGAGAGAGATGTGTCAGTTGGGACAATTCAAAATGTCGTTCGTAAGAACTGCAATATCGAAGGTGTATTCACAGTGGGTACCACGGATGTTGACCTACCACCAAAAAGAGAAACGCATGGGATGGTGTTTGAACCACTTGCTGTTTTACATAGTGGAGGGTGATGCATTTCTCTTCCGCGTAGTGGCAGGCGATGAATCATGGTGTCACCACTTTGAGCCGAGCAGCAAAAAAAGAGAGCATGCAATTGAAGCATGCTGGATCACCAAAAGCCAAAAAAATTCAAGTTACAGGTTTCCGCTGGTAAGGTTATACTGAGCGCATTTTTTTTAACCATGAATGGCTATTATTGTTGGCTGACTATAAAGAACCTGGTTGACAACATAAGCTCTACCCACTACTTGCAAACACTAGACTAGCTGCAAATAGCGATCGAGAATAAACGACCCGGCATGCTTTCTTGCGGTGTGATTTTGTTGCACGATAATGCTCGTCCGATAATGCAGAAAGCATTAGCAAGGAAGAAGTGGGAAATTCTGCAACATCCAGCCTATAGTCCTGATTTGTCACCATGTGATTTTCATTTGTTCGGACCTCTAAACAAAAGCTCTCAGAGGCAACAATTTCACACAGATGCAGACGTAATGAACGCGGTAAACACTTGGTTCAGTGAGCAACCGTAATCCTTTTTGGCGGACGGCATTCGCCGCTACTTAAGCAATGGGATGCTTGCCTGAATGCCTAAAGGCGACCTCTTCTGACCAACCCATGGTGCATAATTCATTCAAAATGAATGCTTTGTTTAATTCTACCACACCTGTAATGTTTCTTTCATACTGTTGTAATAAGCCATTGGAACGGGTTTCAAATGAACGTCCCTCATAACATATTTCTCTTTCTGTTATTTCTTGTTAATATAAAAACAATTTGGCTCTTGGTTTCTAGATCGATCCATTTACACCCGGTGTAGATTTGTAAGTCTTTGTGTTTATAGAATGTGTTTGTTATATAGAGATCGTATTGACTGCATAGCTCTATCAGTCTACTTCCGTTATCGTTTCTTTCATTATGTTGGTCTCCAAATGCTCCTAGATGTTTTTCTATGCCCACTCTGTTATGCCCTAGTCTTGCATTAGTCTCCCATAACTATGATGTTGTCCTGCTTTTCTCTTTTATTTAGTACGTCATGGATGCCTTTGTAGAATCCCTCACATTCTTGCTAATGTTTGTTTGTTTTTACGCGGTGCGTATATCTGTACTCGTGTTGTAATTGTTTGTTCTTTTATTCTCACTGTTATGATTATTTCTGATATATATTTTTATTTCTAGTATTCCTTTTGCTAGCCAAGGTCAGTGACTATTCCCACATCGTGCCTTGCTCTTTCTTACTGTTCCACTGGTTTTACAGTTATAATTTTTTGTTTGTTTTGCATATCCTTTACAGGACATTCGCTGTCAACATCAGCTTCTTTCAGCTGATTGTTGATTTCTTGGCAAGATTACGCTCAGTAGTTTGCCATTGACTTTCTGAGCGGCCGGCTCACATACCCCTTAAGTTACCGACGCGATTCGAACCACTGCGGATTCTCACCGTCGTCACGTTACCTTACGAGAGTATACGAGATTACGGAGAAAAGGTCGCTAACCTCTAGGCCAGGAAGCCGGCACAGTTATAATACGAGTGCAAATAACGACTTTCCTTGAACATCAAGAAAGTAGAAACGGGTTATGTTAACATTAAAATGTAATAAAAGCAAACATACTTAATGAAATCAATTAATTAAATACTTGGGGATATTCAGACACACCAGCTGGAAGATGTAGGATATCGATTTAGAGTAGAATAAGACAATCAAAAGCTGCTTTCAGAAAATGACAAGTATATTAATTAATAAGTCATTTTCTATGACCATCAGAAAGCAAGTACCAAAACTGTTATGATGAACGAATTCCGATGTATGGTTGTGAATCTTTGGAAAAAAACCAAAAACAAACAAACAAAAAACAAACAAACAAACAAACAAATTAGAAAGAGTTTGGAAACAGCAGACAAATTGTGCTTGAGACGAGTGTTGTGAATACTTTAGACCATCATGGCAACTGACAACGATTGCCTGGAAGGGACTATTGTATTACTGTATGCGCAACATTAATAAGAGATTGCAACAATAATAAGACAATGCAACATTAATAAGAGATAATTATGGTTCTTCGGACATAAAATGTGTGGAAAAGTTTGGGGACTATCGTGATGATATGAAATATCAGTGGTAGAAGTGGCAGGGGCAGACGGAGATAAGTTATGCTGGTTTGCCCAAGAGGAGGATAGTCTCTATAGAATTGATTCAGAACATCAAGGACTGAGATGTAGATAGACATGCACGGCTACACTATTTGATACGGGAATAATGATCATGGTGATTTCTTACCAGTATTGACCACCCAATAGGCTAATTTTGGAATCATTGGACCCCAATATCCGCCGTGTAAGAGGAGCCGCAGTAACGCAGTGTCAAGCCAGCTAGTCTGTTGGTTCGATGTTCACGTGTTTCGAATCCCAAATCCAAGTGGGGAATTTCTAATGATCTGGATTCCAGGTCACCCCACATAAACTGGAAACCCGAAATGTTCTGAAACGTAATATCAGAAATATTTATATTGAGAACGTCACCAATCGCGTGCCGATTAGTCTGATAAAAGTAGACTCAGGCGAGAGACAAATTGTGCAACTTTTCCTCACTTTGATCCAATTCATCGCGCAAGTCATTCTTCATCCAACTCATCATCATCGTCATCATCATCATCATCATCATCATCATCATCATCATCATCATCATCATCATCATCATCATCATCATCATCATCATCATCATCATCTTCGTCATCATCATCATCAACAGCATCATCATCATCATAATCACCATCAACATCACCATCATCATCATCATCATCATCATCATCATCATCATCTTCGTCATCATCATCATCAACAGCATCATCATCATCATAATCACCATCAACATCACCATCATCCAAGTTAGTAATTTACAACCAACATGCCTAAGGCGTAGAAGAAGACCCAATACCTATTTTTGTTCACAACTCCGTAAGAGTTCCTAAACTGCTCAGGTGACAAATAACCACATCACACGCTTGCTACCATTGCCCGCGGGCCGTTAGTCGGAAAATTGTATTAGAGACAGTAATTCCTTTCTCGTTTTACGTGCTGAAGTAATGCCCGTTTTTTCTTTCTTGTTCGGCTTAAGACTGCAATCAATCCATAACCACATTACTAACTACAATAACTGCAGGACTATCTCGAGCTGCTGTTCCAGTTGTCTTCCTGTGAGCTCAACGCTCTACTGGAAAGCGAAAATGTGAACGACTTTCGTCAATCGGTCTCTTATTCCCTCTTACGTGCATTATTCTTCAGACAACAAGGATCGTGAGATTGCTTCTTTGGTTGCCATATGCGACCCTGCTTGTTGTGTTTCTACCTCTGCAACATCTGCTTTCTCGAGTTGCTTCTTTCCTTGAGTCTTCTATTCTCCAAAAACCCTTTAACATTGCAGTCCTGACCCCTTTTTGGGTATAATTCTGTTTATTGTGAGTCTGATTTTAACCACAGATTCACAGTTAAAGCGTACATATTAAATAGTCATTCTAGTGTTATCACGAGCATTGAGTAGTAGTCCTTTATCAGATCATTATTTCGTATTCTGTACAAAGCCTTTGGAGTCAGTGGTGTGCAGATGACGACCACATTTCATTTGTGCAAGAACTGTAACCTCAAGTACCATTTCCCACGCCTTCAGGCCTTTTTTTATTTAGTCCCTCGCTTCAAACTCACACGTAGTCCACATTGGACTGATGTTTGCGTGCGGGTTAACTTTGCCTTTTACCAGTGTCCTTAGTCATCAGATGAACCCACGCCGACTACTGAGGTACTTATAAATTACGCCCTCAAATAAAGCACGAGTAGTCAAATTGTATTCCAACTGATCGGTATTGGGGTATATAAGTTTAAGAGCGAGCGCATTTATTTATTCAGCCATGCTGGCCTCCATCTCCAGGTCTATTTTGTATATTGTCCTGGTCTCATATTTGTATATGTCGATCGATATTCATGGTGGTGTCGTCAATATCACACCTGACGCCTTTACTTCTACCATCATTTCCTGGTACCCATATTATACTAGGTCTACGAGGGTAAGTTAATAAGTCACAATGAAAATAACTAACTATGATAACAACTTGAAACCAGTTTATTTTTATACATCACATTGTCCCTTTATTTCTCAACATAATTTTCCACCACATTGATGCACTTATTCCCGTCGTTTTATCAGTCCTCTCAAACCGGCTGCATAGAACTTGTGTGCTTTGTTTTCATTTACCTGCCATCCCACAGAACTGTGTGACTTACTTATTGAATCGCCCTCGTAACTTTTTCTACCCAGCTATGCACCGCTTTAAGGGATAAACATTTGTCAGCATAAACACTGAAAATCCACCTGGCGGGAGACATTTCGCGAATGACGCCGAAGTTGAATGTGAAATGAAAAAGGGTTAGAAACAGAGCAAGAAGTTCTATGCGGTCGTTTAGGTGGACTGATAAAACTATGGGATAAGTGCATCAATGTTGGTGAAATTACGTTGAGAAATAAAGGGACAATGTATGTATAAAATAAACTGGTTTTAAGTTGTTATCATATTTAGTTATTTTTCTACAGCCATTTGTGACTTACTTATTAACTTACCCTCGTACTTTGGATCCATTAAATAAAAAAATCACTTTCTTGAGAGGAGATTCGAACACATGGTCACAGAGGTCCTCAGTAGCGTGCTGGCCACTGCGGCTCTCAAACTACATGTATTGATGGCTTCATTTAATTGATTCAGTGCCAAACAAAACAGTTGGTTTGGACACGTATGGTGCACAATCAAATGAACTGCTAATGTAATGTAAATGCCCTTTCACTGAGCATTAAAACTGTGGAAGATACCGCGAAACAGACCAACACGATGAACCTAGTATGGCGATTTATCGCCCTTCTGTCTAACAGGGAAGTCACATGTGGCGATATATTGTCCGTTGGCATTGAATATGTTAAACTGCTCTCCATGTGAGAAACATGTGTGTGTTGAGCAACTAGACGCTTGGAAAAATATCATTCTCTGTGCTCTGTGCGTGTTGGCTATTTCCTCTTCTTCTTCTGCGATGAACGTTTGCTAGTCTTGGTGGCATATCACCCAAGCAGTTTGTAGATGTTCGTATTTGTGCGTAGATTGTTTTAGTAGTCCTGGTGTATGATTTCTGTCATCATCTGAATGTCACTAATTTGAACTAGCTCTCAACATGATTAACATAGGTTACACAACATGACTGACGTGGTTACACAACATGACTAATGTGGATACAAAACATGACTGACGTGGCTACACAACATGATTGACGTGGTTACACAACATGGATGGTGTGGTTACACAACATAACTGAGGTGATTACAGAACTCGACTGACGTGGTTGCATAAAATAAATGACGTCGGGTCACACAACATGATTGAGTGGCTACACAACATGACTGACGTGGTTACACAACATGGATGGCTTGGTTATACAACATGACTGACGTGGTTACACAACATGACTGACGTGGTTATATAACATGACTGACGTGGTTACACAACATGGATGGCTTGGTTATACAACATGACTGACGTGGTTACACAACATGGATGGCTTGGATATACAACATGACTGACGTGGTTAAACAACATGACTGACGTGGTTATATAACATGACTGACGGGTTACACAACATGACTGACGTGGTTATATAACATGACTGACGTGGTTACACAATATGGATGGCTTGTTATACAACATGACTGACGTGTTTACACAACATGGATGGCTTGGTTATACAACATGACTGACGGGTTACACAACATGACTGACGTGGTTATATAACATGACTGACGTGGTTACACAACATGGATGGCTTGGTTATACAACATGACTGACGTGGTTACACAACATGACTGACGTGGTTATATAACATGACTGACGTGGTTACACAACATGGATGGCTTGGTTATACAACATGACTGACGTGGTTACACAACATGACTGACGTGGTTATTAACATGACTGACGTGGTTACACTGCATGACTGACTTGTTTATACAACATGACCGGCATGGTTACACAACATGACTGACGTGGTTATATAACATGACTGACGTGGTTACACTGCATGACTGACTTGGTTATACAACATGACCGGCATGGTTACACAACATGACTGACGTGGTTATATAACATGACTGACTGGTTACACTGCATGACTGACTTGTTATACAACATGACCGGCATGGTTACCAACATGACTGACTACTGCGTGAGACAAGCTGAGTGCTAATGTACCCTGTCTGCATTTGGCTCGTACTACTGTGTCATGCCAGCTCTCTGTGGTCCAGCTCTCTGTAGTCCCAGCTCTCTGTGGGTTCAGCTCTCTGTGGGTCCAGCTCTCTCTGTAGTCCCAGCTCTCTGTGGGTCCAGCTCTCTGTGGGTCCAGCTCTCTGTGGGTTCAGCTCTTTGTGGGTCCAGCTCTCTGTGGTCCAGCTCTCTGTGGGTCCAGCTCTCTGTGGGTTCAGCTCTTTGTGGGTCCAGCTCTCTGTGTGGTCCACTTTATCTGTGGGTCAGCTCTCTATGGGTCTATTTATCTGTTGGTCCAGCTCTCTGTGGGTTCATTTCTCTGTGGGCTAATTTCCCTGTGGGCCCATTTCTCTATCGGTCCATGTATCTGTGGGTCTAGCTCTCTGTGGGTCCATTTCGCTGTGGGTCCATTTATCTGTGGTTCCAGCTATCCGTGGTCTCCATTTCTCTGTAGGTCTAGCTCTCTGTGGTCAAGATCTCTATGGGTCCATTTATCTGTGGGTACAGCTGTCTGTGGGTTCATTTCTCTGTGGGCTAATTTCTCTGTGGGCCCATTTATCTATCGGTCCATGTATCTGTGTCTAGCTCTCTGTGGGTCATTTCGCTGTGGGTCCATTTATCTGTGGTTCCAGCTATCCGTGGGTCCATTTCTCTGTAGGTCTAGCTCTCTGTGGGTCTAGATCTCTATGGTTCCATTTATCTGTGGGTACAGCTGTCTGTGGGTTCATTCTCTGTGGGCCCAGCTGTCTGCAGTGGACGTGTTCAGCAATGGACGTGTTCAGCTGTGGCTGGGTTCGACTGTGGCTGGGTTCAGCTGTGGCTTGGTTCAGCTGTTGCTGGGTTTCAGCTGTGGCTGGGTTCAGCTGTGGCTGGGTTCAGTTGTGAAGATGTCCAGCTTCTCCCGGGTCCATCTGTGACCCCAGCACACTGGGTCCAGGTCCATTCGTGTAAGTCAATTATATATGGGTCTGTGTTTGGGTGGGTTAACAATATAATGGTCCATCTTTGTAAGATCCCAGCTGGGTATGGATCCAACTGTGACGCATCCAGCAGTTTGCAGTGTGGAGCTATGTAAGGATCCATCTGTGTGCGGACCCGACTATTTTTACGGGTGCAACTTTGTACGGCTCCATCTGTGTACGGCTCCATCTGTGTATGCGCTATCTGTGTAATACTCCATCTGTTGTAACGGCTCCATCTTTGTACGGCTCAATCTGTATACGCTTCATCGTTGTACGGCTCCATCTTTGAACGGCTTCATCTGTGTACGCTCCATTTGTACATTTGTAATAAGCTAAGCCGATTTGTGTACGGATTCACCGTGGAGATGTCCAACATTTGCTGCGCCCAGCTTTGGATGTTTTACTTTAAACATGAACTCAATGATTTGCATTTGCATTTCTGTTTTGCATTTAGTAGTGGATCAGTGGACAAGTCTCCTCGGATAAAGGCGAAACAAAACGGGTGGTCCCCTGTGCAAGCTGCCCATGCTGAAATCCATCTGTCATGACTGTATATAGTACCTTGCGATGTTGGTCTGAAGAATCTGAGCCTGAATTTAAGGCAGCCTGGCTTGGGCAGTTTGCAGCTAACTGTGCAGTTTTTCATTTTGCCCCCGCAGAAAAACAACACACACAATACTTTACCGAGGCTTTGAATCCGTGTCTCCTGATGGAAGCCCACTCTTCTTAGCCATTACCAGAACGCTGATCCTAAATGCCATCGCAGTATAAATCTATATAGAACCCCAGAAAGCGTTGGCCTGGTTAATCTCTAATAACAAGACAACAAAAGTCAAATGGAATAATAATTGCACGTGCCCGAAGCTAGCATACACACACTATGACATTCGCCGTCGAGACGTAGTTAGTGTAATTATTGATTCTCGCCTTATGTGATATCTACATGAGGAGACTTGTGCACTTCTATGTGCATTTGTGCCAATTAAGATGATACCACACAAACCCCCAATCTCACTCCAACAGACTGAAATTCATAAATAAGTAAAGGCATTTTTTAACTCGTCATAAGGAGAGTTTGTGCTGTCCCCCTATTTGTTTAACCGTCACGCCGAAAATACAATGAGAACTGTAAGATGATATAAACAGGGTCGGCCCTAATATCGGGGGTCATGACATACCAGAGATTCTGTATGCTGATGATACAGTTATTGCTATCCACAACACAGACTGTATAGAAAATCTAATAGCCTTCAACCCAATTGAATAGTGGAAAATCACAACTTATATCTTAACACAGCAAAAGCAAAGATAATGCATACAGATAAAACTCCTATGGAGAAAGAAATATATGTTTAAGAGGAAAGAATTGGAGGTGGTGGACAATTTTGAATATCTGGTTTATTGATTACCAACAACGGTGACACATTGACATAAATTAAAACGACGACTATCATTGCTCTTCAAAGACTAAAACACTGAATAAATTTATGGAGTGTGGGACAGACAGAACTACAAAATTTGATTTTTGAGAGCATGCATCTTTCCCATTGCAACATAGCCCTGTGAGACATGGACACTTACTAAAACAAGCTGAACAGCGCATAAATGCCTTTGAATATAAATGTTATAGACGAGTTCTAAGAATATCTTGGGTAAAGAAAAGAACAAATGCATCCATACTTCAGAGCTGAATATTGAAGAAGGTTGGCTATTAAAGACGATAAACAAAGAAAATTGAAATATTTGGTCACTTGAAACGTCACGAAAGTTTGGAAGAGAACAATAATGGAAGGGGTATATGCCTGGAAAGAGGAAGAGGAAGGCCAAAGAGAAGATGGGTGCAGATATGGCGATGATCTCCAGATGGGTGTATCAGGACGCGGACATCTTGCTTATGATCGAGAGGTTTTTCCAGGAAGGTTGTTATGGGAGCGAGGTTCTGCAAGGACATGCGACTGAATGAATGAATGAATGAATGAATGAATGAATGAATAGGAGAGTTGGGCATGTGGTGCAATACCCATATTTGTATAGACCAATCGGCACTGGTGAGTAAATGTCGCCAGATCACGCCGGCCGACTTGACGTCCCAAAGAATTTTTCTGGTACTCAGTTTTAGACAGGATCGACATGGGAGGGGGGGGGGGGGGACCCGTCATTTTAAAATGCACTTCAATGTTGATTCGAACCCGAGGACCATAGAGACCCATGCGAGATTCTAACCACTACGATTGCCGCAGTTCCCAGACTAAAGTTAAAATATATATTAATCAGAACATAAACAGTTAAATTATGAGAATTGATCTAGTTCTAAAATAATATTAAACACAACATAAACAATTAAATCATATGTATTGATCTAGTTCAAAACTTGATGAAGGAAAAAAACAAAAACAACAACTTCTGTTGATGTGCTTGCAAGTATTCAGGCAACCAGAATTTACTATTGTTCCCGTGGCATTGTCCTGTTTTTCCCGGGCATTTTCCTGTTTTTCCGTGGCATGTTTTTTTTTTTTTTTTGTTTTTTTCCTGTTTTTCCGTGGCCTTTTCCCTGTTTTCCCGTGGCATTTTCCCTGTTTAGGTCTGTGGCTTTGATAGCGCCATCGTATTTTGTAGGTCTAACTTGCAGCGATTTGGCAGTTGACCGCTTTGCGTTGGTTTTCATAAATGTTGTGCGTGCCTGTCGTTCAGAAAGCATGGCAACTACTGAACGTAAACTTCCAAACACCACACAGCAGTAACATGCTGGTGTTGACAGCGATGTCCTTAAATAGGATGTGCTAAAAAAAAAAAATTAAAAAAAAAAAGGTGCCTTCCAAGTAAATGTGAACAGTGTTTAACATGTGAGTCAGTAAATTGTAAATTGTTTCAACAGGGAATCATAATAGAGCAAACTGTTGACCTGGTGAATCAGTACATGAGGAAATTGTTCAGCAAGTGAATCAGTACATGGGGAAATTGTTCAACAATTGAATCGTACATGGGGAATTGTTGAATAATTGTGTAAATGGAAGAATGTTTCTTAAGTGAATAAATAAATGGGAAATTGTTTACTATGAATCAGTAAAATGACAATTGCTCAATATCGAATCAGTACATGGAAAAATTTTTCAACAAGAGATGAATAAATGACAACACTGTTCACGAAGTGAATCAGCACTTGGAATGGTTTTCAAAAAGTGCATAATTAAATAGGAAAATTGTTCAACAAGTGAATCGGCAAATGGAAACTTATTTTCAACAAGTGAATAAGTACAAGGGAAAATTATCCATCAGGTGAATCAATAAATGGAAACACTATTCAACAGGTGATCAGTAAATTGAAAATTGTTCAACATGTGATTCGTACAACTATGTTAATACAGTTGTACATCGGATGGAAGATGCCTGTAAGGAGCAGAAAAGATTCGCTTTGGCACAGGCTGAAATTTTGTAATACGAAAACGTACTGATCAACGAAAGGGTAGTAAAGCAATGATTGTTGACTGCTACATAGAATATATATATGTTGTATGCAGGTTCTGAGAGATTAAAAAAAAAAAATACCATGGACGGACAGAACAAAACCAACGAGCAAGATCTGCGATAAACAAATGAAAAGATTAAACTGTAGAAATTAGATGCGGAGGGTTAAGATTGTGTTTTGATTTGGACACGTTATAAGGAGAAATATACTATAAAACTCAGTAACAACTAACAACTGATAGAAAAAGATGAGCATAGAGACTTAATAATCTGGAGGGGCTAGGCACTAGACCTAATCGGGACAAGAAACAATTAGCTGCATATCCTTTACATGACATCGCAGCCAACTGCCAGGCATTTTGGCTGTTTGTGCGATTCTTGACAATATTAGTTCAATAGGTAGCCATTGCTCTCTAATGGCCGTCACTCAACCATTTTATGAAAACCAACACAAGGCCGGTCTTTGCTTCCAACATCGCCACGAACTGCGCCAGTAACCCCTTCTCTATAGAGCCGCAAGAAACATACCTGATCCAAACTATGGTGATCGTGTGAGAGGACGAACCGTAACCATCCGCGTTTGTCTGCATGCCACATGATGTGCTGTATATATGCGTCATGAACCGATCTGTTTTACTGTTGTGCTCATAGATCACTAAGAATAATGGAAACTCCTGGCTGTTATTATAGTCTGTAACTACGCTGCGTCTAATAACCAAGATGGCACGTGTCACTGCTCTCTGACCTGACAATCGCACGTGAAGCAATAGTGGTGATTGCGCATGTGCGGATGTCACTGGAGGAAGTTCCTCTCACCGCGCTACCGAGGGCGTTTATTTAAACGAAATCAAATCCGCCCCGAGCACCTCATAATTACCACATTAAATTGATCAGAAAGAGCATCGTCCTACTTAATGTCGTACTGCACTGCTTGACCACATAACAGGAAGGTCAGCTTTTAGATAACACAACCGGATCATGGCTGTGTGCCAGGCAGCCGTGGTTTCGCTCGCCGTAAAAAGGAAATACGAATGCCCGAGAGGCCTGTAATGTATCGGCCTTAACTACGCCCCCGACACAGTCCACTTAACGAATATTTTTGTGGTAAAATACCCCACTCACTTAACTATGCTGTCTGAATCAGTTCATTGACGGAAGGAACCGAAAAATATCCATCGGACATCGTCGCCTTTACGCTTCGAATGTCACGTGACCTATATGTATGTGGGCGCCAATTTTAAAAATTTCCCCCTGAAGGAAATTTTTTCATTTGTTGACATTTCGACGTCAGGTAGTGTCCACTGACCTGAACAAGTTAATTACAGTATAATTGCAAAGGCAAAGTAAACAATGTCTCTCTAATTAAATAATTTCTGTTCCCAGGCCCCAGTAAATTGCTATACAAAGAATTATGGGTCACGTGGTATTTAAAACAAATTCAACATAGAAGAATAGAACAGATTCTATATATTGTCTGATCTGGAGATATTATTCCAGGATGTGAATGATCAATGGGAAATGTTAAGAAATCAATCAGTTTGGCTGCAGAAACAACTATTACGAAATTAAAGAAGGTGGTCGTAAGAAATGGATGGACTGAAGAAATTTTACACCTATTGAAACAAGAAGACTCACCAAAAATATTCCTGCCATATGAAGAAAATTCACAGAGAAGTCAGAATATTATGTGGAATGCAAAGAATCATGGCTTGAGGAAAATTGCATAGAAATTGAAAAACAACACAGCAGTCAAAATACCAATTAATGTACAAAAGAATCAGGAACTTACTAATACAGAACAAGTACTCAACAGGCTGTCTAAAAACTAAAGATGGCAAATCATAATAGAAAAAGATCAGATTCTACATGTATGGACAGATTATGTGAAAAACCGGTATAATGATAACAGAGAGGAACAGTATGATATTAGATTTTAATAATGACGGACCACCAATTTTAAAGATGGAGGTTCAAATGTTTCTTAAGCATATGCAAGCTGACAAGGCCCCCGGCGCAGACAACATCACAACAGAAATGATTAAAGTTTTAGAAGAATTTGGATTAGAGCAAGTCACCAGACTGCTGAACCATTATATGATACTGGAGATATACCTTAATTATGTAATTATGTATTTATTGCAATCCCAAAGAAATAAGGACCTTGGAATGTGATCAACAATAGAACAATTAGTAATAATGATCGTCACATCACAAAGATTTTGTTACGAATTATCATGCAAAGATTGAGGAAGAAACTAAACCTGAAATAGGGGAAGAACAATGTGGGTTGTAGAAGAAGGGTACAGTAAATGCTGTGTATAATCTGCGAACAGTTATTGAACCAGCCAGCGAAGAGTTCCTACACTAATAGTACCAGTAGCAATCTGATATAAGGCGAGACGGACTTATAATCAGATTGCTACTGGTACTATTAGTGTTGGAACTCTTCGCTGGCTGCTGAGGATGGGGACCGAGCACTTATGGGAATGCCCCGAATGCTGTGATGTCGATTCCTAAATCAATCAATCAATCAATCAATCAATCGTTATTGAACGTGATATAGAAGTAAACAAGGATATACATCTTTGCTTTATTGACTAGACAAAGCTTTGATAGAGTTAGACATGTCAACATGGTGGATTATGCTTCAGATCTACAAATTAATGGGAAAGACATTAGACTTATAAAAACATATATTGGAACAACAAGCTGCCATAAGGATTGATAATGAAGTGGGACAATATCACCTATTAAGAGATGTGTTAGGCAGGGATGGTAATGTCTCCAGATCTTTTTTCCCTATACAGTGAAAATATTTTCAGAAATGTAGAAGACATAAATGGAATCAGCATTGGAGGACGAAACATCAATAACATTAGATATGCAGATGATACAGTATTGATTGCAGACAATGCACAGGATCTGCAACAATTAGTAGATGCGGTTGTTGTACACAGTGAGCAGCTGGGGTTAGGAATTAAATTGTAAGAAGACACAGGTTATGGTCGTCACTAGGAAGAACGAAAGTACCACAATGTAATATACAAGTAAATGGGAATATTCTTCAACAAGTGAATCGGTACAATTATCTCGGAACAGTCATAACATCTGATGGGAGATGCCTTGAAGAGATTAGAACAAGAATCGCCATGGCGAAAGTAGCCTTTAGCAAGATGAAAAACATTCTGACCAATAAAAAGATGTCAATTGAAACGAGAAAAAGAGTGTTGAGGGGGATACATAGAGCCTGTTCTTTTGTATGGATGTGAAACATTGGACAATGTGCAGTCAAGCTGAAAAACATTGATGGCTACAGAAATGTGGTTTCTGAGGAAAATGCAAAGAGTACCATGGACAGATAGAAAAAACCAATGACCAAGTACTACAGGAGACAAATGAAAATCGTAGACTTGATTAGAGAAATTAGACGAAGACAGTCAAAATTTTTGGACATGTTATGAGAAGAAATGGATTGGAGAACTTATTGACAACTGGCAAGATCGAAGGGGAACAGACCAAGAGGAAGACCGAGAGGAAAATACCTGGATGGCTTGGCCACATGGCATGGACGAGACAGGAACACTGAGCTGATCCACAGACTCTGGTGATCGAGTGAAATGGCGAGTCATGACCGCCCACGCTTTCCGGCATGGCACATGATTGATTGATTATTGATATTTAAAAATAACTTCCAATAATCAGTTAGAAATAGCAATGTTAGTTTTTTAGTCTTTCCTCTTGAGCCTAAGGCGGCGCATAGGGCAGAAGTCCTGTCTCCTCCATGCTTGGCGGTTCGCTGCTACCTGTTGTAGATCTTGGATATTACTTGGCCATTGAATGAGCCTTCTCTAATGATCGTCTACGCAGGTCTCTCTTGGTCTTCCCCCGTTTTCTTTTCCTTAATGGTGACCATATGAGGGCTTTGTATGGAAGTCTTGTCTTGTCCATTCTGAGTACATGGCCGATGTAGTTCCAACGGCGTCTTCTTATGAAATTGGGATACTGTATCTTGCTTAGTCTCTTGTCTTAATAGCATGTGCCGTGGGAAGATCCTCCTGAGATTTTTTTTAACGCACCGGTGGCAATTGTTAGTTAAATTCATTTACATGTCCCTTTACGGGACGTTGCAATCAACCCCAGCATTATTTGGCTGTGATATACTAGACATTGTTATCAGGCATGTGTCCATTTGCATTCTTTGTAAGGTGCGAATATGACACTTTGTCTGTGTTTATTTATCTCTCACTTTTTCGCAAAAGCCACACAAACCAGAGTTTTGAATGTAGTGGGGGATAACACTGTATGGACAGAGAGTCTGATGTTGTTTTGGGACAGCAACTGTATGGACAGATAGTTTTGATATTGTGGGGGATAACACTGTATGGATTGAGAGTTTTGATATTGTGGGGGATAACGACTGTATGGATAGAGAGTTTTGATATTGGGGGATAACGACTGTATGGATAGAGAAGTTTAGATATTGTGGGGGGATAACGACTGTACGTAGAGAGTTTTGATATTGTGGGGGATAACGACTCTATGGATAAGAGTTATGATATTGTGGGGGATAACAACTGTATGGATAGAGAGTCTTGATGTTGTTTCGGACAGCAACTGTATGGACACATATCCCTTGATGTTGGTGTGGGCAGCAACTGTATGAACACGGAGATTTGATGTTGTGTGTGTAGCAACTGTAGTGGACAGAGTGTCGTGTTGGTTGTTTGGGACAACAACTGTATGGACAAAGAGTCTTGATGTTGTGTGGGCAGCAACTGTAGGGACATCAGCGTCTTGATGTGTGTTGGTAGCAACTGTATGGACACTGAGTCCTTTGATTGTTGTTGGGCAGCAACTGTATGGACACTGAGACTTGAGTTGTGTGGGCAGCAACTGTATGGACACAGGCGTCTTGATGTTGTTGTGGGGCAGCACTGTAATTTACACAGAGACTTGATGTTGTGTTGGTAGTAACTGTATGGACACAGCGCTTGATGTTGTGTGGGTATTCAAGTTTGTAATTTACACTGAGTCCTTGATGTTTGTGTGTGCAGCAACTGTAATGGACACTGTATTCCTTGATTTTGTGTGGGTACAACATTATTGACACAGAGACTTGATGTTGTGTGGGTAGCAACGGTATGTACACTGAGTCCTGATGTTGTGTGGGCAGCAACTGTAATGGACACTGATATCTTGATTTGTGTGGGCAGCAAATGGTATAACCGGGAGACTTTATGTTGTGTGGGCTGCAACTGTATGGAACTGAGTATTGATGTGTGTGGGCAGCAACTGTATGGACTCTGAGACTTGATGTTGTGTGGGCAGCAACTGTATGGACACAGAGTTCTGAATGTTGTTTGGACAACAACTTGTATGGACCCACAGAGTCTTAATGTTGTTTGGACTAACAACTGTAGGACATAGAGTCTTGATGTTGTGTGGGGAGCACTGTATGGGACAACAGAGACGTGATGTTGTGGTGGGCGCAACTGTATGGACACAGCGTCTTGATGTGTGTGGTAAGCATACTGTATGGACACAGAGACTTGATGTGTGTGTGTGGTAAACAACTGTAGGATACAGAAACTTGATGTTGGGTGTGGGTAGCAACTGTATGGACACTGAGTCCTTGAGTTGTGTTGGTAGCACTGTAATGGACCAGAGACTTTGTTGTGTGGGTACCAACTGTATGGACACTGAGTCTTGATGTGTTGTGGGTAGCAACTGTATGACAACTGAGTCTTGATGTTGTGTGGATAGCAACTGTATGGACACAGAGACTGGAGGTTGTGGTGCGGCAGCAGCTGGTATGTACACTGAGTCTTGTGTTGTGGTTGTAGCAACAGGATGGACACTGAGTCTTGATGTTGTGTGGGTAGCAACAGTTTTGACACTGAGACTTGATGTTGTGTGGTAGCACAAGTATGGACACTGAGACTTGATGTTGTGTTGACAGAACTGTATGGATCACAGAGTCTTGATGTTGTGTGGGAGGCAATTGTATGGAGAGAGAGAGGAGAGAGAGAGAGAGGAGAGAGAGGAGAGAGAGAGAGAGAGAGAGAGACAGACAGAGAGAGAGAGAGAAAGTCTTGATGTTGGGTTGACAGCAACTGTATGGACATAGAGTCTTGATGTTTGTGTAGGAGGCATTGTATGGAGAGAGAGAGGATAGAGAGAGAGAGAGAGGGCGGAGAGAGAGAGAGAGGAGAGAGAGAGAGAGGAGAGAGAGAGAGAGAGAGAGGAGAGAGAGAAAGGTCTTGATGTTGTGTTGACCAGCAACTGTATGACACAGAGTCTTGATGTTGCGTGGGAGGCAATTGTTGGAGGAGAGAGATAAGAGAGAGAGAGAGGAGAAGAGAGAGAGAGAGAGAGAAGACGAGAGAGAGAGAAGTCTTGATGTTTGTTTGACAACATTGTATGGACAACAGAGTCTTGATGTTGTTTTGGCAGCAGCTGTATGGGACACAGAGACTTGATGTTATGTGGTAGCAACTGTATGACAGAGAGTTTTGATGTTGTGTGGGTAACAACTGTATGTGCACAGAGTTTTGATGGTGTGTGAGCAGCAACTGTATGGATAGAGAGTCTTGATTTTGCGTGGGTGACAACTGTATGGGCACATAGTCTTGATGTTTTGTTTGCTGATGTCCAGCGATGATCGGCGTTGTGGTAGGAATAATATGTCAAGCTGACTATAATGACAAATAATGAGCAATGATGAAGAAAACAACATAACTAAATCGGAACAAGACTACGTCGCTTACATAATAGCACGACGAAATGACAAACAAAAAAATTAAAGAATCTAATGAATCTGAAGAATATCGTTGAACAGGTGGCAACCCTTAGCAAAGACTACCCAGGAAAATTTTATAAACGTGTCAACAATATGAGAAACAAGATACATGCTGCAACTTAACCACTATCATAAAAGCAAAAGAGGTGTGCCATTAGTTTAATCCACAAGAAAGACTAGCAGGGTGTTGCAGAATACTTTCAAGAACTACAAGGTGAATTGCTAAAACCATCGCAGCAATGTACTCAGGCCAAAGTGCAATAGGAAGACAAGAATGTACATCGATATGTTCACAGTCAATACAGGAATAAGCACGGGATGTGTGCTCATTCCTCTGCTATTTAATATCTACATAGACAGAATATCCACAGAAGCAAGCCTTGACAGAACAAATTCAGAAATTTTGAACTGTTTACTTTCATATGAATCGACAGATTCACCCGCAATAAATACACTTTCATTTACAGGCGATCAGTTCCTTCTTTATAGCGTTGAAGGCAGATTGCAAAATCATATTAATGAGCTGAGTTCAATATTCAGCAAATACAATTTGAGTAAATACAGCCAAAAACTGAAGTAATGCAATTTAGCAGATCTCCTGGCCCACTAAATCTATATCTATAAACAAAGTGTATTTCTATGTGTATGTATATCTGTATGTATGTAAATATGTATGTCCTTTATTTGTTCGCGAACGGCGCTCCGATGGGAGATGAAAATTTTCTACACGCTTCCTTTCATTCCAGAGCTGTCAACTGTCATAGTTTTTTTTTCGTCTTCCTCATCCTCCCTCCTCCCCCTCCCAAAATACGTACGTAAATATATGATGATGATGATGAAAGAATCCCCGAACCAAAACGCTAGGAAAGGGAAGAAAATGACGTGACTACACAGAATCGTCACACGCAATCATCATCATCAAGTGCCGTGCGGCTGGCGTAGGCGTTCATGGCTCTCTGTAGATCTCGTCTTTGTGTTTGTTAATCAACGCTGCTGCTGATATTCCTCCATGCCACGGCAATATCAATAACAATTCATCTTTTTATGTGTAAGGAAGTTATCTACAGTCGTGTAGAAAGGAAGAACTAGACGAGTATGAATTCGGAATGGCGAACTCTCTCCCCCTCTCTTCTCCTCCCTCTACCTCCGCCTCCACCCTTCTCCTCTTCCTCCTCCTCTCATCCCTCTCCCTCTACCTCCTCCTTCTCCCTCTTTTTCTTCTCCTCTTCCTCTCCCCTTCTCCTCCATCCTCCTCCCTCCTACTCCCTCCGCATCCTCCCCCCTCCTCCCTCCTCCTCCCTCCTCCTCCCTCTCCCTCCTCATCCCTCCTCCTCCTGCCTCCCCCTCCTCCTCCTGCTCCTCTCCCTCATCATCCTCCTCCTCCTTCTCCCTTCTTCTCCCTCTTCCTCTTCCTCCTCCTACCTCCTCCCTCCTCCTCCTCACTCCACCCTCCTCCTCCCTTCTCCTCCTCTTCCTCCTCCCTTTCCTTCCTCCTCCTCCTCCCTCTACCTCCTCCTCCTCCTCCTACCTCTTTCCTCCTCCCTCCTCCTCCCCTTCCACCTCTCTTTCCTTCCTCCCCTCCTCATTCTCCCTCCTTCCTCTCCCTCTTCCTTCCTCCTCCTTCCTTCTTCTTTCTCCTCCTCCTCCTCTCCGCTCCCTCCTTCCTCCTCCTCCCTCTCCTCCTCCTCACTTCTCCTCTCCCTCCTCCTCCCTCTACCTCCTCCCTCCTCCTCCCTTCACATCCTCCCCCTCCTCCCTCCTCATCCTCCTCCTCCCTCCTCCTCATCCCTCCTCCTCCCTTCTCCTCCTCCCTCCTCCTCCTCCCTCTACCTCCTCCTCTCCTTCACATTCCTCCTCCTCCCTCTTCCTCCTCCTCCTCCCTCCTCCTCATCCCTCCTCCTCCTTCTTCCTCCCTCCTCCTCCTCCCCTCCTCCCCTCCTCCTTCCTCCTCCTCCCTCTCCTCCTCCTCACTCCATCCTCCTCCCTCCTCCTCCTCATCTACCTCCTCCCTCCTCCTCCCTTCACATTCCTCCTCCTCCCTCCTTCCTCCTCCTTCCTCCCTCCTCCTCCCTCCTCCTCCCTCCTCCTCATCACTCCTCCTCCCTCCTCCTCCTTTCCTCCCCTCCTCCTCCCTCCTCCCTCCTCCTCCCTCCCTCCTCCTCCTCCCTCCTCCTCCCTCTACCTCCTCCTCCTCCCTCTTCCTCCCTCTACCTCCTCCCCCCTCCTCCCTTCACATTCCTCCTCCTCCCTCTTCCTCCTCCTCCCTCCTCCTCTCTCCGCCTCCCTCCTCCTCCTCTTCCCTCTACCTCCTCCCTCCTCCTCCTTCACATTCCTCCTCCTCCCTCCTCCTCCTCCCCTCCTCCTCCCCTCTCCTCCTCCCTCCTCCTCCCCCCTCCTTCTCCTCCTTCTCCCTCCTCCTTCTCCCTCTTCCTCCTCCCTCTTCCTTCTCCTCCTTCTCCCTCCTCCTTCTCCCTCCGCCTCCTCCCTCTTCCTTCTCCTCCGCCCTCCTCCCTCCTCCTACTCTCTCCTCCTCCTCCCTCCTCCTCCCTCTCCCTCCTCCTCCCTATCCTCCTCCTGCTCCCTTCTCCTCCTGCGTTCTCCTCCTCCCTCCTTCTCCCTCCTCCTCCCTCTTCCTCCTCCCTCCTCCTCGCCTCCTCCTCCACCCTACTCCTCCCTCCTCCTCCTAATCCCTCCTCCTCCCTCCCTCCCTCTCCTCCCTCTACCTCCTCCCCCCCTCCTCCCTTCACATTCCTCCTCCTCCCTCTTCCTCCTCCCCTCCTCCTCTCTCTCCGCCTCCCTCCTCCTCCTCCTCCCTCTACCTCCTCCCACCTCCTCCCCTCACATTCCTCCTCCTCCCTCCTCCTCCTCCCCTCCTCCTCTTCCCTCCTCCTCCTCCCCCTCCTTCTCCTCCTTCTCCCTCCTCCTTCTCCCTCTTCCTCCTCCCTCTTCCTTCTCCCTCCGCCTCCTCCCTCCTCCTACTCTCTCCTCCTCCTCCCTCCTCCTCCCTCTCCTCCTCCTGCATGGGCGAAATAGAGAACACACTGAACCGTTCAACAGGGATTCATTGTCAAAGAAATGTGGTTATTAAGACAAACGAAAGTGAGGGAAATGAAATACTTTGGGCGTGTAGAGTCTGGAAAAGATGTATATGGAGGGAGGCCTAACGAGTAAGCGGACAAGAGGAAAACCCAACATGGATGGGTATATCTTATATATAAAAGGCGATCTCCGTCCGTCTGTCTGTCTGTCTATATGTCCCTAATGCGCTCGCGAACGGCCCATCCCATTGAGATGAAATTTTTTACACGTCTTCCTTTCATTCCAGCGCAGCCCACTGTCATATTTTTTTAGTATGAAAGTTTGAAGATTTTATATTTCTTTACACTGTCGCCAACTCTAAGAAGACATGGAACAACCTCAGCCATTATTAAATCTACAGGCATATGCGTTATATTCCTCCTCCTCCTCCTCTCCCCTCCTCCACCTCCTACCCTCTTCCTCTTCTCCTCCCCCTCCTCCCTCTCCCTCCTCCATCCTCCTCTTCTCTCTTTCTCCTCCTCCTCCCTCCTCCTCCCTCTTCCTCCTCCCAGCTCCTACTCCTCCTTTTTCTTCTTCTTCTGCTGCTGCTGCCGCTGCTCCATTTACCCAAGTTAATATATTACCAAGTTGGTCTTCGTTTATCTAAGGTTGTTCTAACTGCAACCAATAAATGATTAGACAGACAGACAGACAGACAGACAGACAGACAGACAGACAGACAGACAGACAGACAGACAGACAGACAGACAGACAGACAGACAGTCAGTCGGGAACGGGAACTTATATGACTACTCATATGAATTAAATGAGATGCTCCCCATCAGGGGCTGGGCGAAGCCGGGCCGGATCAGACAGATAGACAGACTGACAGACAGACAGACAGACAGACAAGACAGACAGACAGATAGATAGTCGGGAACGGGAACGTGAGCTTATATGACTACTTATATGAATTAAATGAGATGCTCCACACCAGGAGCTGGGCAATGCCGGGCCGGGTCAGACAGACAGACAGACAGACAGACAGACAGACAGACAGACAGACAGACAGTCGGTAACGGGAACGGGAACTTATATGACTACTTATATGAATTAAATGAGATGCTCCCCACCAAGGACTGGGCGAAGCCGGGCCGGGTCAGCTAGTATACTGATAAATAGCACATCTCTGAAACAAGTTACAGAATTTAAATATCTTGGAAGTATGGTTATAAAAGATGTCAGAATAGAGAGAGAAATGGACATCAGATGTCAAAAAGCAAGTGCGCTTATATTTCAACTATCACCCATACTGAAACATCCAAACATAACAATGTCCGCAAAATTACAGGTAATAAATAGCATATTAACATCAACCCTAAGCTACCAATGTCAAACTTTGACATGATCAAAATCACACTTCCCCAAAATCAAGACCTGTGAGATGAGATGCTTGAGTAGAGGTGCCAACTTAACTATCCGAGAACGAGTAAGAAATAAGGTTTATCAGACAGACAGTGGGACCAACACACTGTGCAACGAACTTTAAAGGCAGAAGATCAAATGGTTTGGCCATCTCGTTAGAAGTAAACACCATCAAATACCAGTACTGGCGCTACACCAAAGAAGATCTGCTATGAGTGCAAAAGGACGCCCGAGAAGAGAATAGATTGACGGCATCAAAGAAAATATACAAGCACACGGAATGACACTGTCCAGTGCCACCCACCGAGCACTGAAATGTCAACTTGTCTTCCTCACAACGCTTGACGGCTACAGAGGAAGATGCTGATGTTGTTGATGATGATGAAGAAAACAAAATGCACTGCTGTAGTGTAAGTGTTTCAGTATTATGACCTGATGGTATAAAGTGAGAGAGCAAGAGCGTTTCGACAAAACCAGCTAACACCATGTTCTCTTCTGTTTCGTTCTACTTCTATTCTGTACCCTGCTTACCTAAACTACTGAGATAACATCACCTACCCTGCCTACCTAAACTACTGAGATAACATCACCTACCCTGCCTACCTAAACTACTGAGATAACATCACCTACCCTGCCTACCTAAACTACTGAGATAACATCACCTACCCTGCCTACCTAAACTACTGAGATAACATCACCTACCCTGCCTACCTAAACTACTGAGATAACATCACCTACCCTGCCTACCTAAACTACTGAGATAAACATCACCTACCCTGCCTACCTAAATACTGAGATAACATCACCTACCCTGCCTACCTAACTACTGAGATAACATCACCTACCCTGCCTACCTAAACTACTGAGATAACATCACCTACCCTGCCTACCTAAACTACTGAGATAACATCACCTACCCTGCATACCTAAACTACTGAGATAACATCACCTACCCTGCCTACCTAAACTACTGAGATAACATCACCTACCTGCCTACCTAAACTACTGAGATAACATCACCTACCCTGCCTACTTAAACTACTGAGATAACATCACCTACCCTGCTTACCTAAAACTACTGAGATAACATCACCTACCCTGCCTAAACTAAACTACTGAGATAACATCACCTACCCTGCCTACCTAAACTACTGAGATAACATCACCTACCCTGCCTACCTAAACTACTGAGATAACATCACCTACCCTGCCTACCTAAACTACTGAGATAACATCACCTACCCTGCCTAACTAAACTACTGAGATAACATCACCTACCCTGCCTACCTAAACTACTGAGATAACATCACCTACCCTGCCTACCTAAACTACTGAGATAACATCACCTACCTGCTTACCTAAACTACTGAGATAACATCACCTACCCTGCCTACCTAAACTACTGAGATAACATCACCTACCCTGCCTACCTAAACTACTGAGATAACATCACCTACCCTGCCTACTAAACTACTGAGATAACATCACCTACCCTGCCTACCTAAACTACTGAGATAACATCACCTACCCTGCCTACCTAAACTACTGAGATAACATCACCTACCCTGCCTACCTAAACTACTGAGATAACATCACCTACCCTGCCTAACTAAACTACTGAGATAACATCACCTACCCTGCCTAACTAAAACTACTGAGATAACATCACCTACCCTGCCTAAACTAAACTACTGAGATAACATCACCTACCCTGCCTACCTAAACTACTGAGATAACATCACCTACCCTGCCTACCTAAACTACTGAGATAACATCACCTACCCTGCCTAACTAAACTACTGAGATAACATCACCTACCCTGCCTAACTAAACTACTGAGATACACATCACCTACCCTGCCTACTTAAACTACTGAGATAACATCACCTACCCTGCCTACCTAAACTACTGAGATAACATCACCTACCCTGCCTACCTAAACTACTGAGATAACATCACCTACCCTGCCTACCTAAACTACTGAGATAACATCACCTACCCTGCCTACTTAAACTACTGAGATAAACATCACCTACCCTGCCTACCTAAACTACTGAGATAACATCACCTACCCTGCTAACTAAACTACTGAGATAACATCACCTACCCTGCCTACCTAACTACTGAGATAACATCACCTACCCTGCCTACCTAAACTACTGAGATAACATCACCTACCCTGCTACCTAAACTACTGAGAAACATCACCTACCCTGCCTAACTAAACTACTGAGATAACATCACCTACCCTGCCTACCTAAAACTACTGAGATAACATCACCTACCCTTGCCTACCTAAACTACTGAGATAACATAACCTACCCTGCCTAACTAAACTACTGAGATAACATCACCTACCCTGCCTACCTAAACTACTGAGATAACATCACCTACCCTGCCTACCTAAACTACTGAGATAACATCACATACCCTGCCTACCTAAACTACTGAGATAACATCACCTACCTGCCTAACTAAACTACTGAGATAACATCACCTACCCTGCCTACCTAAACTACTGAGATAACATCACCTACCCTGCTTACCTAAACTACTGAGATAACATCACTACCCTGCCTACCTAAACTACTGAGATAACATCACCTACCTGCCTAACTAAACTACTGAGATAACATCACCTACCCTGCCTACCTAAACTACTGAGATAACATCACCTACCCTGCCTACCTAAACTACTGAGATAAACATCACCTACCATGCCTAACTAAAACTACTGAGATAACATCACCTACCCTGCCTACCTAAACTACTGAGATAACATCACCTACCCTGCTTACCTAAACTACTGAGATAACATCACCTACCCTGCCTACCTAAACTACTGAGATAACATCACCTACCCTGCCTACCTACACTACTGAGATAACATCACCTATCCTGCCTACCTAAACTACTGAGATAACATCACCTACCCTGCCTACCTACACTACTGAGATAACATCACCTACCCTGCCTACCTACACTACTGAGATAACATCACCTATCCTGCCTACCTAAACTACTGAGATAACATCACCTACCCTGCCTACCTAAACTACTGGGATAACATCACCTACCCTGCCTACCTAAACTACTGAGATAACATCACCTACCCTGCCTACCTAAACTACTGAGATAACATCACCTACCCTGCCTACCTACACTACTGAGATAACATCACCTACCCTGCCTACCTACACTACTGAGATAACATCACCTACCCTGCCTAACTAAACTACTGAGATAACATCACCTACCCTGCCTACCTACACTACTGGGATAACATCACCTACCCTGCCTACCTTAACTACTGAGCTAACGTCACCTATCCGCCTACCTAAACTACTGAGCTAACATCACCTACCCTGCCTACCTACACTACTGGGATAACATCACCTACCCTGCCTACCTTAACTACTGAGCTAACGTCACCTATCCGCCTAACTAAACTACTGAGATAACATCACCTACCCTGCCTACCTACACTACTGGGATAACATCACCTACCCTTAACTACTGAGCTAACGTCACCTACCCGCCTACCTAAACTACTGAGCTAACATCACCTATCCTGCCTACCTACACTACTGAGCTAACATCACCTATCCTACCTACCTAAAGTACTAAGCTAACATGACCTACCCTGCCTACCTACACTACGGAGATAACATCACCTATCCTGCCTACCTACACTACGGAGATAACATCACCTATCTTGCCTACCTACACTACTGAGATAACATCACCTATCCTGCCTACCTACACTACTGAGCTAACATAACCTATCCTGCCTACCTAAACTACTGAGATAACATCACCTATCCTGCCTACCTACACTACTGAGATAACATCACCTATCCTGCCTACCTACACTACGGAGATAACATCACCAATCCTGCCTACCTACACTACGGAGATAACATCACCTATCCTGCCTACCTACACTACTGAGATAACATCACCTATCCTGCCTACCTACACTACTGAGCTAACATAACCTATCCTGCCTACCTAAACTACTGAGATAACATCACCTATCCTGCCTACCTACACTACGGAGATAACATCACCTATCCTGCCTACCTAAAGTACTAAGCTAACATCACCTACCCTGCCTACCTACACTACTGGGATAACATCACCTACCCTGCCTACCTTAACTACTGAGCTAACGTCACCTACCCGCCTACCTAAACTACTGAGCTAACATCACCTATCCTGCCTACCTACACTACTGAGCTAACATCACCTATCCTACCTACCTAAAGTACTAAGCTAACATGACCTACCCTGCCTACCTACACTACGGAGATAACATCACCTATCCTGCCTACCTACACTACGGAGATAACATCACCTATCCTGCCTACCTACACTACTGAGATAACATCACCTATCCTGCCTACCTACACTACTGAGCTAACATAACCTATCCTGCCTACCTACACTACGGAGATAACATCACCAATCCTGCCTACCTACACTACGGAGATAACATCATCTATCCTGGCTACCTACACTACTGAGATAACATCACCTATCCTGCCTACCTACACTACTGAGCTAACATAACCTATCCTGCCTACCTAAACTACTGAGATAACATCACCTATCCTGCCTACCTACACTACTGAGATAACATCACCTATCCTGCCTACCTACACTACGGAGATAACATCACCAATCCTGCCTACCTACACTACGGAGATAACATCACCTATCCTGCCTACCTACACTACTGAGATAACATCACCTATCCTGCCTACCTACACTACTGAGCTAACATAACCTATCCTGCCTACCTACACTACTGAGATAACATCACCTATCCTGCCTACCTACACTACGGAGATAACATCACCAATCCTGCCTACCTACACTACGGAGATAACATCACCTATCCTGCCTATCTACACTACGGAGATAACATCACCAATCCTGCCTACCTACAGTACTAAGCTAACATCACCTACCCTGCCTACATAAACTACTGAACTAACATGACCTAGCAAATCACACAAGGCCAATAGATGCTGGAGTTGATTGCAACGTCTTATAAATGTGAAGTACATTTTGTGCAATAAGTCATTGGCCTTGAAAGCTAGGGGGAAAAAAAAAAGAATTCTTGCATATTACATAGATCCAGTTTTAACAAATCCTTGACAATTAGTAAACGAAAAATCTACGGAAGCCTTGGAAATGTGGCTTTATAGAAGAATGCAAAAATTAATTGGACAGCCAAAATAAGCAATCTGGAATTTTGAGGTAAACTGAGTCGCAAAGACAACTTATTACAAACATCAGAAAGAGGCAATCATAATTTTTTTTTTTATGGGGGTGGGGGGGGGTGGGGAGGGGTGGGGGTGGGTGATGGGGTACATTTTGATAAATCAAAAACTGGAGCATGTTGTGGCAACTAGAAAAATTTGCGGAAATTTCTTGACAGTCTTGTGTAAGGAGTGAAAGGAGTCAACACACAAACTGATCCACGCCGTCGGAGATCGCAATTTATGAAGGGACATGATCGCCCAAGCCAGCCGGCAAGGCATTGGAAGATGATAAATGACAGACAAGTAACTAACAACGATGCCTGCCAGAGAATAAGTAAACTAAAGAAACTTTCACACGCCCCAGTATGCTTTGGACAAATGGTCACAGAACTATATTATTGGGAGTCTTCGTGGCGTAGAGGTTATGCCACCTGCTTAGCGATCCAAAGGTTGTCGGTTCGATTCCGGGATACGTAGTTTGTTTCACGAGTGTAGTTTTCTCGGAGACCCATGTGGGTCGTCGATGGAGCTGCGGAGTTCATGCTTTGTGCGACGCTTTCGGCTCGGCGCTGCGGAAAGAGACCGAACCGTATTGGATAAACCCGGTGCAATGAAGTCGATCCTCTGGTCTTTTAAACCTGTCTTAGTTAGTTAGTTAGTTAGTTAGTTAGTCGACAGATCATCCTCGTTGCACATCGAACCATTCAGTCCATAAGTGCTCGGATCCCCTCCTCAGCAAATCCCGCAGCGTGTAGCGGCTAACGACGCCAGTTCTGTGTTGGTTTATCAATCTTCTTTGGCTTCCTGCGTAGTGTTCTTGTTTGGCCACCCCTCTTTTAATTTGCTGCTCCCGCAGTCTGGCCATTGTTGTAGATTCACAGTCATCACTTGGTTCTCGCAAAAGTCTCACTTCTCGTAGAGCATTCAGAATGTCAGCCTGGTCCATGGCGCGTCCGCCCTCCACAGTAGCCTCACCTGCGAGCTTGTCAGCCCGCTCATTTCCTTGTACTCCCGCATGACCTGGCACGAAGATGAAACTAATCTTTGCCAGCCGAGACCGCTTCAGAGGCAGCAACCATTCTCTTCGGATCGACCCCTCCTCTATCCTCTTGATCATGTTCATTGAGTCGCTAAGGAAACAAGCCCTAGTGAATGTCTGTGTCTCGAGCCATGTTATTGCTTTACTTACTGCCATGACTTCCATGGTCAGGTTACTTTTGGTTTCAGTGAAAGCACCAGAGTCCTCCTTCACAATTCTCCCTCCGGCCCGAGCTGTAAAGGCCCATGAGCTTCTCACATGTCGGACGACCGACCCATCTGTGTAGATGACCGCGTCACCGTCAAGCGAATTCTCGAAAATCAACGCTTGTACTTCAGCCTCAACAGCAGCCGGATTTTCTTGTCTGCATTTTCTATCTAGTTGGATGCAAACTGAAAAGGATGTGCAGAAATCTGTTGGCACTTGCACCCACTCCTCGCCAAGTTCTAAGTCCTCAAGTGAACACACCTGTTGAAGAATGTCTTCGGCTTGACCCATCCACGACCGTCCTCTTTTTAACCTGCTGCCCTTCACCTTCCTAATTTCACTATGCAGTGGATGTTGTGTGTTTGCGTTAATTCTGAGGTAGGCGCGTGCCCTGCAAACTTGTATTCTCTCTTCAATGGTTGGAAAATCAAGAAGGTAGCGCATCGCACTGCATGCTGTATCTCTTGTACATCCAAGAATAATGTGCATAGCTTCATTCTGTCTTGTTTAGACGTATATTATATATAGACCAATGGACAGTCCGGGGGCGATGTGGTCTGTGTCACGCTAGTCGCCTTTACTTCCCAAGACGTTTCTGTGTCCATTTGAGACTGGTTCATTCTGGGTTCCTAGGTTCATTGTCATGACCTCGGCGGGGTCGGCAGGTGAGCATCCAGCCACTAGTCTGTCGGGACTCCCGTGTCTGCCAACATTAGTCTTTACTTGCTTGATCTTATTCATGGGGAAAGCCGCAACAGAGTTGAGTTGAGTTGAGTTGAGGTGAGTTGAGTTGAGGTGAGATGAGTTCAGTTGAGACGAGATGAGTTGAGCCGAGTTGAGTTGAGTTGAACTGAGTTTAGTTGAGTTGAGCCGTGTCGAGTTGTATTGAGTTGAGACAAGTCGAGTTGAGCTGAGCTGAGTTGAGTTGAGTTTAGAACCGACATCACAGCAGTCGGGAAATTCCCATCGATCCTCATCAGCAACAGTCATCAATGAGTCCCATTACTAATGGTACCAGTAGCAATCTGATTATATATCCGTCTGTCCTTTTCTCCGAGTCCTGAGTGTCGGCCAATTCCTCTGGTCACTCCCAGCAGCACCATTCTCTCCAAGCCATGATGATCAACCTGTTCTTCTGCACTATACACACGATTCCAAAGAGTCCCGTCCACATCTGCCTTATCATGCACCAATACCCCACCAAAGGGTGCAGACCCAGCCAGTCTGACAGCCTGCTCATTTCCCACATCACCAGCAGTAGAGTAGTGGATAGATTCTCATCGGCCGTCCATGTGGTCGTGTGTTTAAATCAGTATCGGGGCGGAATTTTAACATTGATTTGGGCTCGCAAGTCGACCAAATCTAAAATGCGTACCAGGAAATGTCTCGGAAAGAAAAGGTTGCAGGCGCGAGACAAGCCACACCAGTCCCTGAGTGTCTCATCTCATCTCATCTCATCTCATCTCATGTCATCATGTTCCTCTTGTACCTTGCGGTGTCGAGGTGAAGTATAAACACCGTGAGAGTGTCCGTTTTTGGGCTTCATGTATCGATATTCCCATGACTCTGTTATTCCCTACGTCCATCGTTTAGGTGATCGGCCTCTTCCTCTGCTTCCCTCTGGTCTGTACGTCATTGCTTGTTGTGGTATACTGGTAGTTGGTAACCTACTTGCATGGCAAAAACAATTTGACTTGCTGCCTTCTAATAAAATCTAGTGCAGCTACAACGCCCACTTTAGTCCTGATTTCTTCATTTCTGATCTTATCTCTTCTTGATACATTGAGTATTCTTCTCAGGAATCTCACTTCTGTTGTTGTGATGGTTCTTTTCTCTTTTTCTGTCATTGTCCAGGTTTGGCATTGGTAACATAGAGTTGGTAGGAAGATTGTGTTATAAAGTGTTTTCTTAGTAATTATTGATACATGTTTGTTCTTTAGTATTGGTGCCAGTTGTCCAATGAGTTGGTTTGCCTTATTGCATCTATTTTCGATCTCGTCTTCTGATTTGCCATTTGATAATATTATACTTCCAAGGTACTTGAAACTCTTTACTTGTGTCAAAGGATGGTTGGCCTTATTGCATCTATTTTCGATCTCGTCTTCTGATTTGCCATTTGATGATATTATACTTCCTAGGTACTTGAAACTCTTTACTTGTTTTAAGGGATGTTCGTTTAGGTGAATCGTTGTTGCTTTTTCTTCTTTAGTTACAGTCATTACGTCTGTTTTACTTGTGCTAATTTTCATATTATGTTCCCTACACATTTCATTTAGACTATTCATGTGGTCTTGTAATTCAGCTTCTGATTTTGCTATAAATGCTTGGTCGTCCGCAAACAGTTTTCTAATGGTTGATTTGCAGATGGTTCTTCTTCTGTGTTCTCGCCATGCGGTATTCTTGTGGTCTCTGTTTGGCTGGTTTCTTTACATATGTTGTCTATATATGTTATAAACAAGAGAGGGTACAGGACACAACCTTGTCGTACTCCGGATCTTATGGTGAAGGATTATGAGTGTCCTCCAGTTGCTCTCACTATGCATTCACTGTTGTTGTATAAGTTTCTACATAGGTTTGTTAGATGTGTACTCACTCCATATTGTTTAAGGATTTCCTGAGTGTCGATTGGTCTACAAATATGATTCTAGCACCATATATCCAAATTGCTACTTACCACACCGTCCGGTAGCATGAAGCTGGTGTGAGTACCTGCAGTGTTATGACCTTAACATTTCGCAGCCCTTAGTGCATGGGGCAATTGATGGTCAGTCCGTCCATTCCTAGCGAACGTCGATAGCTGATATCGCAGTCTCTCGTCCCAACGCTCTTATGCCATTGCCAGCGTAACGCCCTAACATCTACGCAAATAGACTCAACTGCGTTAGACTCGTGAAAGTGTTCTCTGTTTAGTTTACTTATTTCTGCATGTTGAAATTAGTTAATCGCGTATCACGTACAATCAATGAATCAGCAAAAACAAAAAACAATCGGTAAGCTTTAAGAGAACACGATCGCAAGTAACAAAATGGACGCTGCGGCCAAAGCCTTCGTCAGCACACAAACAAAACACACAGACACCGATACCACTACATGAAAAACTATACCTGAAAATAGATATGTAATGGCTACTCATGTTTCTTTGTTGTGGAATGGACACGTGTGTGATTGGATACCCATTGTATGACTACACCAATGCGGCTAGACTGGAAATTCACTATGTTCGGTAGCACAAATGTCCTTTACAGGACGTTGCATTCAACTCTGACATTTATTGGCTGTTTTTAATTTACTAGCCAATTTTAGTTTAGTAGTTTGCCATTGCTTTCTGACCGGTCGACATCTCATACCATGGAAATCAACGCAAAGCGCCCTACTTCCAAATCGCCTGAGGCTAATTTGAACCTTGGACTCGGTGTGTCACGGAGTTTAGAAACAGCGCTTCTTACTATCCCACAGGTCACAGTAGTCGGTTTTGTTGAAATTGTGGGGGAGTTTTATTATTATTATTATTATTATTATTATTATTATTATTATTATTATTATTATTATTATTATTATTATTATCACTATTATTATTACAAATAAAGCTAGGAGTATGACAGGGATGCGTTTTGACCCCGAATATGTTCTCCCACTATAGCAAAGTAATAATGAGAGAGATCTAAGAGAAGCCAGGAATACTAATCGGAGGTTATAATATAGATGACACAGTATTGGTGACGGGTAATGCAAAAGATCTACATCAATTGTTGGACACGGTAGTAACGGAGAGTGCAAAGAAAGGGCTCTCCTTGAATATCACAAAAACAGTAACAATGGTGATATCAAAGAAACATGTGACACCAACATGTTAAATGGAAATAGAAGGGAACATTCTTAACCTAGTGGAAAATTTTATATACTTAGGGGCATTTATAACATCAGATGGAAGACGTACAATAGAGATTACTAGCAGAATAGGGCAGGCAAAAGTCGCATTTCGGAAAAGGAAGCGTATCTTATGCAATAAGTCACTATCAATAAATGTAAGAGAGTGTTGAAATGTTATATACAACCTGTTTTGCTGTATGGCAGTGAATTTTGGAGTACAAATGAACACATGAAGAACTTGGAAGCAACAGAGAAGTGGTTCCTAAGACGAATGTTACGAATTCCTTGGACTGCCAAAGTAACTAACGACGATTTTCTGAAAGAGTCTAATGAAACTAGAACATTATTTACAACAATAAGAAAGAGACACATAGCTTTCTTTGATCATGTGATGAGAAGAGAGGTATTGGAGAACATCGTGACCACTGAAAGGTCGAGGGGAACTGAGGCAGAGGTCTACCAAGAGAAATCATACTGGATGGATTGAGACTGTGGCATGGAGGAATATGAGCAACATAATTGTTCCAGAACACCAAAGACCGCGATCTGTGGAGAGCCATTAACGCCTACACCAGCTGACAGCGCACTTGACGGTGATGATGATGATGAAACATATTAGTTATGAAAAATATCGAAGGCGCGAGATAGGCAACGAAACAATTTGGAAGATAACATCCAGAGATGGACCAATGACAGTAGGTTCGAGTGCAACACAAGAGCAAGAATCAGAAACGTGGTGGAAATTTACTGCAGCCAACCTTCACCACGGAGACGGCACTTGATTGATAAATGTCAAGAGAGTTCTCTAGATGAAGTGTGTCACGGTGCCCAGGTCATACGTGCTGTATGAACGTAAATAATATAATGACAGGCCGACCAGGACGCCGTCAAACAACATTAAAACTACGACTTTACATGCATCATGCATATTCATAGAACAATTACCACACACAAAAGACGGAATCTGGGTCAAATGAGCCGATCTTTGTTTTCTCAAGTGATAATAAACCAACGTTGAACATCGATAAGAGTCGAGGAGGTACCGTTTTGAGATTCCTGCTTGTTTCACCCTACGTTATCTGGTCTTTTGTATTGATGCTCTTTTCTAAATATCCTCAAGTGTTTATTTTTCACTACCTTACAATACGGATTCTCCTGGCGTTTTGTCCTCCACGGCAGGTTGGCTTTATTCTTCAGCATCGCCACTGGCTCAAATCCTTTTCAATCGCCGAAGCGAAGGCATTTCCAACTGCGGGCTTCCTAATGTTCTATTGACCGTGCTGTCTCCTTTCTCTTCTCCTCTTTTATGCCCATCCATGTTGTTGTTGTAGTTTGACTCGCAAAATGACCTCGCTCTCTCCAAACATCTGCAAACGTAGCGTCGTACTGTCAGCAAGAATGTGTTCCTCATTTGTATTTTCCATAATGCTCCATAAAAAATGTTTCCCTCAAAATTGACAAATGCCTTGGCGAGGACTTCTGTTCTTCGAGCTAATTGGAATGCGAGCCTAGTTATGGTCAGTCGTAAATATTGATATTTTAATGGACTTAATTATCAACATAGAAGCAAAAATGGGTCATAGTCGTGTGGTTTATTAGTATAGCGGAGAGAAGGTTCTGAAGATGTGACAGATTCTGAAGATGTGACAGTTTCTCAAGTTGTATAATTTGACCAATCCATTCTAAGCTGTCCATCTTGTCAGCCCCTAGTTGCTCTGACCTCGTTAGGTCGTGTTTCTGGCTGATACATCCCCAGATAACGTCAAGTTACAGGCCGTTTCACGAATTGTCAAAGGAATATTTGACTTTTTGAAATACTTTTCACCGTGCCTAGTGTCGTGTGGGTATCAGAGAACCGACCTACTCACCAACGGTATTGAACTTCAAGCACGCGAATGTGTAAATAAGGTCAATATAATCTCATGACATATATTGTGATAGGAGGTTATGAGACTAGTTAACTTCCTCGCCATGTAATACTCTCTAGAGAAATTTCTGACGCGTGTTAAACAACGCCAGGCAGATCCAATAACCATATGTAAGTAACGACAAATATTGACCTTTGACACGCCGCTAGGTGTCGTGGAGTAGACTTAGATAGATAGGACACATTAGCAGGATGGATGATGATAAAATACCGAAGCACATCTTGTGTGTGTTTGTGTGTGAGTGTGTGTGTGTGTGTGTGTGTGTGTGGTTGTGTGTGTGTGTGTGTGTGTGGTTGTGTGTGTGTGTGTGGTTGTGTGTGTGTGTGTGTGTTACAGATGGGTAAGAGATGTCGGGGTCGGCCTCTAGTGCGATACAAAGATGTGTGTAAGCGGGACATGATTGATACAGGCATTGATAATGCACATTGGGAGCAATCGCCGCTGAACGTGTTGCACGGAGGGCAAATATAAGAAATGGAATAAAGACAAAGGAGAAAATGATTGCAGATAGGTCACACACTAAGCGCGTGAGACGTAAGATGGTGCGTGATGGTGTAAATGACCAAGTATTCACATGTATCCATTGTGGACGACCATTTACAGCGCGAATTGGTCTGATGAGTCATATTCGCAGCCGCCGTGAGTTGTAGTTATTATGCCTTGTTTGAAGCGCAATGCAACAAACTATCGTCTGTGAAGTCAGCAAGGTGCCAATGAAGGTGTAATGGGTATATGGTGCTAGCCTTATACTTTTCTAGACCAATGGACTCGTGCTGGGTGATGTAGTCAATTTAACACCCGTCGCTATTGCTTCCCACCACATTTACTGTTCTAGACCAATGGACTCGTGCTGGGTGATGTAGTCAATATAACACCGGTCGCCATTACTTCCTACCACATTTACTGTTCTAGACCAATGGACTCGTGCTGGGTGATGTAGTCAATATAACACCGGTCGCTATTACTTCCTACCACATTTACTGTTCTAGACCAATGGACTCGTGCTGGGTGATGTAGTCAATATAACACCGGTCGCCATTACTTCCTACCACATTTACTGTTCTAGACCAATGGACTCGTGCTGGGTGATGTAGTCAACATATCGCTATTACTTCCCACCACATGTACTGGCACCCTTTTTGGTTGGGTCGACCATAGATGCCACATCTATAAAAATTATGCATGGTGGTTACTCGAAAACGTGACAATCAGGCCCAGAGGCAATTGGTACTAGCCACTGAACCAGCAAGGCTCTCAAAAGAAATAGATTGTGAAGTTTCACATGGGATTTGAAGCAAGACAACTGAACTGGCATGTAAGAGCCCAGACCGTGGTTCCATCTCAATGCCCTGTGTATTTAAGCATGTGTTCTTTTGCTCGACATCTTAAGTGTAGTAGAGGAATCCAGAAAGAAACACAGAGATGTCCTCTTTGTAATGAGGAGTTGCCCATGAAACATTTCCTAGTGTTCAGTGCTGGGGTATTCATATGAAACCAAACCTTGGTGAACTTTATCCGGCTCAATCAATCAATCAATCAATCAATCAATCAATCAATCATCCACCCATCAATCAATCAATCAATCAATCAATCAATCAATCTGTCTGCCAGTCAGTCCGCCCATCTGTGCGTCTGTTCATCCAACAGTCGGTTCCCCTGTATATGTTGTTATGCATATGATGTCTGTCCATCTGTCTGTCAGCCCGTCGGCCCGTCTGTATATGGTGCTATATATATATATATATATATATATATATATATATATATATATATATATATATATATATATATATATATATGAGGATGTCTGTCTGTCCGTTTGTCTGTCGATCTATCAGCCCGTTGGCGCGTCTGTATATGGTGCTATATATATGTTGATGATATTTGTCTCTCCGCCGACGGTCCGTTCGTTCTTCAGTCCGTCTGCCTGTTTATCTAAGTACCCATCTATCTACGGGTTCGTCTTTCAGTCAGTCTGTCTATACCCATATTGACTATGACTCGTGGTCCACTTTTGCCGGTAAACCTGGGAGAGCCATGATGATTTCCAATCAGATTTAAATGTGTCGCTTGCACTGGGTTGTGTTTGTCTTGTGTAACACTGGAAGAGTCTATCGATGCTATCCTGCTCTAGCAATATAGCTTGACCCTCTTGGAATGTACGCATCACGATGTCCTGCGGGGGTGAACAATGAAATACCCAAAACCTGGGGAGGTGAACAATGAAATACCAAAACCTGTGGAGGGCACTTGACCAATATTGGCCTAATCCGAGCTAATTCCTTATTTGTTGTGGTGAATCATAACCTGAATACATCTCTACGTGCTTCTCCACATATGTGAAATTCCAGTACTGACTGTGCACACCCGGATGGCTTCTTAGCTTGAAGAAGGGTAGGAGGGCTCTGCAGCATAGTACATTTAGAGATGGCACTTCAGTACTGGGAGTCTCACATCAAATCCATCCCGGTAGGCAGAACCCTGTCCAGAACTGAAAAGGCTTAACACATCTGGTTTTCAGAATTAGAACGCAGTCTTCCAGCGGATTCACAAATCAACCAACCTGCGCAGGTCAGCATAGTCGAATGGGTAAGAACGCGTGTTCTTAAAAATCCGGTGTGTTAATGCCGAGTGACATATGCCTGGGTCATTGACAGTAAGGTGAGTGACCTGGCTACGAGTAAAACAATCAACCCTGAGAAATAATGGGGCGGTTGTGAGTGGATACCCCTAGGGTTAATGGGGCGAAAGACAGTTGAGTGTTGTGTGAAGTCAGGATACTTGAAAGTCAGTGAGAGAAGAGACCCACTGCGGGTCAGGTCGTTTAAGAGAGTTGAGTTTTAGATACCGAACGAGTCGGTAGTCGACGGAGAACTGGGTTGTGTGATTCTCCGAGCTGTGAATGCAGTCCTAAAACCCAGAGTGGGTTACATAGTGAGCAGAGGCTCCGACCCAGTGGGTGGGTCGTATTGTGTGAGATCCAGCCGTGGATAGTAGCTGGATTACCTGTCTTATGAATTGGAGATTGAGCAGGCCGTGAGAAGACAGTGATGTGTGCGTGTTGATATTGTGAGGAGGATATTTATCTTCTATGGATTATATTGTTTCTGGATATAGAGTTGTGTTCCGTTTGTCCGTGTTCTTTCTGTATTAAAGGATTATGTGGGCCAACTCAATCTTGTTTACTGACTGATGGATGTGTATTACTGGGGTGAGTTGCATTGTGAGACAATTAGATAGCTCAATTGACACACCAGGAGCCTCGTTACCTAGACAACGACCATCACACGAAACTTATCGTCAACAACATCGCACTGATCACAAACAACGTCGTGTGATATCTGAGAGCTCGTCCGATCAAGAAACCCATTGCATTACAGACATTGTTGTCTTTCTGTTTTATCTGTGAACGCGTCGATTAGAGAGAATACGAAGATAAGAGACATCAGTCGGATGCCCAATTACAACGACAATTATGGCACAAGGAATAAACACCATTTTCAGTAGACGCTCAATGCCAAAAGTGTCCGAGAGGTAATACACAGTTCACGTAAAGTTCACGACAGGTAAATTTGATACCAGGCAGGATTGCTGAAGCTAGCAGACAGTTCATGAAAAGGACAACATCAAATACTGTCAGCGCGCATGAAGACACGGCACAGATCAACTAAGAGAGGGGACTACTGTGACGGGTTAGTCACTAGTCACAAACAGCACAGATGAAATGTCGCGTGGACAGTGAGTTGTTTGCGACAAGAAGAGGTCAGTCCTAGGTGTGTGTGTGACAAGACAGGATAGAATCAAAGATATTGACAGGTGTGTGTGGCGAGGGAACGCACCGTGTGGTCGCGTTTTGACTGGTCAAGATTTGTCGACGCCGTTAAAAGACGAGGCGGGCGGCGCTAAGAGACAGTGCAGGTGGAAATTGTGAGTCTCCACGGACAAATCTGGTCAGCGCTGTTTACGAGAACATTGAACTCCCGGGAAGGGAAGAGTTAATGAATGTGTAGAATACACAGAGAAAATTGACATTTGCGGATTCACCGGAAAGAGTGAACGACGGGGGAGAGTTACGTTACGCCTACCACAGCCGTGCGGGGGCAGAAGTGGAAAGTGTTCGTGTATGACGGAAAAGTTTCCGGGCATTTTACAGACAGATTAAATGTGACTTTCCACGGAGTTAAAAGAGCAGCGGGTGGGGCTGTCAAGGTTGTGTGGAAACTGATTTTACGGAGGAATTTTTCCACTGATTGTGATAAAGATGTACTGATGTACAGAGGGAGGTACTGACTGAGGTTGACTGCGAAGGTCAAGGTCAGGGACAGTGGACATTTACTAAAAATTTTCCACAGGGGATCTGGATAAACAAGGTGTTTTGAAAGAAAGCCAGATTTTATGTTTCGTCTTTGTTGAACTGTTCTACTATCGTTATCATTACTCTGTCATGAGCAATCATTGTTACAACGAAGGATGACATGTCATCACCGCAGGCTGGGTTGCATACAGTTACCGAGAAAGAACTGACTCTACACAGTTAAAGCGGTGGACAGTTGAGGTCTTTTTGTGTTGAACTTTGTCTTTAAAAGTAAATCTATCACATAATTTATTCAACTACGGACCATCTCCACAATGATAGGATAAAGACGTTTGGATTATTACTTTGGAATCACCACGTCCAGATGAAAGTACAATAACGTTACGGACTGTGTCGAGACAGAACAGTTTGGATATCACTATCATCTTCAACGTTTGTCGACAGTTGGAACTTGTGATCACCACGTGAATTCAGTAACCACTCAACAAAACAAGAAGTCGGTTTGAAATCTAGCGTCGTAGACATTTCAGAATTTTAACAAACAACACTTCCATCCCATTGTAAAAAAATTATTAAATACGAACTTTTGGCGACGGATTATAAGTACAGATTTATCGGCCAACAAGTAGGGCATTCTGTTGCTCTCATCGTCTTAACTGTCGTTATCGTTTGTCTACTTATATATATATATATATATATATATATATATATATATATATATATATATATATATATATATATATATATATATATATATATATATATATATATATATGATTACATGTAGTTGTTAATAGGCACTTTTTGCGATCTCTATCTACATCAGGATAGGCCTTGCAAAACGTGGATATTTCTGGTGCTTACGATATTTTTGTATGGAAAACGTTAATGAGTTAACGTGTCGTGCAGTGGCATTGGAGTCCTAACTAATATCTAGAGACGTGTTGTCTGATGTCACAGCTGTGTATATTTTGAGGATATATTTTTTTCTTTCTTTTCGTTATATTTACATATGATATTTGTTGTGTTCGGATATATGCTATTATTGTGATCTTTCGTCATTTCTGCTGTCTAGTGGTCATGTCAGATTATTTATTACGCGCACTGTGGGTGTCCCTACACAAGCTTGTGGTTGTTACTGTATTTTATTTCTTTGTGATCTCCGTCTCCGTGTACTTGGCTTGTGAGTCTAGCGTTTTATAGAAAACACTTAGTGTTATCATTCATTCGTTTTGTATATGTATTTATATGTATGTTTCACAATATTTCCAGAAATGTTATACAACTATTTTTTATAGATATATGCGAGGGAGCATAGGTGATATTTCCCCTCACTATTTAGTGCTTATAGAGTGACTAGGTGAGTACAGAGTGATATTTTAGCACTAAGAATTTACGTACACAGGGAGCGCTAGTGTACTTAGGGAAGGGCATACAAAGACTAGTAGCAGAGTCTTTACATTTATAATTGGCTGACAGACAGCAACGTGTCCACAAGTACAAGATGCCTACTTTAATGGAATATATTGAAGCAGGTGAACGAATGGGCCTGAAAGGTAAAGAGTTACAGGAGTATGCAGAAGCAAAAAAACAAAAACAGACGGAAAGAGAGGAGAGGCATAATGAACGCGAGGCAAAGCGTCTACAGGAAGAGAAACAGACACAAGTAAAGTTAGCTGAAATGGAAGCCAAGCGTCTACAGGAAGAGAAAGAGACACAAGTAAAACTAGCTGAAATGGAAAACAAGCGTCTACAAGAAGAGAAAGAGACACAAGTAAAACTAGCTGAAATGGAAAACAAGCGTCTACAGGAAGAGAAAGAGACACAAATGAAAATGGAAATTGAGAAAGAGAAGATTAAGATGGAAGCAGAAATTGCACTCAGAAAACTAGATCTATCTTCGAAGGGTCAAAGTGAGGATTGCAGAAGACCTTTGCAGTCGTCACAGAGACTAAAACTGCCATATTTTACGGACCGGGACAACCTTGAGGCCTATCTTTCGAGATTCGAATCATCTGTGAAAACTCTAGGCATCCCGGAAGCAGAATATGTGATGCGGCTGGGCGAATATTTAACGGGTAAGGCCCTAGATACAATGTTTAATTTACCTGTGGAAGAAAGAAACAACCACACTATTTTGCGTCAACGTCTGCTTACGAAGTTCCAACTAACTGAGCATGGATACAGAACAAAGTTTAGACAGTTAGGGCCAGAGACAAATCAAGATTTCACAGATTTTGTTAACACTGTAAAGAATACATTTAACAAATGGATGGAGCTCGCAGAAGTAGGGAAAGATTTTAATAAATTAGTAGATTTAGTGTTAAGCGACAAAGTATTAGCTTCATGTAATACCAATTTAGTGGCTTTCTTTGAGGAACGTAAGGCAAAGGACATAGACACAATGTCACAGTTAGGACAAAACTACATGACTGCACATCCTAACGTATCTATTGGGAAACTAATGAGTGAGGAAATAGTCTGTGCAGCGTACACTAAACAGGACCAGAATCCAGTCATCAGACCAAGGGCGAAAAGTGTGGATTCAGCACATAAAGGTGAGCAGCAAGAACTTCAAGATAATGGTTTCCGAGGAAACAATGTTGGTAGAGTAGGACGGTACCCATATAGAAGAGGGAATTTCCAGAGACGTGCAAATTATGCCGGATGTTGGAATTGTGGGAGCTGGAGACACAAGGCAGCACAGTGTGATGCACAACCATCCAGTGAGCCAACAAGTAACGCAAGGAAGGAGATCATCTGTTTCAAATGTGGAAAGAAGGGGCATGTCAGCCATCAATGTAGGATGAGAGAAACAGAGCACTCAAATGCAGCGCAAGTAATTGAGACGCTGAACAATGAAGATTGTAGTGGGTGCAAACCTCTTTTTGAAAAAGACGGTCAGCCAGTCTTAATATGTGGTCACACAGTTAAAGCAGGATCAGCAGTGCATGAAGGAGGAAGTCTGAAGATGCACCATGGATTTGTTAATGATAGGCCAGCGTTAACAATTGGGGATTCCGGATGTACGTCCACCGGTGTTAAAAAGAGTTTAGTGCATCCCTCGGATTATACAGGGAAAAAGATTAGATCCATAACATTTCATGGGACAGTAGAATTCTACCCATTAGCCATAATAACAGTAAAAACACCATATATCACTGGAAGAGTGACAGCGTGTGTTTTGGACTCACCAGTGGCTGATTTGATCATAGGACATGTTATAGGAGTTAAAGATTGTACAGAAGAGGAAGTAGTTTATTGGGACCAAAAATATAGTGTAAGCAGTAACGAGGTAGTTACCACAAGAGAACCTAAATTAGAGAGTATAGCTGAGGTAGAAGAGGCACTTGAAGTAAACATAGGGACTAAAGACAAGGGTAGTACAGTTGAGCAGATGAGAATGGATCCCAAATATAGTGCTAGTGACTGTAACGAGTTCACCTTGGGTAGTGAGAGTGAACCACACCCGAGGTGTCTCTGGCACTCCCGTGTATTCTAGCCCCAGGGGTTGGACGAGCAGATACACATTTTTACTCTGTGGTTGATCTCATATTAGTTAATTACGTCTACAAGCCCCTCCAGATTCTAGACCCCCACTAACTACCTACATCTGTGGAACAATGAACATTTAGGCATCGTCCGAGACCACACTCAATCATTATACAAAGAGCAAGTCAACTTACATACAGTTTATTCTACCGTTGAGAATATAGAACTGAAATGAACATCCTGATAGAAAAATCTATTTACACAAATAGAAGATAGAGTAGAGACAGAATCAGAGATGTAGGTATCTTCATCGAGTTGAGAAGTAGATTGGATGCAGATGTCCCGTCCAGTCGGTCCGCCACTCACCCGGCTTCCTTCCAGTGAGATGACTAGAACATTGGAGACCACTCTGTCTCCAGAGCGTGGATCCACAACACTAGATTCACTGCTGGACCACACTTCACTGGACCAACTGCATCTATATCACTCCCACGGAGTCACTGTTAAGACAGTTCTCGAACAATACTGGTTGGAAGACAATCCTCCTGGACTTGACTCCAAGTATTAGTCACTTCGATGAACTCAAACAATCACTAACCAATCTAATGGTCTGTCACTCATAACATAGTCCCACTGCAGAACAGCTATGGCATTGACCAATTCAATGGTCCCTTCGTCACAGCACCGGAACATGGATGGAAAATTGTCACGGACCAATCCACTGGTCTCTTACAGTTACACTGCTTGTAGTATCAGAGATGGCTACTGAAAATGTTACTGAGTCCTTCTAGAACACAGTTGATAATCTTGATATTGAGACAGTACATTAATAGAATCAGACATCTCTTTCACGGAAACAATTCAGGTTGGACTATAACCCCATAGTCCCTTCCACCGGGTTACACTTGACCCACGTCAATAACTGGTGTAGTTCTTCTCAAGACCTGCCACTAGAGCTGTCCAAAGAACCATTCAAGTGTCTGAAGATCAGTTACTTCTGCGTTTAGGCAGAACCCCCGTCAAACTAGACGGACCGGTGTTCCCTGTCGTTGAGCATGATTACTCAAAATGCTGAAATGTTCCTAGTAGAAACAGAGTGTCTTCTATTATCAAACGATCACAAAACCTCACTTCCCACACGTGCACCTTCAGGGCGGTGGTAATTCTTGAAGCAAACTTCACTCATGGTGCAGCACATTGGGTATCTGGTGTGGTTGAGTCTGGCGTGATAAGTAAAGAACTGAACCCTTCGCTCTGTCACACGAAGTGGTTTCCTGCCAACAACAATTATAGTTGACTGGTTCCTCAACAGGCAAACTCCTGAAAAGGAAGAGCGACCGGTGAGAGTATACTGGCCCAAACATTAGACCACATGCATCCTACCAATAACTACTCAACCCTCAGTCATGCTATTTAGTTATGCATATAACCAAAGCATTATCTCTATATGGCGAGTAGTAAAGCATGGGTTTGCAAATGTCAGCTGGCCTCACAGAACAGCCCGTCAACCAGAGCAAGAAATCAGAATGACGAGTCTGATCTTTGGTCTCACCTATTCCTAATCATCTACCAGTCGTCGCTAACGTCAGTAGTGATACAAGGCTGTTATTATAGTTCTAATTTAATCGAACTAAACATAGGTAAAGAGTCCCTGGACTCGTTCCTAACATCATCAATGTACATTAAAAAAACAGAAGCTTGATCAATATCCCATCCCTCGGGATATAGGGATAGGACATGATCACATCCACTATGTACACAAGCCTGTTTGCTGGTGGGACCACCTGCCCCTGCCATAGCAAACTCTTCTTATCCGACTCTGCCTTAGAGTCAAGAAGCCTTCTTGAGAATACATATTCCCCACATGTTCCAAGGGTAATGTTCCAATTCTGTCCTCCCCAAGTGGTTTAGCCTTGGCACGGACTGAACTTCATCGTTGGCTTGGTCTACCAACACATACTTTCATAACTTGCTTTTACATCCCCCATATCCTATATTTCCCCAGTCTCATACAGCCTCCTTGCATCCTTCCATACTTCCAGCACCTGAGCATTCACTCGCCCTAGCGCCAGTATGAAAGAAACAGGATAGCTCAGACAAGATTACAGAACGCATATTTATATCGCGACGGCACGCAGTGTTATCTCGCGACGAGTTATTCGGCGTTCGGAATCACCCCAGGAAGTATCACATGCCATGACCTAATATATATACACACAATGTCAGATCATATATATATATATAGATATAGCACCAAAGCAACTTACCTGTCCACAGAAATCCGCTGTTCCACACAATGAATTCACTATTAAGTTATTACACAATAGTTACATCATTCCTGGTGGCACAGAACTAAGTTCTTCCTTTACTTAGTAACTAAGCACAATTTTGTCTGAATCTCCACCTACCAACTTACCTGGTTTTCTAACCGTTCTTCTGGCTTCAGCAACGGACTGACATAATCTAAGTTTCCCTCCGGCACAAGTAACTATGTTTTATTCTAACCCAGCAACCTAATAGATGCAACGATTGGCAAAATATGGTACATATATTTCCAACCCAAATCGCCCACATCACATTACTGCGTTTCTAACAGCTGATTCGCAAGCACACGGTAAACCAACACGATTCGCCGTCAACTGCGTTATCGATCGGTTTGCTAATTAGTATGCAAGGACATCCGCATAGGTAATGAGGTTAGAACAATGGCGTGTGGAACACACGTACAAAGTTAAATGATTTAAACAAATATCTACCTGAATGCTGGAACCAGATCTCCAGTCAGCTTCCGAACTGTTTAAGGGCTTCTCAGCTTCCTTGACATAACAGTCAGCCGAATTATGGTTGAGGTGAGACGCACACAAAATTGGCTCACATCTGGCCTGCGTCCGTTCTCGTTGAACACCAGTAAGTGAATGACTGGTTTAGCCACATTCCCGCTTCGTGCCAACTCAATGCGCACTAGAAGCGAGTGCTTCTTGAGAAAAGATACTTTCTCGGGAAAACGTCATTCCCCGCCTAGAGTTTCTAGATCTCTCTGCACGGGAATTTAGAGCGATACCCAGCAGCACGGGTTACTCGAATTCCGGTGTTTCGAGAATATTCTAGATCGTAAGTCCTTCATCGGCTTCCCTCAGTCTATTTTTAGCTGGGAAAGTCCCCGATGACGCGCCAAAATAGTGCGGAATCTTGACGACCCAAGACAGATAATCGCGTTTCGTCACATAGGCCCCCACTTTAAGAGGATCGACCCCGTCGTTCCACTTCTACGCAGAAGCTGTCTATGTCGTTCGTTCTTCTTTCTTAGAGACCGGATGGCGGGTGAGGAAGTCTAACCCGTCAATATTGTATAGAATACTTTTACCACCTTAGGTGGGGAGACAAGCTACTCAGTATCACGGGTGATCAACGCCTACTCCGCTACTGCGATCGGGCATCTCGCAGTGTCTTGCGGACCAGAGCTCCCGTCTCGATCTGATTTAACGATCGTTCCTGCCAGAGTTTACTGGACTTCTGCAACTCCAGCTTCCCCTTTCGAGGACCCAGCTGGATTGCAGTCGGTCGGATGGAGGGACCATGGGTCTGTGTCTGTTCTGACACAACCCACCTCTTCCGACCACGGTTCTCAGTGTATCTAGCACTGCGGGTGTTCCTTTGGCCGGTCATGTTCCCCCGAGCACCGGGCTGAACCGAAGAAGGTACCTGCACATACATATAGGACTGCCTATGGTGTGACAGGCTTTCCGCTACCTGACCTGAACCCCGAACCGTTCTTTCAGCGAATCTCTGCGCCCTTGGGCTGGTAGACTTATCATCGGGCTTCCCCTCATAGCGCATGAGGAGACTGGAATGGAAAGTAGAAGACTTTCCCAGGATCACCACTCCATAGTGCTTGTGGAGCCCCACTTTATCCACTAGGAATGGGCCCTGCCACCCGATTTCGAATTCGTTCCCCTCGATTGGGAGGAGTACTAGAACTCGGTCTCCAACCTCTAAGGATATCTTCGTCTTCGTCCGTTTCTCAGGTGTGCATTTACGGCACTCCGGACAAGACCTCATATACCTGCGCACGTCGCCTGTCATTCCCGGCCACCAATAGTACCGGGATAGACATTTACTGGTTGTCCCTACAGTCAGATGTCCGGTTGGGGACCTGACATGTACCGTTCGCAGCAGATTAGCTCTGAAGCTCTCAGGAACCAACTTACGTTCCCTCTGCCTGTTCTCTGTTCCAGTCTGAATTAACGGTGACTGGTTATCAGAGTTGAACTTACCCTGAATTAACGGGTTTTCATTGTTGGGCAACCATTCTGAACAAGGACACTCCGCCGCATCCTTGCTCCGAGCATTACTCATTCTATCCGGGTGAGTATTTCGGAGACTTACCTTTTCGAGACCCTCTTCCTCTGTATCTCTGACCTGCCTAGACTTATGGATGCTAGGGTGTTCTGGTTCACCCAGAAACACGTACTTCCGGCCAAGAATTAGGGGATAGAGAGGATCCGGTACGACTGCCGCCTGAATGCGTCCAGTAACGTACTTGCTCCGAATCTCCACACTGGCAATCGGGCAACGTAGCGCTACAGCACTCCTACTGGCTGGCTGTATCTCCGTAATCTCCCCGGTGAGTTGCTCTGGGCCTGTCAGGTGGGATGCAATTACAGCTGAAAATTGCAATCCTGTGTCGTAGAGGCACAACACCTGTTGCCCATTCACTTCTACTTCCTCAACCACTGGAGGTCGCTCTGGTTCTCCATTCCCATCAACCGACTTCACTTTCCTGCAAGGTCTATCCCTAACCTCTGCAAGACAAGCAAAGTGAAAGTCCTTGGGCTTACTCTTACACTCACTCGTATTGTGAGTGCTGGACTTGCAGAATTTGCACCATCGTTCACTCCACTTCCTCTTTGGAGAACTAGGTGGGCTATTCTTACCTTGGTTGACGTTAGAGATTTTCTCTAAAGAGTTTACCTGTTTCTTTGGTTCATCAGAACCTTTGGTCTTGGACTTCTTCTTTGACTTACTTTGATCCGTATCTTTCGATCTCGGATCTGTTGGACTGGTGTCCCCAGTCTCGCCATAGACTTCAACGTATCTTTCGGCTAACTTGGTGACTATATCCAATCTCTCAGCCCCATTCTCACCTAAGAAGTTTCGCAAGGGTTTAGACATTTGCATTCGCATCTGATCTACAACCATCAACTCACGCAAACTTTCATACTCCTCTTTAAATCCGGCCAAGGCCATCCATTTAAGAAGGTATGAGTTCAATCTCACACTGTATGCTGAAAACAGTTCACCAGGTTCTCGCTTCGCAGTTCGAAACTTCCTTCGGTATGAGTGCGCTGTGATCTCGAATCTCTTCAAGAGAGCCGCTTTCAGTGCCGGGTAATCATTCTGTAAACCCGGTGGCGAGCGTGCATACACCTCATAACCTTCGGCACGGAGTCCCTGGGAGAGTTTTAAACACCATTTCTGTTTGTCTAATCCCATTGCAATAGCCATGGCCTCATACTTCTCTAAGTATTGGTCTATCCTTTCCTTCTCGGGTTCGAACGGCTGTAAAGGCCATTTCATAGCCTGGTAGTCACGTCTACTGGTTGACTCCGAGCCAGGAGGTACATCTCCTCCCATAGCTCCATCAGTTACACCTGTAGCAGGTACTTGTGCCTCAAGTAGCTTCATTCGATACTCATGGTCACGTTTTTCTGTCTCGGCTTCCAACTCAAGCCGTTTCATCTCAGTATCAGCCGCTATCCTCTTTTCCTCAAGAGCCACTTTACTGGCTTCCAGTTCTCTTTCTGCTCTCCTCCTCTCTCTTTCCTCTTGGCGAAAACTTCTTTCCACCTCTTGCACATAGGATGTCAAAGCATCTCCTTCAAGACCAGACTTACGTCCAGTTTCCTGAACTTTGTCTAAGTCTAACTCTTGGGTAGACATGTTGACTATGAGAGGTGGGTACTCAAGTATGTGTGGGTGAAGCAATACAATGAATCAATAATCAATAGTACTAACTAATCACCACAACACAAATGACCGTCAGACAGTTAGGAGATAGGTAGAAGTAGTAGAATCTTATGTAGACTTAAGTAGAGGATAAAGACTAAGTCCCTATCCCTATGTGAGAGGTCTACAACACACAGAGAGCTTGGAATAATCCCGGACGAGCCCCCACTCTGTATGGAGTGTAACGAGTTGACCTTGGGTAGTGAGAGTGAACCACACCCGAGGTGTCTCTGGCACTCCCGTGTATTCTAGCCCCAGGGGTTGGACGAGCAGATACACATTTTTACTCTGTGGTTGATCTCATATTAGTTAATTACGTCTACAAACCCCTCCAGATTCTAGACCCCCACTAACTACCTACATCTGTGGAACAATGAACATTTAGGCATCGTCCGAGACCACACTCAATCATTATACAAAGAGCAAGTCAACTTACATACAGTTTATTCTACCCTTGAGAATATAGAACTGAAATGAACATCCTGATAGAAAAATCTATTTACACAAATAGAAGATAGAGTAGAGACAGAATCAGAGATGTAGGTATCTTCATCGAGTTGAGAAGTAGATTGGATGCAGATGTTCCGTCCAGTCGGTCCGCCACTCACCCGGCTTCCTTCCAGTGAGATGACTAGAACCTTGGAGACCACTCTGTCTCCAGAGCGTGGATCCACAACACTAGATTCACTGCTGGACCACACTTCACTGGACCAACTGCATCTATATCACTCCCACGGAGTCACTGTTAAGACAGTTCTCGAACAATACTGGTTGGAAGACAATCCTCCTGGACTTGACTCCAAGTATTAGTCACTTCGATGAACTCAAACAATCACTAACCAATCTAATGGTCTGTCACTCATAACATAGTCCCACTGCAGAACAGCTATGGCATTGACCAATTCAATGGTCCCTTCGTCACAGCACCAGAACATGGATGGAAAATTGTCACGGACCAATCCACTGGTCTCTTACAGTTACACTGCTTGTAGTATCAGAGATGGCTACTGAAAATGTTACTGAGTCCTTCTAGAACACAGTTGATAATCTTGATATTGAGACAGTACATCAATAGAATCAGACATCTCTTTCACGGAAACAATTCAGGTTGGACTATAACCCCATAGTCCCTTCCACCGGGTTACACTTGACCCACGTCAATAACTGGTGTAGTTCTTCTCAAGACCTGCCACTAGAGCTGTCCAAAGAACCATTCAAGTGTCTGAAGATCAGTTACTTCTGCGTTTAGGCAGAACCCCCGTCAAACTAGACGGACCGGTGTTCCCTGTCGTTGAGCATGATTACTCAAAATGCTGAAATGTTCCTAGTAGAAACAGAGTGTCTTCTATTATCAAACGATCACAAAACCTCACTTCCCACACGTGCACCTTCAGGGCGGTGGTAATTCTTGAAGCAAACTTCACTCATGGTGCAGCACATTGGGTATCTGGTGTGGTTGAGTCTGGCGTGATAAGTAAAGAACTGAACCCTTCGCTCTGTCACACGAAGTGGTTTCCTGCCAACAACAATTATAGTTGACTGGTTCCTCAACAGGCACACTCCTGAAAAGGAAGAGCGACCGGTGAGAGTATACTGGCCCAAAAATTAGACCACATGCATCCTACCAATAACTACTCAACCCTCAGTCATGCTATTTAGTTATGCATATAACCAAAGCATTATTTCTATATGGCGAGTAGTAAAGCATGGGTTTGCAAATGTCAGCTGGCCTCACAGAACAGCCCGTCAACCAGAGCAAGAAATCAGAATGACGAGTCTGATCTTTGGTCTCACCTATTCCTAATCATCTACCAGTCGTCGCTAACGTCAGTAGTGATACAAGGCTGTTATTATAGTTCTAATTTAATCGAACTAAACATAGGTAAAGAGTCCCTGGACTCGTTCCTAACATCATCAATGTACATTAAAAAAACAGAAGCTTGATCAATATCCCATCCCTCGGGATATAGGGATAGGACATGATCACATCCACTATGTACACAAGCCTGTTTGCTGGTGGGACCACCTGCCCCTGCCATAGCAAACTCTTCTTATCCGACTCTGCCTTAGAGTCAAGAAGCCTTCTTGAGAATACATGTTCCCCACATGTTCCAAGGGTAATGTTCCAATTCTGTCCTCCCCAAGTGGTTTAGCCTTGGCATGGACTGAACTTCATCGTTGGCTTGGTCTACCAACACATACTTTCATAACTTGCTTTTACATCCCCCATATCCTATATTTTCCCAGTCTCATACAGCCTCCTTGCATCCTTCCATACTTCCAGCACCTGAGCATTCACTCGCCCTAGCGCCAGTATGAAAGAAACAGGATAGCTCAGACAAGATTACAGAACGCATATTTATATCGCGACGGCACGCAGTGTTATCTCGCGACGAGTTATTCGGCGTTCGGAATCACCCCAGGAAGTATCACATGCCATGACCTAATATATATACACACAATGTCAGATCATATATATATATATATAGATATAGCACCAAAGCAACTTACCTGTCCACAGAAATCCGCTGTTCCACACAATGAATTCACTATTAAGTTATTACACAATAGTTACATCATTCCTGGTGGCACAGAACTAAGTTCTTCCTTTACTTAGTAACTAAGCACAATTTTGTCTGAATCTCCACCTACCAACTTACCTGGTTTTCTAACCGTTCTTCTGGCTTCAGCAACGGACTGACATAATCTAAGTTTCCCTCCGGCACAAGTAACTATGTTTTATTCTAACCCAGCAACCTAATAGATGCAACGATTGGCAAAATATGGTACATATATTTCCAACCCAAATCGCCCACATCACATTACTGCGTTTCTAACAGCTGATTCGCAAGCACACGGTAAACCAACACGATTCGCCGTCAACTGCGTTATCGATCGGTTTGCTAATTAGTATGCAAGGACATCCGCATAGGTAATGAGGTTAGAACAATGGCGTGTGGAACACACGTACAAAGTTAAATGATTTAAACAAATATCTACCTGAATGCTGGAACCAGATCTCCAGTCAGCTTCCGAACTGTTTAAGGGCTTCTCAGCTTCCTTGACATAACAGTCAGCCGAATTATGGTTGAGGTGAGACGCACACAAAATTGGCTCACATCTGGCCTGCGTCCGTTCTCGTTGAACACCAGTAAGTGAATGACTGGTTTAGCCACATTCCCGCTTCGTGCCAACTCAATGCGCACTAGAAGCGAGTGCTTCTTGAGAAAAGATACTTTCTCGGGAAAACGTCATTCCCCGCCTAGAGTTTCTAGATCTCTCTGCACGGGAATTTAGAGCGATACCCAGCAGCACGGGTTACTCGAATTCCGGTGTTTCGAGAATATTCTAGATCGTAAGTCCTTCATCGGCTTCCCTCAGTCTATTTTTAGCTGGGAAAGTCCCCGATGACGCGCCAAAATAGTGCGGAATCTTGACGACCCAAGACAGATAATCGCGTTTCGTCACAGTGACTCCCAGAGACAAGATACTACTCTGAACAAATGTTTCCAAGGGTGTAGTAGAGTAGAAAATAGTTAGTCAGGGAAGGGTAGATGGTGCTTCGAGAGGAAGAATAATGTTCTCACTCGCAGGTTTTCTGATGGCGGAACTGCATGTGGGCAAGTAGTATTACCGTTAACACATAGAGACCGACATACTAGAACAGCTCAGGATAGGGCAGGTGCAGGGCACATAGGAGAAAGGCGGAAGTAGCATAGAGCAGGATGCCAGGTATATTGGCCAGGATTTAATAAAGAGGTCAGAATAAACAGAGACTCCAGTGAAACGGTACAATGTGTAGATTGCAAAGTTAAGGCAGTTCAAAAGAGTGTTAACGACATCACTGAACCAGGATTAGCAAACAGATGTTTTAAAGATATAGAAAACATGAGGCATGGGTACAGGAAGGGTAGACACAGCATCGACAGAAATAGATGGAAGTTTGATGCAAGAAAAGAACCACCTGATACAGGGTCGGGACACAAATAGGTTGTGTCTTTTTGAGGATGTTAATAGACCTGCCCATACACAGATATGATGTTTCCTATGATGTATTATTATTATGTGATGTATTAGTTCCTGTATTGGTACACAAGATAGAAAGTTGGATGTATTGATGTGTGGGGAATAGGGGAGTGTACTATGAGCATTTGATGTATTATTTAGTGTGGTAGTTAGAGTAAGTTGGATTTATACATACGACTACCCAGGCAATATGTCTGGGTCACATATTTGATAAGTATTAGTCTCCCAACATTTGAAAACGATATTTTCTTTTAAGGGGGGGGGGGATAATGACATATGCCTGGGTCATTGACAGTAAGGTGAGTGACCTGGCTACGAGTAAAACAATCAGCCCTGAGAAATAATGGGGCGGTTGTGAGTGGATACCCCTAGGGTTAATGGGGCGAAAGACAGTTGAGTGTTGTGTGAAGTCAGGATACTTGAAAGTCAGTGAGAGAAGAGACAGACTGCGGGTCAGGTCGTTTAAGAGAGTTGAGTTTTAGATACCGAACGAGTCGGTAGTCGACGGAGAACTGGGTTGTGTGATACTCCGAGCTGTGAATGCAGTCCTAAAACCCAGAGTGGGTTACATAGTGAGCAGAGGCTCCGACCCAGTGGGTGGGTCGTATTGTGTGAGATCCAGCCGTGGATAGTATCTGGATTACCTGTCTTATGAATTGGAGATTGAGCAGGCCGTGAGAAGACAGTGATGTGTGCGTGTTGATATTGTGAGGAGGATATTTATCTTCTATGGATTATATTGTTTCTGGATATAGAGTTGTGTTCCGTCTGTCCGTGTTCTTTCTGTATTAAAGGATTATGTGCGCCAACTCAATCTTGTTTACTGACTGATGGATGTGTATTACTGGGGTGAGTTGTATTGTGAGACAGTTAGATAGCTCAATTGACACACCAGGAGCCTTGTTACCTAGACAACGACCATCACACGAAACTTATCGTCAACAACATCGCACTGATCATAAACAACGTCGTGTGATACCGAGGTAAGCGGTTCAACCCCTACACCGGGCAGCTGGGCTAAAATGTTGACCTGTCGTCCTTGACTTGGAGACGTAAATTCACAACTACCTCTGAAGTCGGAGTGGGTTCGCCTGATATCGAGGGATACTGTTAAAAGGGAAAGCTAACACACACGCAAAATTCAGTCCATCAACACTATACATAGTGTGTATGGATTACGCTTGAGTTCAAAGCGAGCGAGTGCAAAACAAAACTTGTAATTTCATCATCATCATCATCATCATCATCATCATCATCATCATCATCATCATCATCATCATCATCATCATCATCATCATCAGCAGCAGCAGCATCATCATCTGTTGCCGTAAATCGTCGGGGAATGATAGTTGTTGTTTCAGAGCTGGATGGGTGTCGCTGGATAATGTCGCTTGGTGTGACTGTACGATGTTTTTCATGTCGTCTATCCATTTTCTTCTCGAGCAGTCTGCATCTCTCGAATCAGATCTTTCTTGATGAACGACAGTGCTGGCGGTGTTGAATTATAACGAGATGGTAGATCCATTTGAACCATTTCAGTGTACACGGGCACAAGGTGTTGATCCTGTCTGTCTGAAAACAAAACTTCTTACTCGGTCTCGGCTGGTTAATTTCTCAGTTCAGGGAAATTATAATGAGATCGTTACACGACATGCCAGGAATGTTAAATGGTGGACAGAACGTTAACAACCTGCGTTATGATGATTTCAATACCTCGATGATATTTAAATAAAAAATAGGGGGTGGGGGAGCTGAGTGGTCTCGAGGTATGGTGTCCGCCTCGAGTGCTGGAGGTCCCGGGTCAAGCCCCGGTGAGGACCGGGAATTTTTCATGAGGACTTCTAGTAACAAAATTTCCCCCGAACTCTGGGTAGTGAGATCGGACGCCCGTGTGTGTTGTTGCGCACGTAAAAAACATCCCTTGGCAGTTGAAAATCGAAAAAGAGTAGCCTAGCGGTGCTGCCCGGGCAACATTTCGAGTTAAATATCTACCCAAATTATTTCAGGATCCTCGCCGGTGCTATGGAGTTCGTGCACTGAGCTGAGATTCTTCAGACTCAGGCTTGAGTTAGGAGTAAAACGTAGGACTTATGGGTTAAACCCATGTGCCGTGATGTTGATCCGTCGACTAAACTAAACTATTTAAATAAAGGCGCTGCATAGAATTACTGTGTGTGTATATGTCTGTGTGAATGTTTGTGTGTATGTCTAATGCTAATGCAGGTTGTTTAAACTATACAGTTATGCTGCACATCAAACTATGAAAGAATCTTGACGTGAACAGGGTAAATAATTCAAAATTATGGGGAAAAGGATAACAATTAGATTTTCAATAACGAAGACACAAAATAAAAAAAATATTGTAAAACTTATTGATTGGCATATTTCGGTGCATCTCGTCTGGTGCTTACTATAGAATGCACACACAAAACTAAAGCAATGAAATAAATCCTACAAGCTGAAATATACAACACATATAATCATCCTATCATTTGAATTGTCTACGAAGGTAATTTTAAACTGAGTTATTATGTCTGTTTGCAGAAAACTTGCCTTTCTGATGTGAATAGCAATGACTTTCGCAACCTTTAACATTTGTTCATTTTATGTGTTAAACAGCACGTGAAGATCATTGCGCTCCTCCCCCGAAGCAGTTGGCACAATGTGGGGTGTCGGGTTTGGTGAGCGCTATCTGACATTCGGCGCTAACAGAAAAGCAGATAGTACCATGTACTGTGTCAAACGGTAGGTCAGTCTTACCTGAAAAAGACCTGACAAATTGAGGTTGGTGAGTTTTTTCATTATTGTGCATTACTCAATGTCGTGCTCTCCGATCACAGTTTCTAGAGATTAGAGAGATCTGGAAAAAGCTCGACAAATTTATTGCACAAAACATTCAACAGCCTGGGAGGCTGGAGAAATACCAGAAGGCTGGAGAAAAAGATAGCTCGTGAAGCTTCAGCGGTAAGTGGACCTGCAGGAGTGTGGATATTATTAGTCATTAGTCATTAGTCGCGGTTCCAACATCACAGCAAAGGGTCGTCCCCATTATGCTCCGTTCCCGTGCCAGTGAATATCACATAAAATGTTCCTCACTGCCCCAAGTGAAAAGTGGAAAAGACAGGAGTCTCGACAAACAACGGCCCGCTCAGACACACTGTGCAAAATGCCATCACCAGAATGTTACCACAAAAGTCCTCTACGAACAGTACAGTTCCCCCCCCCCCCCCTGATGAAATTGGCAGTTACTTTCCCAACCAGATGTTCACTTACAAAATCTCTATGTTTCAAGATATTGTTGTTCCGTTTCTAGATGTTTTCTAGCCACCACGCTATTTTCTCTCCGAAATGTAGATCACGCAACAAAACAACCTCTAACAGATGTAAAGAAACATTTCGCAATACACAAAAGTCATCCTTGAAAACACAGTTCATCATCGATGGAAATGGCAGTCACAAGCAAAACCAGCAGCCACATATTTCTGCATAAGGCTAGAAAACCACTTACTTCTGCAACACACCAGCCGCCATATATTCAGATATTTCGGGATGTTGTTGTTCCGTTTCTATTTGTTATCTAGCCTGATACGCCATTTTGAGCATGTGGATCACACCACACCTTGGACAGATATAAAAAAACATTTCACTGTACATAATGCCATCTCCAGAATGCCAAACAACAGTCCTCCACGAAAGCACGGTTGATCGTCAAAAGAAGCGGCAGTCAACCAGAAGATCAGCCGCCACACATTTCTGCATAAGGTACAAAAACCGGTCATTTCTGGGATATAGTCCTCCGCCATTGCTCTGAACATGCAGAACCGCTCTACAACCTCGGGCATATTTAAAAGCATTTCACACAAATTCACAGCTCACAGCGTCGCGCTACGCACTCAACTCAGCAGCAGGGCGACGGAACCGTAAACTACCAGTCCAACATGAGGAAAATACATATGCAACGGTAGCCACGAGCATAAACACCCAGAGGCCTTAACCGTTTCACTGCCTATCCGCCATGCTGGGGACCGGTAGACAGTGTGGATATTATAGACAAATAATGTTATTGTCAGTTCCCCAGAATATATTAGGCAGGATCATTTTGCAGACATTAAGAGATGCCACTGTCAAACAATTAAAGGATGAACAGGCAGACTTCCGACCAAACAGATCATGCACTAACCAAAAGGCTATGAAAAGGCTTTCAGCGTCATTGATAGACAAATCCCTGCATTTTGTGTAAATGTAGTTGCGAATTCTATTTTGTCCTGTTCTGAGGTGTAGAATAATTATTTCTTCTGGCCTGTCAATAAAGTGGTAATTGTCTTCGGCTGGTGTTGGTAGTTTTCTGATAGACTTGATCATTCTTTCCTTTTGGTGGTGTGTATTTGTTACTAATGACAGGTGGCGACATAAGGATAGATGAACCCATATCATACTACTGCTGCTGCTACTGCTGCTGGTGCGTCTACTACAACAACAACAACAACAACTACTACTACTACTACTACTACTACTACTACTACTACTACTACTACTACTACTACTACTACTACTACTACTACTACTACTACTACTACTACTACTACTACTACTACTACTACTACTACTACTACTACTACTACTACTACTACTACTACTACTACTACTACTACTACTACAACTACTACTACAAGTTGCTACGTTTTGTGACAGTTCTGAATTAATTTTGTGTGTGGGTGAGCGTTCCCAGTTACCAGCTAATTATTGGTGCTGTCCACTGACTGTAATGTTGTCATATATAGACACACATGCACGACGTGCACGATTTACACACACACACACACACACACACACACACACACACACACACACACACAACACATATACATATATATATATATATATATATATATATATATATATCTTATATATAAATTAGGATCTCCGTCTGTCTGTCTGTCTGTCTGTATGTATGTATGTCCTTTATTTGTTCGCGAACGGCCCATCCGATTGAGATGAAATTTTCTACACGCCTTCCTTTCATTCCAGCGCTGCCAACTGTGATATTTTGTTAGTGTGAAATCGCCTGCTTACTCAGTATTATTTCATTTTTCATTATAATTTCATATATCTCAGGGACCTAACTCTGTAAAAGTTATTTCAAGGGGCATAACTTTTCTGTATAACTTATAGTCATATTGTGGCATCGTTTTCTAAAATTTATAAACTCTTTGTCCATAGTTATGTACCGGCATATGAGTTATAATAAATAATGATACAATCTGTAAGGCATTTTCAAAGTTTTCATAAAAATAATGCACAATGCATAACATTGTAACTCATCTTTTTTTGCTTAAGAAGTTACTGTAGTCATGCAGGTGATTAGAAAGAGTTTTCATTAAAAATAATGGATGGTGTGTGGAAGGACATTCTTTTAGGTTACTTTTTTTGTTGTATGAATGTAATGAGAACTTATATGACTACTTATATGAATTAAATGAGATGCTCCCCACCAGGGACTGGGCGAAGCCGGGCCGGGTCAGACAGACAGACAGACAGACAGACAGACAGACAGACAGACAGACAGACAGACAGATAGTCGGTAACGGGAACGGGAACTTATATGACTACTTATATGAATTAAATTAGATGCTCCCCACCAGGGACTGGGCGAAGCCGGGCAGGGTCAGGCAGACAGATAGACAGACAGATAGACAGTCGGGAACGGGAACTTATATGACTACTTATATAAATTAAATGAGATGCTTCACACCAGGAGCTGGGCGATGCCGGGCCGGGTCAGACAGACAGACAGACAGACAGACAGACAGACAGACAGACAGACAGACAGACAGACAGACAGACAGACAGATAGTCGGTAACGGGAACGGGAACTTATATGACTACTTATATGAATTAAATTAGATGCTCCCCACCAGGGACTGGGCGAAGCCGGGCAGGGTTAGGCAGACAAATAGACAGACAGATAGACAGACAGATAGACAGTCGGGAACGGGAACTTATATGACTACTTATATGAATTAAATGAGATGCTCCACACCAGGAGCTGGGCAATGCCGGGCCGGGTCAGACAGACAGACAGACAGACAGACAGACAGACAGACAGACAGACAGACAGACAGACAGACAGACAGACAGACAGTCGGTAACGGGAACGAGAACTTATATGACTACTTATATGAATTAAATGAGATGCTCTCCACCAGGGTCTGGGCGAAGCAGGGCAGGGTCAGCTAGTATATATATATATATTATAAATGTTGCGTATCCCTTACGGAACGTTGCAGTCAACACCAGCATTTTTCAGCTGCTGTTGATGTACTAGACAAGTGTTACGTTCAGTAGTTTGCCAATGCTTTCTGAACGACCGGCTCCCATACCAGCATGTTATACCACAACGCGACACTGTCTGCTGCACAAATCGGTCGCAGCTGAGTTTCGAACGCCTGGTACCCGGCTCACGAACCGCGTTCGCAAGCCTTTGGCCACGGAGCCGGCATATATATATATATATATATATATATATATATATATATATATATATATATAATATATATATATATATATATATATATATATATATAGATATAAAATTGGTACAAAACATCACATCCCTGGAGAGAGATCTCTGGCACTAGCATGCACCAAAGCTTTCTTAACTGACTAAGTCTTAAATGACTAAGTCTTAAGTGACTAAGTCTTAAATGACTAAGTCTTAAGTGACTAAGTCTTAAATGACTAAGTCTTAAGTGACTAAGTCTTAAATGACTAAGTCTTAAGTGACTAAGTCTTAAGTGACTAAGTCTTAAGTGACTAAGTCTTAAGTGACTAAGTCTTAAGTGACTAAGTCTTAAGTGACTAAGTCTTAAATGACTAAGTCTTAAGTGACTAAGTCTTAAGTGACTAAGTCTTAACTGACTAAGTCTTAACTGACTAAGTCTTAACTGACTAAGTCTTAACTGACTAAGTCTTAAGCGACATCCCGTATCTGCCATGAGCTTATATGCAGTAGTTTATAATTTGATATATAATACAACATGTCTGCTAGCATATTAATAACTTTTAAATAATAAACGCAACACGCCCATGCTTCCCATTTTCCGCCGCCTTTTTTTTGTGGGGGGGGGGGGGGGGGGGGGGGGGGTCTAAACCTACTTTTTGTTGGCACTACACTTGTTAAAAATCGTGTGGAGATCACAACGACCCGATCTGTTCAAGCGTCAATGCCAAGTTAGGGAACATCAAATGCAATTTGTATTTCTGGATAATTGCTACAGTGCAATGCAGAAGGAGCTGGGTTCATTATAAAACATCGCTGCTGGTATTACGGAGACATATCAGAGCGTAATCGTCATCTGGATCGGGCTCCGAGAAAGAAAAACAATACGACTTAATGAAAGACCTGACACAGTGAATCTGCTTCACCTTGAACTTCAGATCGGTGCCTGTGTAATAAATGCACCTGGATATGTTTAAGAGATAGTCTTGGAGGCTGGCATTAGCCAGATGAGTGCGGGAACTTGTCTTAAGTGAGATGTTCGGTTAGTGAAGTGAAAACTTCTGTTTGCCGGTATGTCATTAGGTGGGCAGAGATTTTGAAGAGGGTACTCATTTATTAAGCTATTAGTTTCTGCTGTCTTCTTGGATCGATAGCGGGCCTTTGTCAGGAGTTCATGTGGGTTTTATTGTAAACAATATTGTCATATTAAAGATAGATGCATGTCCTCTACAGGATGTCGTATTCAACCTGAGCATGTTTTGTATGTGATTTACTAGGCAATTTGTATGTTCATGAAGTTGCCATTTTTATCTGACCGCCCGATGCCTCATGCCATCAAAATCAACGCAAAACGGCCTGCTTCCGCATCTGAGTTCGAACCTTCGACTTGGTGTGACAGGGAATTGTGAAACGCGTTCGTTGCCCTTAAGCAGCAGCACCATATATTAGTACATAATTGTTATCACGGGTGGCCTGTTTGTATAACGAGGTTCTCTATCTAGAGGATATTTCTGTTCGAATCCATTTAGTAACAACATTTAAGGGTCTGTTTATACGGAACCAGCTATCATCATACTTCCAAATAATCCTTGGCGCGTGGAAGTTTTTATATTTCTTTATATGCGGCTTGTTGGTGTAGTTATATTTCTCTATATGTGGCTTGTGGATATAGTTGTTTTTTTTTAAAAATTAAAGTTGCATATCTCCTACAGGACGTTGCAGTCAACACCAGCATTTTTCAGCTGTATGTTGATTTCTTGGCAAGATTACGCTCTGTAGTTTGCCATTGCTTTCTGAGCGACCGGCTCACATACCCCGTAAGTTACCGACGCGGAGGGAACCGCTACCGATTCTCGCGCAACGTCACGTTACTCATGAGAGTATACGGATTACAGAGAAAGTCGTGTAACCTCTAGACCAGGGAGACCGGCAATGGCAAACTATTCAACGCAAATTTGCCAAGAAATATCAAAAAGCCAAATAATGCTGGTGTTTATTGGGACGTCTTGTAAAGGTTATGCTTCTTCTTCTTCAGCGTTCCGATCCATTGAGGTTCTTTGCTGCAGATACAATCCGTCTCCATTCGTCTCTCTGGTGGGCCTTCTCTTGCCAGTCGTTGATTCCAAGTGCTTGTAGGTCTGTATATGTATTATCTCTCCACCGTCTTCTTGGTCTACCTCGGGGTCTACGGTCATTTATTTCCTGAGTGTAAGCGAGTTTTGTTGTAAAGGTTATGCTGCTAACTGTAAATACAATATAGTTCTTAGTTATTAACAGAATGTTGTTTATAAATATTATTATGTTTGTTTTGTTTTTGCTGTTGTTGTTGCCTCACAAGTAGTTACATAGTGTAATACCATCCGTGGTGTTTTAACCGTATTATTGTGTGCTCTCTAGAAGGGAGAATGTCAGACGGGCCTGCGTGCCCAATACCTAACCCTTTGAAAATAGAGTTCGTTTGTTTGCTTGTTCTGTCTTGGCATAGTTTCACATCAAGTCTGTCCGAAGAAGTGAATTGTTATGTTGGTGTATACACATCAACTGCATCGGTGTGCTTTGCTGGATTATGTTTATACAGACAAATAACACATGTATGTTGAATACAGAAAATTCAACACTAAATATTTACAGCCATGTTGCCAGGTAGGGCGGGCGTTAGTTAGATAGACACATAACACATTAATGTTGATTGAAATAATGTATAACTAAAGATTTACTATCATTTTGTGAGGCAAGATAGTTAGAAACAAAAGTGTCTTTTACTGCTGCTTTTATTCTCTCAGTCTCTCTCTCTCTCTCTCTCTCTCTCTCTCTCTCTCTCTCTCTCTCTCTCTCTCTCTCTCTCGCTCTTTCTCTTCTCTCGCTCTGAGTGTCTGCTTCTTTCTCTATTGCTGTCTCCCTGGCTTTGTTTGCCTTCTCCTGTGTCTCGCTGTCTGATCTTCTATCAGTCTCTACCTATCGCTAATTGTCTCGGTCACTCCATGTCTCTACCTGTCTCTTCGTGTGACCAGATGGCATCCTGTTTCTCCCTGTATCTGTGTCACTGTGGCTCTTGATCTGTTTGGTAGTCTCTCTCTTCCTCCCTCTCTTACTTTCTCACTGCCTAACTCTCACACTCTCTCCTCCCTCTCTCTCTCACTCTCTCACACTCTCTCACTCTCTCTTACTCTCACACTCTAACAATCTCAAACACTGTGTCGGACTGTTTCGTCAAGCCTGTGGTTCTGTACATTAGATGTCGACAAGCATGTTCAGAGTTTGCTTTCCCTAGCCTGTCCACAGTCTACCTGCAAGGCAGCAGGTTTGTTTCTCTCCTCTTCTGTCCATTGAAACACGCCGGCCCTCTACCACTTCTAGGGGGTGACCTAACAGACGGAGTATATGAAATATATCTGACGTCGTCAAACCTAACTGGGGTGGTATATGAAATATATCTGACGTCGTCAAACCTAACTGGGGTGGTATATGAAATATATCTGACGTCGTCAAATCTAACTGGGGTGGTATATGAAATATATCTGACGTCGTCAAACCTAACTGAGGTGGTATATGAAATATATCTGACGTCGTCAAACCTAACTGGGGTGGTATATGAAATATATCTGCCGTCGTCAAACCTAACTGGGGTTGTATATGAAATATATCTGACGTCGTCAATCCTAACTGGGGTGGTATATGAAATATATCTGACGTCGTCAAACCTAACTGGGGTGGTATATGAAATATATCTGACGTCGTCAAATCTAACTGGGGTGGTATATGAAATATATCTGACGTCGTCAAACCTAACTGAGGTGGTATATGAAATATATCTGACGTCGTCAAACCTAACTGGGGTGGTATATGAAATATATCTGCCGTCGTCAAACCTAACTGGGGTGGTATATGAAATATATCTGACGTCGTCAATCCTAACTGGGGTGGTATATGAAATATATCTGACATCGTCAAACCTAACTGGGGTGGTATATGAAATATATCTGCCGTCAAACCTAACTGGGGTGGTAAATGAAATATAACTGCCGTCGTCAAACCTAACTGGGGTGGTAAATGAAATATAACTGCCGTCGTCAAACCTAACTGGGGTGGTATATGAAATATATCTGCCGTCGTCAAATCTAACTGGGTGGTATATGAAATATATCTGCCGTCGTCAAACCTAACTGGGGTGGTATATGAAATATATCTGCCGTCGTCAAACCTAACTGGGGTGGTATATGAAATATATCTGCCGTCGTCAAACATAACTGTGGTGGTATATGAAATGTATATGCCGTCGTCAAACCTAACTGTGATGGTATATGAAATATATCTGCCGTCGTCAAATCTAACTGGGGTGGTATATGAAATATATCTGCCGTCGTCAAACCTAACTGGAGTGGTATATGAAATATATCTCACGTCGTCAAACCTAACTGGGGTGGTATATGAAATATATCTGACGTCGTCAATCCTAACTGGGGTGGTATATGAAATATATCTGCCGTCGTCAAATCTAACTGGGGTGGTATATGAAATATATCTGCCGTCGTCAAATCTAACTGGGGTGGTATATGAAATATATCTGACATCGTCAAACCTAACTGGTGTGGTCCAGAGAGTTGCTTTTTGCGGATGATGCTGCAATTACGACCCACTCGGAGGAAGAATTACAACATCTAATATCTGCATTCTTCAATGCTTGTTCTGAATTTGGTTTAACAATTAACTAAAAGAAGACACAGATTATGTCACAAGGTGCACATGGTGTACCATCAATCTTTATTGACGACGCCGAACTGGAGATAATAGACCATTTTACATATCTAGGATCAGAGGTAAATAGCAAATTATCCCTCGATCAGGAAATCAACATCAGGATTGGCAAGGCAGCAACAACAATAAACATGTTAGCAAAAAGAGTTTGGGAGAACAGGAAGCTTACTGCCAAAACAAAAGTCCTCGTCTACCAAGCCTGTGTCCTTAGTACTCTTCTTTATGGCAGTGAAACATGGACAACTTACTCACGCCAAGAGAAACGTTTAAACAGCTTTCATATGCAGTGTCTGCGAAGAATATTTGGTATTAAGTGGCAAGACAAAATCACAAATACTGAAGTAGGGAAACAAAACTCGCTTACACTCAGGAAATAAATGACCGTAGACCCCGAGGTAGACCAAGAAGGCGGTGGAGAGATAATATACATACAGACCTACAAGCACTTGGAATCAACGACTGGCAAGAGAAGGTCCACCAGAGAGACGAATGGAGACAGATTGTATTTGCAGCAAAGAACCTCAATGGCTCGGAATGCTGAAGAAGAAGAAGAAGGTTGTGTGACGGTGTATTCCATGCTCAGTCTTCGTAGACTTAGATGGATAGGACACGTTAGGAGGATGGATGATGGTAGAATACCAAAGGACATCTTTTTTGGTGAATTACAGACGGGTAGGAGATCTCAGGGTCGGCCTCTACTACGATACAAAGATGTGTGTAAGCGGGACATGATTGATACAGGCATTGATAATGCACAATGGGAGCACGTCGCCGCTGAACGTGTTGCATGGAGGGCAACTATCAGAAATGGAATAAAGACAAAAGAGAAAATGATTGCAGATAAAGCACTCACACAGCATGAGAGACGTAAGATGGTGCAAAATGGTGGAAATGACCATGTTTTCATATGCACCTACTGTGGGCAAACATTTGCAGCAAGAATTGGCCTTACTAGCCACACTCGCCACCGCCATGGATCGTAGTTATTGCCATATGACAGTTATTAAGCCTTTTTGAAGCACATTGTACCAAACTATTGTCTGTCAAGACGGAAAGGTGCCAATGAATGATATGAAATACATCTGCCGTCGTCAAATCTAACTGGGATGGTATATGAAATATATCTGCCGTCGTCAAACCTAACTGGGGTGGTATATGAAATATATCTGACGTCGTCAAACCTAACTGGGGTGGTATATGAAATATATCTGCCTTCGTCAAACCTAACTGGGGTGTTATATGAAATATATCTGCCGTCGTTAAACCTAACTGGGGTGGTATATGAAATATATCTGACATCGTCAAACCTAACTGGGGTGGTATATGAAATATATCTGCCGTCGTCAAATCTAACTGGGGTGGTATATGAAATATGTCTGACGTCGTCAATCCTAACTGGGGTGGTATATGAAATATATCTGACGTCGTCAATCCTAACTGGGGTAGTATATGAAATATATCTGCCGTCGTCAAATCTAACTGGGGTGGTATATGAACTATATCTGCCGTCGTCAAATCTAACTGGGGTGGTATATGAAATATATCTGCCGTCGTCAAACCTAACTGGGGTGGTATATGAAATATATCTGACGTCGTCAATCCTAACTGGGGTGGTATATAAAATATATCTGCCGTCGTCAAATCTAACTGGGGTGGTATATGAAATATATCTGCCGTCGTCAAACCTAACTGGGGTGGTATATGAAATGTATCTGACATCGTCAAACCTAACTGGTGTGGTATATGAAATATATCTGCCGTCGTCAAACCTAACTGGGGTGGTATATGAAATATATCTGCCGTCGTCAAACCTAACTGGAGTGGTATATGAAATATATATGCCGTTGTCAAACCTAACTGTGGTGGTATATGAAATATATCTGGCGTCGTCAAACCTAACTGTGGTGGTATATGAAATATATCTGACGTCGTCAAACCTAACTGGAGTGGTATATGAAATATATATGCCGTCGTCAAACCTAACTGTTGTGGTATATGAAATATATCTGACGTCGTCAAACCTAACTGGGGTGGTATATGAAATATATCTGACGTCGTCAAACCTAACTGTGGTGGTATATGAAATTTATCTGACGTCGTCAAACCTAACTGTGGTGGTATATGAAATATATCTGCCGTCGTCAAACCTATCTGAGGTGGTATATGTAATTTATCTGACGTCGTCAAACCTAACTGGGGTGGCATATGAAATTTATCTGACGTCGTCAAACCTAACTGTGGTGGTATATGAAATATATCTGCCGTCGTCAAACATAACTGAGGTGGTATATGAAATATATCTGCCGTCGTCAAACCTAACTGGTGTGGTATATGAAATATATCTGCCGTCGTCAATCCTAACTGGGGTGGTATATGAAATATATCTGCCGTCGTCAAACCTAACTGGGGTGGTATATGAAATATATCTGCCGTCGTCAAACCTCGTTGATGGGATATACGAAATATTTCTGCCATCGTCAAACATTATGAAGGAGGGTATATGAAATATTTCTGCCATCGTCAAACATTATAGAGTGGGTATATGAAATATTTCTGCCATTGTAAAACATTATAGAGCTGGTATATGAAATATTTCTACCATGGTCAAACATTATAGACGGTGTACATTATCAATCAATCAATCATGTGCCATGCCGGAAAACGTGGGCGGTCATGACTCGCCATTTCACTCGATCACCATTGTCGTGGATCAGCTCAGTGTTCCTGTTTCGTCCATGCCATGTGGCCAAGCCATCCAGGTATTTTCCTCTCGGTCTTCCTCTTGGTCTGTTCCCCTCGATCTTTCCAGTTGTCACTAAGTTCTCCAACCCATTTCTTCTCATAACATGTCCAAACAATTTTGACTGTCTACGTCTAATTTCTCTAATCAGTTTACGATGTTCATTTGTCTCCTGTAGTACTTGGTCATTGGTTTTTCTGTCTGTCCATGGTATTCTTTGCATTTTCCTCAGAAACCACATTTCTGCAGCCATCAGATGTTTTTGAGCTTGACTGCTCATTGTCCAAGTTTCACATCCATACAAAAGAACAGGCTCTATGTATCCCCTCAACACTCTTTTTCTCGTTTCAATTGACATCTTTTATTATTGGTCAGAATGTTTTTCATCTTGCTAAAGGCTACTTTCGCCATGGCGATTCTTGTTCTAATCTCTTCAAGGCATCTCCCATCAGATGTTATAACTGTTCCAAGATAATTGTACCGATTCACTTGTTGAAGAATATTTCCATTTACTTGTATATTACATTGTGGCACTTCTTCCTTCCTACTGACGACCATAACCTGAGTCTTTTTACAATTTAATTCTAACCCCAGTTTCTCACTGTGTACAACAACCGCATCTACTAATTGTTGCAGGTCCTGCGCATTGTCTGCAATTAATACTGTATCATCTGCATATCTAATGTTATTGATGTTTGTCCTCCAATGCTGATTCCATTTATATCCTCTACATTTCTGAAAATAGTTTCACTGTACAGGGAAAAAAGATCTGGAGACATCACACATCCCTGCCTAACACCTCTCTTAATTGGCTGATACTGTCCCACTTCATTATCAATCCTTATTGCAGCTTGTTGTTTCCAGTATATGTTTTTTATAAGTCTAATGTATTTCCCATTAATTTGTAGATCTGCAAGCATATCCATCATGTTGACATGTCTAACGCTATCAAAAGCCTTTGTATAGTCAATAAAGCAAAGATGTATATCCTTGTTTACTTCTATAGCACGTTCAATAACTGTTCGCAGCATATACACAGCATTTACTGTACCCTTTCCTTCTACAAACCCGCATTGTTCTTCCCCTATTTCAGGTTGTATCTACTTCCTCATTCTTTGCATGAAAATTCTTAGCAAAATCTTTGTGATGTGACTCATTATACTAATTGTTCTATGTTGATCACATTCCAAGGTTCTTGATTTCTTTGGGATTGCAATAAATATACAGTTACATAATTCAGGAGGTATATCTCCAGTATCATATAATGTGTTCAGCAGTACATTATGGAGAGGGTATATGAAACCTAACAGAGGTGGTATATGAAATGTATCTGTCAGCGTCAAACCTAACAGAGAGGGCGTATGAAATATGTCAGCTATTGGCAAACCTAACTGACAGAGTATATGAAATACGAGGACGAGTCAATAAGTAAGTCACACAGTTCTGTTGGAGGTTGGTGTTTTCTACAGGTGTTATTAGGTGACAGCAACATCGAACTTTATATTCCCGTCCGTCAGGTGGCGATAGGTTTCTCATGCGCATACGCAGCGCATAAACAACATGGCGACTGTACTTACAGAGTGTACAACCAAAGAGAAACGTGCTGTTGTGCGTTTTCTGTGGGCAAAAGGATTGCCTAAAAAGGACATTCATAAGGAAATGCTTCCTGTTTATGCTGACAAATGTTTGTTCTGTAAAGGGGTGCATAGCTAGGCAGAAAAATTGTCTCAAGGACGCTCTAAAATTGTTGATGAAATCCGATCTGGTCGTCCTGTTTAGATTGCAACAGAAGCATCCGTGCAGCGGGTGAAGGAGATGATTAGAGGTGACAGGCGAGTAACGATAGACTCTGTAGCATCTGCAATAGTGTGCTCACATGGTTCAGCATACAACATAATGCATGATCGATTGAAATTTCCAGGACTGCTGACTAGAGGAGTGTTGCTTCTTCATAACAATGCCAGACCACATACGGCTCGATTAACTCAGGAGAAAATTAACCAACTAAGGTAGGAAGTTCTGGAACATCCACCTTACAGCTCCGACTTAGCCCCTAGCAATTTCCACCTTTTTGGTACACTGAAAACACAAATTCGCCTGAGACATTTTGCGAATGACGCCGAAGTTGAATGTGAAGTGAAAACGTCGTTTAGAAACAGAGCACGTAGTTCTATGCTGCAGGTTTGGGAGGACTGATAAAACGATGGGATAAGTGCATCAATGTTGGTGGAAATTATGTTGAGAAATAAAGGGACAATGTATGAAGAAAAATAAACTGGTTTCAAGTTGTTATCATAATCAGTTATTTGTCTACAGCCATTTATGACTTACTTATTGACTTCGCCCATATGTCCAGTATTGTCAAACCGTATAGAGTGGGTGTGTAAAATAGGTCTGCTATTGCCAATCCTTATAGAGAGGGTGTATAAAATAGGTCTCCTATTGCCAATCCTTATAGAGAGGGTGTATAAAATAGGTCTCCTATTGCCAATCCTTATAGAGTGGATATATAAAATAGGTCTCCTATTGCCAATCCTTATAGAGAGGGTGTATAAAATAGGTCTCCTATTGCCAATCCTTATAGAGAGGGTGTATAAAATAGGTCTCCTATTGCCAATCCTTATAGAGTGGGTATATAAAATAGGTCTCCTATTGCCAATCCTTATAGAGAGGGTGTATAAAATAGGTCTCCTATTGCCAATCCTTATAGAGTGGGTATATAAAATAGGTCTCCTATTGCCAATCCTTATAGAGAGGGTGTATAAAATAGGTCTCCTATTGCAAATCCTTATAGAGTGGGTATATAAAATAGGTCTCCTATTGCAAATCCTTATAGAGAGGGTGTTTAAAAGAGATCTGCAATTGCCAATCCTTATAGAGTGGGTGTATAAAATATGTCTGCTATTGTCAAATATAACAGACGGGTACATGCAATGTGTCTGTTATTGTCAAACATTACCGAGTGGGTATGTGACACATGTCTGCTATTATCAAACCGTACATAGGGGTATATGTGAATATATGCCAGCGATTTAGAAGCAGACAATGATTATCATACAATGGTATAAGTGCCGGTCGTTTAGAAAGCAATGGCAAACTACTGACCGTAAACTTGCCAAGAAAAAACAGCCAAAAATGCTGGGGTTGAATGCGAGGTCCATATGTCAAACCTAACAAAATGGTTACATAAAATTAGACAATGAAAACACAAGTTAAGGGAACAATGGAATTATTGAGACAAACAGGAAATAAAGAATTTGTTTATTACGTTTAAACACAGTTTGCAGGTGTGAATGATATAGTTAAAATAACAAAGATGAAGGTAAGAGTAAATTGAACTCAGTGAAAAGTACAACAAAAAGGTTTATTTCCGGCGCATGCTATTCTTTGATGTGGATTGAACCTATAATTCCACCTCATTATTCAGGCATGCGTGACGTATATAAATTAGTTGATAAAATATACACTGACCTACCCGCATGCGCGTGGGCTTCTGTGGCGCTGTGATCAAGTGTGTTGTTAAGAGATAAACGCGCCCGCCGCTCTGTGTTATCCGCAATAAAATGCAAGAACTGCGACACGTGTGTGAGCACTGAATTGACAAAAGTGGTTGTGAAATGACAAGTTACATTGTGTAAACACAGTCTGGATCCCTTTCATGCGTGCACCCACGTGAATATACGCCACTGTAGCATTGTGTCTATGTCTTCGTGACTTTGTCATGTGTGTTTACTTTGTCTTCTATACACCTTTGCGAAATTTGGAAAAGGCGGAAGTGATGTATTTCTGGCTGATTGTTTTGAAAATGTTATAATCGCGACTTATACTAAGCTTATGTGAATTGTTGTATTTTCTCCTAGGCATAATGATCAATAATGACACATAATAGCAGATGATGACAGATGCAATATAAAACAAGAAGTGAATTTGAATGAGCAAAGTTTTATTAACAACATCGTGCGTTTTATGCTTATAAACAAACGCCTATCTGTTTACAACTGGTAGTCTTGAACTTATACCGAATATACAACGGCCTATTCTAACATTGACAGCGGCCTATTCTAGCATTGACAGCGGTATATTCTAGCATTGACAGCGATCTATTCTAGCTTTGACGGCAGTCTATTCCAGCATTCACAGCAGTCTATTCCAGCATTCACAGCGGCCTACTCCAGCATTGACAGCGGTCTATTCCAGCATTAACAGCAGCCTATTCCAGCATTGACTCGGCATATTCCATCATTGACAGAGGTCTATTTTAGCATTAACAGCGGTTTATTCCAGCATTGACAGCGGCCTATTACAGCATTGACAGCAGTCTGTTCCAGCATTGTCAGTCGCCTATTCCAGCATTGACAGCGGCCTATACTAGCATTAACAGTGGCCTATTCTAGCAGTGACAGCGGTCTATTCAAGCATTGACAGCGGTATATTCAAACATTGACAGCTGCCTATTAGAGCATTGACAGCAATCTGTTCCAGCATTGACAGCGGTCTATTCCAGCATTGACAGCGGTCTATTCCAGCATTGACAGCTTCCTATTCCAGCATTGACAGCTGTCTATTATTGCATTGTCAGTGGCTTAGTCTAGCATTGACAGCGATCTATTATTGCATTGACAGCAGCCTATTCCAGCATTAACAGCGGCCTATTCTAGCATTGACAGCAATCTATTCCAGCATTGGCAAGAGCCTATTCCAGCATTGACAGAGGTCTATTATTACATTGTCAGTGGCCTATTCTAGCATTGACAGCGATCTATTATTGCATTGACAGCGGCCTATTCTAGCATTGACAGCAGTCTATTCTAGCATTGACAGCGATCTATTATTGCATTGTCAGTGGCCTATTCTTGCAGTGACAGCAGTCTATTCCAGCATTGACAGCAGTCTATTCCAGCATTGACAGCAGTCTATTCCAGCATTGACAGCAGTCTATTCCAGCATTGACAGCAGTCTAATGTAGCATTAACAGCAGCCTATTCCAGCATTGACAGCAGTCTATTCCAGCATTGACAGCGGTCTATTCCAGCATTGACAGCAGCCTATTCCAGCATTGACAGCAGTCTATTCCAGCATTGACAGCAGTCTATTCCAGCATTGACAGCAGTCTATTCCAGCATTGACAGCAGTCTATTCCAGCATTGACAGCAGTCTAATGTAGCATTAACAGCAGCCTATTCCAGCATTGACAGCGGTCTATTCCAGCATTGACAGCAGCCTATTCCAGCATTGACAGCAGTCTATTCCAGCATTGACAGCGGTTTATTCCAGCATTGACAGCAGTCTAATGTAGCATTAACAGCAGCCTATTCCAGCATTGACAGCAGTCTATTCAAGCAATTGACAGCGGTCTATTCCAGCATTGACAGCAGCCTATTCCAGCATTGACAGCAGTCTATTCCAGCATTGACAGCAGTCTATTCCAGCATTGACAGCAGTCTATTCCAGCATTGACAGCAGTCTATTCCAGCATTGACAGCAGTCTAATGTAGCATTAACAGCAGCCTATTCCAGCATTGACAGCGGTCTATTCCAGCATTGACAGCAGCCTATTCCAGCATTGACAGCAGTCTATTCCAGCATTGACAGCGGTTTATTCCAGCATTGACAGCAGTCTATTTCAGCATTGACAGCAGTCTATTCCAGCATTGACAGCGGTTTATTCCAGCATTGACAGCAGTCTATTTCAGCATTGACAACAGTCTATTCCAGCATTGACAGTGGTTTATTCCAGCATTTACAGCAGCCTATTCCAGCATTGACAGCGGTCTATTTCAGCATTGACAGCAGTCTATTTCAGCATTGACAGCGGTCTATTCCAGCATTGACAGCAGTCTATTCCAGCATTGACAGCGGACTAATGTAGCATTAACAGCAGCCTATTGCAGCAATGACAGCAGTCTATTCCAGCATTGACAGCAGTCTAATGTAGCATTAACAGCGGCCTATTCCAGCAATGACAGCAGTCTATTCCAGCATTGACAGCAGCCTATTCCAGTATTGACAGAAGTCTATTCCAGCATTGACAGCAGCCTATTCCAGTATTGACAAGAGTCTCTCCAGCATTAACAGCAGCCTATTCCAGCATTGACAGCAGTCTATTCCAGTATTGACAAGAGTCTCTCCAGCATTAACAGCAGCCTATTCCAGCATTGACAGCAGTCTATTCCAGTATTGACAAGAGTCTCTCCAGCATTAACAGCAGCCTATTCCAGCATTGACAGCAGTCTATTCCAGTATTGACAAGAGTCTCTCCAGCATTAACAGCAGCCTATTCCAGCATTAACAGCAGCCTATTCCAGCATTAACAGCAGCCTATTCCAGCATTAACAGCAGCCTATTCCAGCATTGACAGCAGTCTATTCCAGCATTGACAGCACTCTATTCCAGCATTGACAGCGGTCTAATGTAGCATTAACAGCGGCCTATTCCAGCATTGACAGCAGTCTTTTCTAGCAGTGATAGCAGTCTATTCCAGCATTGACAGCAGTCTATTCCAGCATTGACAGCAGTCTATTCCAGTATTCACAGCAGCCTATTCCAGCATTGACAGCGGCCTATTCCAGCATGGACAGCAGTCTAATGTAGCATTAATAGCGGCCTATTCCAGCATTGACAGCGGTCTATTCCAGCATTGACAGCAGTCTATTCCAGCATTGACAGCAGTCTATTCCAGCATTGACAGCGGTCTAATGTAGCATTAACAGCGGCCTATTCCAGCATTGACAGCAGCCTATTCTAGCAGTGACAGCAGTCTATTCCAGCATTGACAGCAGTCTATTCTAGCAGTGACAGCAGTCTATTCCAGCATTGACAGCAGTCTATTCCAGCATTGACAGCGGTCTAATGTAGCATTAACAGCGGCCTATTCCAGCATCGACAGCGGTCTATTCCAGCATTAAGAGCAGTCTATTCCAGCATTAACAGCAGTCTATTCCAGCATTGACAGCAGTCTATTCTAGCAGTGACAGCAGTCTATTCCAGCATTGACAGCAGTCTATTCCAGCATTGACAGCGGTCTAATGTAGCATTAACAGCGGCCTATTCCAGCATCGACAGCGGTCTATTCCAGCATTAAGAGCAGTCTATTCCAGCATTAACAGCAGTCTATTCCAGCATTGACAGCAGTCTATTCCAGCATTAACAGCAGTCTATTCCAGCATTAACATCAGTCTATTCCAGCATTAACAGCAGCCTATTCCAGCATTGACAGCGGTCTAATGTAGCATTAACAGCGGCTTATTCCAGCATTGACAGCAGTCTATTCCAGCATTGACAGCAGTCTATTCCAGCATTGACAGCGGTCTAATGTAGCATTAACAGCAGCCTATTCCAGCATTGACAGCAGTGTATTCCAGCATTGACAGCAGTCTAATGTAGCATTAACAGCAGCCTATTTCAGCATTGACAGCAGTCTATTCCAGCATTGACAGCAGTCTAATGTAGCATTAACAGCAGCCTATTCCAGCATTGACAGCAGTCTATTCCAGCATTGACAGCAGTCTATTCCAGCATTGACAGCGGTCTAATGTAGCATTAACAGCAGCCTATTCAAGCATTGACAGCAGTCTATTCCAGCATTGACAGCGGTCTAATGTAGCATTAAAAGCAGCCTATTCCAGCATTGACAGCAGTCTATTCCAGCATTACCAGCAGTCTATTCCAGCATTGACAGCAGTCTATTCCAGCATTGACAGCAGTCTATTCCAGCATTGACAGCGGTCTAATGTAGCATTAACAGCAGTCTATTCCAGCATTGACAGCAGTCTAATGTAGCATTAACAGCCGCCTATTCTAGCATTGACAGCGGTCTAATGTAGCATTAACAGCAACGTATTCCAGCATTGACAGCAGCCTATTCTAGCATTGACAGCAGTCTATTCTAGCATTGACAGCTGCCTATTCCAGCATTAACAGCGGCCTATTCCAGCATTGTTAGCAGTCTATTCCAGCATTGACAGCAGTTTATTCCAGGATTGACAGCGGTCTAATGTAGCATTAACAGCAGCCTATTCCAGCATTGACAGCAGTCTATTCCAGCATTGACAGCGGTCTAATGTAGCATTAACAGCAGCCTATTTCAGCATTGACAGCAGCCTATTCCAGCATTGACAGCAGCCTATTCCAGCATTGACAGCGGTCTAATGTAGCATTAACAGCGGTCTATTCCAGCCTTGACAGCAGCCTATTCCAGCATTGACAGCAGTCTATTCCAGCATTGACAGCAGCCTATTCCAGCATTGACAGTAGCCTATTCCAGCATTGACAGCGGTCTAATGTAGCATTAACAGCAGCCTATTCCAGCATTGACAGCAGTCTATTCCAGCATTGACAGCGGTCTAATGTAGTATTAACAGCAGCCTATTCCAGCATTGACAGCAGTCTATTCCAGCATTGACAGCGGTCTAATGTAGCATTAACAGCAGCCTATTCCAGCATTGACAGCAGTCTATTCCAGCATTGACAGCGGTCTAATGTAGCATTAACAGCGGTCTATTCCAGCATTGACAGCAGTCTATTCCAGCATTGACAGCGGCCTATTCCAGCATTAATAGCGGCCTTTTCTAGCATTGACAGAGTCATATTCTAGCATTGACAGCGGCCTATTCCAGCATTAATAGCGGCCTTTTCTAGCATTGACAGAGTCATATTCTAGCATTGACAGCGGCATATTCCAGCATTCATATTCTAGTATTTATAGCAGTCTATTCCAGCATTTATAGCCGCCTATTCTAGCATTTATAGTCGCCTATTCGAGAATTTATAGTCACCTATTCCAACATTTATAACAGCTTATTCTGGCATTTTATAGCGGGTCTATTTCAGCATTTATTGTCCCTCATTCTAGCATTTGTAGTCGCCTATTCCAGTATTAATAGTCACCTATTCGTTCAGAAAGCAATGGCAAACTACAGAACGTAACACTTCCCTAATATATCAACAGCAGCTGAAAAATGCTGGTGCTGACTGCAACGTCCCGTAAGGGATACGCAACTTTAAAGAAAAATAAAATTCCAGCATTTATAGTCACATATTCCATCATTTATTGTCGCCTATTCTATTATGTATAACCGCCTATCCCAGCATTTATAGAGATAACGCATATGCCGGCATTGACAGCGGCCTATTCCAAAATGAAGAGCGGTATATTCCACAACAGGCATCAACTCTCTCTCTCTCTCTCTCTCTCTCTCTCTCTCTCTCTCTCTCTCTCTCTCTCTCTCTCTCTCTCTCTCTCTCTCTCTCTAACTATAAATGCCGAGATTTTTTAACGAGATTAACGTACAGTGCGGTCTCCACATACCCCCTCCTCCTTTCCGAGAAGACCGGACTTTCGATGCACCACCACAAGTTCAAGGACAGATATACCACCATTGTATACCACTTTCGTAACTTACACAGGTCAGGTCTCATCCAGAACTCAACAGGAAACTACTACACGTGACATTGTCTAATAGATCAAACTGGGGCCGATCGCCACTTCTTGCAAAGAACATGCAAAATTCTATAAAACCTATTGGACAAATAATAAACAATTACTAAAATACTCCGCAGCGTCTGCAATTGGGTTTCTGAAACCTCGGTTATGCAAACAGAAATACTTCATTGTGGCACTGCTTTTACTGTTGGGATATTAAATCCTCCACATTCGAGCGGCATCAGTGATTGTGTGTGTTGTGTATTTCAGACAAAATATGATTTATCTATCTATTCATTTCATATTATATGTAACTGTGCACCTGACGAGATGCAGCAACAATATGCCAGGCCATAAATTGTGCAACTTATTGCTAGAGGCTTCCGTGTTTACATTTATTCAGTGAATACATAGTTTTGAAGGAAATGTGACTGATGAAAACCCATCTTTATAGCTCTGCCAAAAAAAGCCAGACGCTTTATAATGCACAGAGCAACGCACAATATGTCTTATGAGTCACATGACAAAGTTGTTACTGGGAATAATTAAGAAAAGAATAAGAAACAAGATAAAACCAGAAATTAGTGATGAACAGTGGGGATGTGTGGAGGGAAAGGGCACAAACAGCGCAATATATATATTCTCAGGACACTATTAGACATACTATAAAAGCAAATCAATCAATCAAACATGTGCCATGCCGGAAAGCGTCGGGCGGTCATGACTCGCCACTTCACTCGATCACCAGAGTCGTGGATCAGCTCAGTGTTCCTGTCTCGTCCATGCCATGTGGCCAAGCCATCCAGATATTTTCCTCTCGGTCTTCCTCTTGATCTGTTCCCTTCGATCTTGCCAGTTGTCACTAAGTTCTCCAATCCATTTCTTCTCATAACATGTCCAAACAATTTAAACTGTCTACGTCTAATTTCTCTATTCAATTTACGATTTTCTTTTGAGAAACCACATTTCTGCAGCCATCAGATGTTTTTCAGCTGGACTGCTCATTGTCCAAGTTTCACATCCATTCAAAATAACAGGCTCTATGTATCCCCTCAACACTCTTTTTCTCGCCTCAATTGACATCTTTTTATTGGTCAGAATGTTTTTCATCTTGCTAAAGGCTACTTTCACCATGGCGATTCTTGTTCTTATCTCTTCAAGGCATCTCCCAACAGATGTTATTTCTGTTCCGAGAAAATTGTACCGATTCACTTGTTGAAGAATATTCCCATTTACTTATATATTAGATTGTGGTACTTTGTTCTTCCTAGAAGTAAAAACAGATCTTTAATTATGCTTCATAGACTACACAAAAGCATTTGACAATGTGAAACATGACGAATAATACATTACTAAAGCAACTGAACATTGACGGCAAAGATCTGCGAATAATGAAAACCATATATTGGCAGCAAACAGCAGCCATAAGAATCAAGAATATTGTAGGAACATTTCAGTGAACAAAGAAGGATGTCAAACCAGGTTGTGTATTGTCTCCTGATTTGTTCTCATTGTACAGTGAATATATAATGAGATCTGTAGACAATATACCAGATATCCTGTGTGGTGGACATAATATAAATAACTAATGTTATGCTGATGGATCCGTCTTCATAGCAACAAATGAGAGTGATTTACAGGAAATAATAGATACAGTGGTTGTAGAAAGTGAAAATAATGGGCCTTAGGATGAATAATAGAAAGACAGAAGTCATGGTGATATCAAAGAAACAGATTGTGCCTAAGTGTGCATTTAAATTAAATTAGATATCTAGGCACATGGATAACATCAGATGGAAGATGCATCACTGAGATAAAGAACAGAATAGGACAAGCAAACACTGCATTCTATAAAATGAAGAACGTTTTGTGCAATAATTCATTGCCCTTAAAAGTTAGAAAAAAAGTTCTTGCATGTTACATTGTGGTCTAAGTCAGTCCACGCTTACCGGCATTGCACATGATGATGATGGCGATGATATTACACAGAGCCCGTTTTAACATACGGCTGAGAATCCTGGACAATTAGTAAACAGGTAAAAATATCCATGGAAGCCTTGAAGATGTGATTTTATAGAAGAATGCTGAAAATTAATTGGACAGCCAAACTGAGCAATCAGGACGTTTTAAGGGAAGCTGGGTCGCAAAGACAACTGATCACAAACATCAGAAATAGGCAGTCATCGTTTTTGGCCATATTATGAGAAGACAAACACTGGAACATGTTGTGACAACCGGAAAGATTTGCGGGAAAAGAGGTAGAGGAAGACAATATGGGAAGATTATCGACAGTCTTGTGTCATTGCACGGAAGGGAGTCAACACACGAATTGATCCACGACGAAGGAGATAGTAATTTGTGGGGGGGGGGGGGGCATGATCGCTCTCGCCAGCCGGCCAGGCACTGGATGATGCTGATTTATCACACAACCACCAAGTCGACGGGCTAGCGAGCTAGTCATTGCGCTACTACAGCTCTTTTACTATCTAAAAAATTAACAAATTAACGCATAGCGAGTCGCTAAGTTCAGTAAGCGTTAAACTAACGCACTCCAGGCACGGTCAATTTTAAAGACAGAACCCAACAAATTGTTACAGCAGTTCCTCACGCCAGCACAGATGTAGAGCGAGTCTCCTAAATCGTGAGTACCATCTTCTGTCAATGGCAAGATATTCACGTAATCTTATCTTAATTTATTATTGTCCTCATTGAGTCACGGCGTTAATGGTTCCCTTGATAATTTTACAGCCAGCATTTCGCAACCTGCATTTCCTTGAGAAAATCGTCTACTTGTCCCGTTCTTCCCCTCCGTCCCTTTACCCATAGCGCATCTTCATTAGTTCAATCTGCAATTTATTTACACTTTTCAAAAGTCTTCACATTTCTTGAACAAATGTTACAACTTGGAATTTCTACAGAACTTCGCAGAATTTCTATGTGTTAGGCCCGTTTGAGCCAACTGTTCGTAGTTACAGATCGCGTTATTCTGCCTAAACGTATGCGGGCACGATTAGTGTCGGAGGGCCCAGCCTTCATGCAGGCACGAATCATCTTAGATTTTCTCAAATCAGCATTGTTCAAACTGCTTAGACAAAGGCCTAAAAACAGGAGGTCGCCTTTCATGGCAATACCTGTCTTGGCTGTTTATCTCAATAAATGTTAATTGCGATTATATTTGGGATTATTCCTGTTTTCAAAAGAAGTAGCCGAGAACAGAACGGCGACTAATTTGAAACATTTGAGCTGTTGTTTTGTTTTCTGCACGAAAAAACTATCCCCTTAAAACTATGATCAATCATAAATCTTTCACTCTTTTCCCCCCATGGCGATATGGCGTTGTTTCAGCTACTTCATTTCCTTTATACGAGTTTTTTGTTGTGCGATTTTTTTTGTATTCCTTCCTCAAAAATGTGTGTTTCTATGCCCGCTAGCTATCTAAAGTGTTTGAATACCTTATGTCTCTGTAGGGTCGCCGGCTTTTCTGATTCGTCGAGTGGGCCAACCACTGCGACAACCACCAACGTAGCGTAAATCTGTCACACTTGGAAGCTTATTCAACATTTGTCTTACAACAGCCCAGCCTTCTTAATACAGCACGGGCAATTGTCCACAATGAATTTCAATTAGTGAATTGTGACTGCGAATTATCTGGAGACTATATATATATATATGTATATATATAGTGTCTACTACTACTATATATATATATATATATATATAATATATTATATATATATATATATATATATATATATATATATATATATATATATATATATATATATATATATATATATATATAGAGAGAGAGAGAGAGAGAGAGAGAACTACATGTCGACAGAATATAAAAATCCATATATAATATATAAAAATACATTGAAGAAATTCAAACGGACACATACTTTGAATAGCCTACTTCCTTAACCAGCAAAAAGCAAGTGACCACTGTCAAAAAGAAATCTTAAATCTAAAAACATATATATATAAGGGCTGCGAAAGTTAACGATTAATTAATCGATTAATCGTTAATTTTTTAATGATTAATGTTTGCTTTAACGATTAATCGAAAACTTTTCTGAAGCGGATGTCAAAAAATTGTCGGACATTTTAAACATAGTGCTGCAAACACAACCGAGTTGCAAAATTGTACTGAGTCACCATTGTGTGAGCTGCAGCAAGATGTACCAACAAGATGAGACAGTATGTTTATTATGCTACAGCATCTTCTACAGGCCAGAGAAGCATTAACTGTTTACATGTCACATGAAAAGAAGGATTACAAAGGTTCAGAACTGTCAGGTTCAGATTGGGAGAAAATTTCGAAATGTGTCAAAGTTTTTGACTTATACTGTCAGACCACGGTCCTGCTTGGCGGTCAGAATGATGTTTCATGTAGCTGTGTATTGCCACTGCTATCATCGTTGACAAAGCATATGACTGTACACGATGATGATCCGGGCTACATAGTTACATTTACGGCAGCATCTTTTTAATGACTTTAGTGAACGTGTAGCTAATATGACAAGTATTGAAATACTACAGATTGCAACATCACTTGATCCACGCTACAAATACCTGAAGTGTTTGTCAAAAGATCAAAAGAACGAACTTGGTCACGTATTGAACAACAAATAGTAGTTGGTGTTCATGATGAGCAGATGGAGACTACTGCAACGAATGATACTGACATTGACAATGAAACTACATGTGAACCAAATGAAAAGCGTAGTTGAGTTGAGTTGAATTGAGTTAAGAACCGACATCACTGCACTCAGGACATTCCCATGCGTGCTCCGTCCCCTCGTTCCACAGCCAGCGAAGAGTCATGAAAAGCGTATTAAGCTAATGGAGTCTGACTCAGACACGAAGAACAAGACGACAGCTCTTCTGATAAATTGCTGCATTATAAAATGAAGAAGAAATTTGCTGAATCGATTGACCCTCAACAATGGTGGAAACTTAATGGACATCGATATCCAAAATTTGCTTTCCTTGCCAAGACCATTCTGTGCATACCGGCTACCTCAGTTCCATGGGAACGATTGTTCAGCTCTGCTGGTTATATTGTTAATAAGACGCGCTCGTCACTTGAACCAAATACTGTCAACATCAGCATAGCTGGTTATTAGATGACATATGAACAAGACAATCCAGTGTTATTTCGATTTTTTACAAATACGACTACAATGAAAGTTATGTGACTATAAATGTTTTGCTTTAATCGAAATTAACTATTAATTAATCGTTAATTTTTCAAAAGTTAACTATTAAATTTAAATTAATCGGTCGCATATATATATCTATCTATCTATCTATCTATATATATATATATATATATATATATATATATATATATATATATAGATATATATATATATATATATATATATATATATATATATATATATGCATGAGTTATGGGAACTAAACTAGGATCGAGAATCTATTTAGCGGACTGTGAGCGACTTTCTGTACAGGACCTGCTAAGTGATGTTTTATTCTATGGCCATTAATCTGAATTCATTTGAAATCCACGAACAGCTGGCATACAAAAAAGAGGAATCTTAGATTTGTGACGAGCATGCACATGTTGTAAAAGAAATATCATATAAAAACTTGATGAAGTCAGTTGATCGAACGGGGATTTATTAAATAAATAAGTTGACATTTCACAATGCGCGATCAGACGTTTTTTTTATACTCAATATTAGTAATGTATTGCTAAATTAATTGAGACTTTTCAATACTCGATAATGAGTCATTTAAACTTATCGGTGGTCGATGAATTTTTACATTAGTTAAAAGTCGCTTAAAGTCGACAGGGTCGATTTCATTGCGCCGGGTGTTATCCAATATGGCTCAGTCTCTTTCCGCAGCGCGGAAAGCGCCGCCCAAAGAACGTACTCGGTAGCTCCAGCGACGACCCTCGGGAGTCTCCGAAACAAATGCGCTTGTGAACCGAAGGGCGCGGCCCGGAATCGAACCCACAAGTTTCGGAGCCCGAGTCAGACAGCTTGACCACTTCGCCACGGAGACTCCTTCTACATTAGTTGCCTGTAGACCTTTCTTCATTCGTTAATGCTTCCCAACATTCGATCATGTGCTAGATATACTCACTCTAGACAATATATCGCTAAATTAATTAACCTTCACAACACTCTATGATGAGTCTGTTAAAGATACGTTAGTTGAGACCGTGTTACATTAGCTGGTGCTTCCAAAAACCCGATCATGATGTTGTTAAACTCATATCAGTCTGTGTGTTGCTCAATTAGCTAAGACTTTCCAACACTCAGTCATGAGTTTGTTAAACTCACGTTAACCAAGTTGTTGCTAAATTATTTGAGACATAACTACACTCAGTGATGAGTTAGTTATACAACCATTAGTAAATGTAGTGCCAGATTATTTGTAGTTTTATATTACTCGTTGTTTTCACATGGATACACTGTGGACGAACATTTACATCGCCAATTGGCCTTATCAGCCACAGTCACCACCGCCATGGGTTGTAGTTATTAAGCCTTTTTGAGGCACAATATACCAAACTATCGTCTGTCAAGACGGAAAGGTGCCAATGTTTATTACTCGATCATACGTTAGTTATAGAACTTTATTTGAGGTATTCCTAAATTAGTTGAACATTCTATTACTCGATAATACGTTAGTTATACTAAACTTTATTTGAGGTATTCCTAAATTAGTTGAACATTCTCTAAACCCAATCATAAGTTAGTTATATTAAACTTTATACGAAGTATTCCTAAATTAGTTGAAGCTTCCCAACACTCTCTCAAACATAAGTTAAAAGTCTTAAAAGTAATAAAAGTCGAGACGAATGACTTCATTGCACTGGATTTATCCCATATGGCTCGGTCTCTTTCCACAGGGCGGCCAGCCGAAAGCGTCGCATAAAGTACGAACTCCGTAGCTCCAACGACAACCCCCAGGAGTCTCCGAGAAAAATGCACGCGTGAACCGAAAGACATAGCCCGGAATCGAACCCACAAACTTCGGAGCGCGAGGCATCACAAGTTAGTTATTCTCAGCGTTTGTCAGGGGTTTATTAAATTAGTTGAGACTTCCCAACACTCAGTATATACATTAGTTGCATATCCTTTAAAGGACGCCGCAGTCAACATCAGCATTTGTTGTTGTTGTGATGTCTTTGCAAGTTTACGTTCAGTAGTTAAGTTCAGTAGTTAGTTATACTAAACTTTATTCGAGGTAATGCTAAAATATACATGTGTTTGTGCTTATTGTCTCTCTACAACAACATATCTTTCTGTTTCATTTCATAGCCACATCCATTTTTCAGACAGGACTCTCCTAGACGGACACAAGCCTTGCCTTTTGAGGAGCGTGGGGCGTAGTAAGGGCACGGCAAGGCGGCATCAGATCGCCTAGTAAGAACGAGTGAAGGATCAGAAAAGATTAAAGAAGATTTGTTAGCATAATCAGTTATGGTAATTTCCCTGGTAGGAAGTGTGTCGCTCACTTGTTAAACGATCATTTAGTTAACATTAGGGTAAGTCAGGCACGGTGTGGCTCCATGTTCGTATTCAAATTAGAAGGGTCAGATGTTGCCAAAAATCACGACTCCTAGTTGTCCTTAAGAGACCCGAGACAAGCCCGCATGAAATATTATATAACAGTGTCATGTTGTTCACCCCTGGGGGTTTGGGAGATAGCGACGCCGTTGAGTGGGTTGGTTGTACACCCTCTTGGTGTATTTTATTTTGTATTCGATTGCGTTGTCCTTTAACTTGCAAAGAGAGCAAAACTGACAGATAGAAAGATGTTGCAGACCCTTTGTTGCATCGGCCACCGATGACTGGTTCCAGCGGGCGGCAAAATGTTTTGTGGTGAAATAGCACTTTGTGGGTTCAAAGGGGCGCCCCAGTTGCTTCTGCACGGCCCGCTGGTGCGCCTATTGCGAGCCTTGTGGAGCACCCTATGTCTTTTGAAGCGTGTGCGTTCGTGTGTGTATGTGTGAGTGTGGTTGTATGTTTGTGTGTGTGTTTTCGTTATGCTAGAGGGAGATTTAGGACTTGCGGTGCTGAGATGGTTGTCTGCGGGAGTCTATGATGTTTGGGCAGTTTTGCTTTCTCTTGTAAGAAACCACACAGATAGATTAGTAGATGTGAGACGTGTGGGTACATAGTTTATAATTAAAATTCACGTATATTCTTTGGCGAATCGGTACAGTTATCCCGGAACAGTCATAACATCTGATGGGAGATGCCTTGAAGAAATTAGAACAAGAATTGCCATTGCGAAGGTAGCCTTTTGCAAGATGAAAACCATACTGACCAATACAAAGATATCAATTTAAACAAGAAAAAGAGTGTTAAAGTGTTACATAGAACCTGTACTTTTGTATGGATGTGAAGCGTGGACAATGAGCAGACTAGCTGAAAAAATATCTGATGGCTGTGGAAATGTAGTTTCTGAGGAAAATGCAAAGAATACCATGGACAGACAGAAAAACAAATGAACAAGTGCTTTAAGAAAAAAAACATGACGATCGTAAACTGATTAGAGCCATTTGACGCAGACAGTCAAAATTTGTTGGGCATGTTATGAGAAGAAATGAATTTGAGAACTTGGTGAAACTGGAAGATGGAAGGGAAGAGACCAAGGGGAAGACCGAGAAGTAAATACCTGGATGGCTTGGCCACGTGGCATGGTCGAGACAGAAACATGGAGCTGATCCACGACTCTTGTGATCAAGTGAAATGGACGAGATGGTAAAATATGACCGCCGACGCTTATCGGCATGACACATGATGGATGGATAGTGTTTGGCGCTCATAGAGGTGGAAAAAAGAAGGAGCGACTAGTGGATGCAATAGACACCATAAAAATTGAAAGCTGTAGTTGCACCATCGGGATTTGAACTTATCGTCTCCAAATGACGACAGCACCTCTCTGCAGGAACAAATATACTTCGACACATCTAAAAAAAAAAAGGGGGGGGGGGGGGGTCTTCATTAGCCAGGTCTATCACCCACTTGAACCTATAAGTATGGAATTCGGATAGAATTCGCATCTACCAATGTAAATAGCGACATAGGTCTCAAAAATGTTATATTTACCCAGCATAGGTCAAATAAGAAACACATTGGACTGTAATTTTGTGTCCAGTATAATAACGAAAATGTAAAGAAGAAATATGATTGGTCAGTTCCGATGTGGTAGAGATGGTATTTCTTTATGGGTAAATAATGAGGTGACTAGTTCGTTGCTTGTTCGGTAAATAGTGAACACGTAATGGACACATTTGCACGCCTTGAATCGTATTGAGTTTATCATTCCTGGGAGGTCAGCATGGCAGAATGGATACGCCCGGTCGCTCTTAAACTTCAGATATGATGACACCGAGGTAGCGGGTTCAAACCCTACACCGGTCATCAGGACTAAAATATTGACTTCTCGTTATAGACTTTGGGGAGTAAATTGCAAATACCTCAGAAGTCGGAGTGAGTCTGCCTGATGCCGAGGGACGCTGGTGTAACGTGTTTATCCGGAACTAACCGGCGAGGTGATCGCCCTGGGTAGCAATGCTACAACATAAGCAAGTTCACGGGGTTAAAGGGCATTCCCCGGGGAGGGCTGCAAAGAAGGGTTAAAAGAGAGTGGAAAACATTGATGGGGACAGTGGAGGTCGGCGGTCTGGGAAATTGAATGATAGCGGAGTTAGCGAGAGAACTCCGCCCTGTGTTTTTCAGTGATAGTAATTCTGAGGCTAAGTATTATAAGACTGAGCCCGGTTGTCAGCAGCGATAGTGTTTGGGACTACGTGTACTCTACCTGTTGCTATGCAATGTCTAGATAGTAATGGTGAACGTTCCTGAGGAATATGTTTGTAATCCAGTTTTGTTCAAATTAAAGTATTATGTACGCAGTTCCGGTGTTGGGTATTGATGCATCGTGGTTGATCATGGTTATTTTGGGCATGTTATGAGAAGAAATGATTGGAGAACTTGGTGACAACTGGTAAGATCGAGGGGAACAGACCAAGGGTAAGACCTAGAAACAAGTATCTGGATGGCTTGGCCTTGTGGCATGGTCGAGACAGAAACACGGAGCTGATCCACGACTCTGGTGATCGAGTGAGATGGCAGAACATGACCGCCCACGCTTACCGGCATGGCACATGAGGATGGATGGATGGTTGTCAGTCGTTCAACACAAAATTCACACAGACATCCTCTAGACCGTGGTTCTCGACCTTTTTTGGCCCGTGCCTCCCCCCCCTTTCCACCGTATTTTCAGAACGTCTTCCCCCCCCCCCCTCTTCATATTTCCTATCTAAAAATCCCCACCCCAACACAGTATACGTAAAAATGGAAGGTAAATTTAATAGCATATACTAAAACAAGTCCTAGACATCCACATAAAACATGATTTGTGGGTCTACTTACTTTATAAAATGAATTTAGAAGGATGAGATAGTACATAACTGTAAAGTATGAAGGGAAAAACAATATCAAGTAATCTAGTTCTTGTATTAACGCGATATTGAAATGGTCTTTATCCCCCCCCTGGAAACCCTAAAATTCCCCCCCTGGGGGTGGGGAATTCCCCACCGGTTGAGAACCACTGCTCTAGACACAACCATAGCCAATCCTCTATGTCAATCATACTTTGTGACAACTGGTGATAGGGAAAGCTAATCCACCCGCAAAAATCAGTCCAGGGCTCTCCCCAGTAGTGGCAACTACTGTAAGTAATAGCACTGTAAGGACTAACGCTTGAGTTCAAAGCGAGCGAATGCTGCCCCCCCCCCCCCCCCTTGCTGTTCATACTCCCAGTGGAGTATGGGCCCTCAGCGTAGTCCTACCAGGACTTTCATTGTTTTGTTTTATAGGTACAGTTTTATACGAGATGGGGGAGCCAATTCCACACCAACCTTCCTTGGTCGGTTCTTGGGACATGCATGGTATGTTACGGTGGTACTGTTCTTTGCTTCCCTTATGAAGCCCCGTAGCAGGTGTGCGTGTGTGGTACTAGACCCGTGTGACAGAGTGAGAGAACGAACGAACGAACCTTATTTTGAAAGGGTCATAAATTGGGCACGTAGGTCAGAGAGAGTGGGAGAAACAGAGAGGGATAAGAGAGAGAAAATATGATAGAGTGGGAGAAACTATGGGAATGTGAGAGAGTGGCATAGATTGAGAGAGTTTGAGAGTGTGAAAATAAGAGAGAGTGAGAGTAAGAGAGCGTGAGGGAGTTTGTGTGAGAGTTAATGAGAGCAAATGAGAGAGAGATGCTTATATATATATATTTCCGTGCACGTCTGTTGGTTGACGTTTTACGCCTCGCCAGAAGCAAATGTCTTGCAAGCAGCGCAATGACTTCCGAGAGACTTCTATAAAACTTGCGTTATTTGATGTTATGTTGTGAATAGTTTGTTGCAGTGGGGGAAAAGACACAGATTGCACAATGGGTGCATCATCATCATCATCATCATCATCATCAATCATCATCATCATCATCATCATCATCCATTCATCATCTCATCATGCATCATCATCAGCAGCAGCAGCAGCAGACAGTCATCGTGGTCATCTCAGCAGCATCATATGGTACCGTTTCCCTAAAGCCCATAGATCAGCACATCTGGACCGCAACAAGCATTTTTGTTTAGGTTTGCTTTCCCTAGTCCTTGACAGTTCGCAGTTTATCACGAACAAGATAGCAGTTAGGTTTGTCTCTTTGCCTGGTCTCTGTTCCTTGATCTGTTCAATTTGGAAGACCCTACCAGTAGTTTCTTTAAGATCTGCATAACTCTTGGCGGCTATTGCAACACGCAACCCCCTCCTTCTCCCCCTCCCACATACATACACACACACCACTTCAAGGTGTCCACTATCTCATCTCATCTCATCTCATCTAATCTCATCTCATCTCATCTCATCATGTTCCTTTTGTACCTTGAGATATCGAGGTGAAGTATAAGCAGCGGGAGAGTGCCCGCTTATGGGCTTGATGTATCGATATTCCCATGGACTCTGTTATTCCTTGCGTCCATAGTTTATGTGGTCGGCCTCTTACTCTGCTTCCCTCTGGTCTGTACATCATTGCTTGTTGTGGTATACTGTTAGTTGGTAACCTACTTGCATGGCCAAACCATTTGAATTGCTACCTTCTAATAAAATCTAGTGCAGTTATAACCCTCACTTTAGTCCCGATTTCTTCATTTCTGATCTATCTCTTCTTGACACATTGAGTATTCTTCTCAGGAATCTCATTTCTGTTGTTGTGATTTTTCTTTTTCTCTTTTTCTGTCATTGTCCAGAGGTTGGATTGGTAACATAGAGTTGGTAGGAACATTGTGTTTTCTTAGTAGTTATTTAATAATTGTTGTTTCTTTAGTATGGTGCCATTTGGTCCAATAGCTTGGTTTGGCCTTATTGCATCTATTTTCGATTCGTCTTCTGATTTGCCATTTGATGATATTATACTTCCTAGGTGCTTGAACTCGTTACTTGTGTCAAAGGTGTTCGTTTAGGTGAATCGTTGTTGCCTTTCTTCTTCTTTAGTTATAGTCAGTCCGTTTATACTTCTTAGTTTTTCTTCGAGCAGTATGAAGATCCCCTGTCGGCTTGCTAGGCCAGTCGCAGATTTAGGATAAAAATCTGACCATAGGGAGTCCATCCCCTATTACGAGTCATATCCCCGCTAGCCCATGACCTCGCGGTCACGGTTTCCCAGTCTACACCACGTGGAGGTCGGGTTTACTTGTATAGTCTGCGGGTCATCAGCAGGTTACTAATTTTCACTTTTCACCCCTCCTGGGAGAGACTAGCCGATCCTAACCCTGCTGGCTGCAGGGCCAGGCGCAGTCCATTACTTGAACACTACACAGTGGGTTCATATTCAGCGGTGTGGTGAGGCTATGAGAAGTGCTCGCGCCCGACGGACAGGTGAGCCCATTTAGCATGCCACACCTTTGTCGCCAACTCTGTAGCGAAGGGAGGAGTCTCCATGGTAAAGTGGTCAAGCCGTCTGTCTCGCGCTCCGAAGGTTGTGGGTTCGAGACCGGGCTACGTCTTTCGGTTCACAAGTGTATTTTTCTCAAAGACTCCTGGGGATCGTCGCCGGAGCTACGGAGTTCGTGCTTTGTGCGATGCTTTCTGCAGGTCGCCCTGTGTAAAGAGGCCGAGCCATATGGGGTAAAACATGGGGCAATGAAGTCGATCTTCTCGACTTTAAAGACTTCTTTTTCTGAGGCGAAGGACGTTACGAATGCAGTTCGTAATCCTGCATACCACGTTCGAAACTCAGATTTGGAAGCAGACCGCCATACGTTGATTTCCATACAAAGGTATGAGTGCTAGTTCTTCAGAAAGCACTGGCAAACTACCGAACGTAAACTGGCCAAGAAATCAGGAACAGCCAACAAAATGTTGGGGTTGACTCGTACGTCTTGTAAAGGATATGAATCTAACTTTCTTGTCGCCTATTCTCAGAATTGCTCTCAGGCTCTGAATAAATGTGCCTTGGTGTTCTCGCATGCCTGGGCGATGGTGCTGGTTCTTGGCTATCGTCCTTTTTTCACTTGGGTTTTACCTGTAAACAATGGCGGATTGAACAGGGTATATGCTGGCCACATGACAAATGAGCCATGTGGAACTCTGATAAAGTGGATCTTCTTAATCATTAGACAAACATCGTGTCAGGTCTTTGTCAGATATGACTGAGCTATCGCATAACATAAGACGGAACTACCTGCTTTCTGATAGCACCAAATGTTGGGCGGCGCTCAACAAACCTGACACTCCACATTGTGCAAAATGGCTTCGGGCGGAGGAGTGCAATTTGGAGGGTACAGGCCTACCCCAGTGTGATGACATGCAACCTAAAGACTAAATATCATGGCAAGGCAGACCAGCCCTAAGCCTTGGTAGGCTATTGGTCTAGGATCGAAGCTCCAACAGGCTGACAATTAGAGCATTGCTTTGCTAATCCAGCAGCGTCTGCAGGTTGTCTTGTTTCCTAACGTATTGGTGTTATCTTTCGTTTGTAGTAAATTAGGCATGCTGAGAGAGGGATCATGGGCAACACATGGTCTCTACAATTCAGCCCTGGCTTTGTGCTATGGAGAGGTATAACTCCATCCCTGGCCACTGCTATGGGTTGTAGTTCGTATGCTTTCTTTTTTATGCACAACGTATCAAACTATCGTCTTTTAAGATGGCAATGTGCCAGTAAATGTTAAAAACATATTACTATTCTTTTAATAGTTTTGTCTCTTGTCAATCATTATGTTTCGATACAGGTCGTCACAGCCTTAACGCATTTTCAACAGAAAATTCTCATATGGAATAACGAATGAAATAAAATCGGCAAGACTGTTGTGATTTATTATCGATATATTATATTACTGGAGTCAAGTGAAGTGGACAGCAAACTAGCTGTTTGGCTGGGCGGTACCGAGCTTCAGCAAATTTAAATATCTTGGGACAATTTTCACTTTAACTGGAGGAATGGATAAAGAAATCAACACACATTGGGCCAAGGCAAATGAGGGGCTGGGACAACTAGCGATACTTCAGTCGCATAGAAAGATACCTGTAAGTCTCGTACTAAAGCAAACATCATAAGAACTATTATTTTTGGCCGACAATGTGCTACCAATGTCAAACATGAACGAAAACTGAGAAAGAGAAAATCCCCCCCCCCCCCTAAAAAAAACGAAAAAAAAAGGATATGACAAGCATGATTCTGGTATACACGTGTCTGGATTCGTGAACAGTGCTAAAATTGTCTCCATATGATCTGTAGGTTAAGGCTGGAGCACTTAGTGAACACGACCCTTTATTGCGATTATTGCCAGAGTTGACTCGTGTTTCAGCACGTGTCATGTATTATGTTGTTGTTTAAATTAGATATAGTCTTCTGTTTTGTTTCTGAAATGACAACTATGAAAAGAAAATGAAAACTAATAAGATATAGTCTTTATTCTTTGGAATGAATAATCCGGACACTTTAAGGAAAGCTTAGTCGCAAAGACAACTTATCTAAAAAAAATCAGAAAAAGGCAGTCATAATATTTTTGCCAAATTATGATAAGATCCACACCAAAAAAAAACGATAATACCCCCCCACCCCTCCTCCTCCTTCCCCCCACCCCCTCCTCCCTGCTTTCCCCCCCCCCCCCCCCCCCCCCCCCCCCCCCCCCCCCCCCCCCCCCAAAAAAAAGGAAACGTGCTATGACGTCTAGAAATATTTGTATGAAATGGAGATACAGAAAGACCTCGCTTGAAAATTCCTGACAGTCTTGTGTCGTGGCAACACACGAATTGATACATGCCTTTGGATCTCGCAAGATGAGGAGAAGCGTGATAGTCCACGTCAGTCGGCAAAGTACTTGCTGATGATGATGAATATTTATTTCAACGACAGCGATCAGCGAGACACCTCAAGTAGGTAATCGAACCCCGGTCTGTGATCCTCGATCAGCTTATTGAATCTCAACCGCACACGCCCAAAATCTATTATGATGCAAAATTGGTACACTTAGAAACGACAGGCAACAGAAATATGGCCATCGAACTAAACACAAAAACAGGGCCGCGCTAGAAGCGTCATTATGTAACTGTCCAATAAAATATATGACTGTGCCTCACCGTATCATGTCGGATACACCGGAAAACAAACATCACCTACTCAACTCTTGCACCTTCATAGACTTAAACTGCAGCACGCGTCAGTGACGACTCAGCGGAAGTAACTCAACCGCCATCACTTTTCACTTGTCCCGCAGCGCCATCTAAAATTACACACGTGGCGAATTCAAACTGCAGCTCAAGGGAACAACTTGTGAGTGTGCGTATGTTCCCGGCCTCGTGATCCGGAGCTTTCCAATGTCTATTGTGGTTTTTTCTTCTTCTGTATTTGTTTGTTTTATGGGTATTTATAGTTTTGACTCAGGCATGAAGAGGTGCGTTGGTTACAAGCAGTTAAACGTGAAACAGAAAGAGCGAACAAACGAACGACCTTTATATAGAAACACTTAGAGAGGTCAGCATGGCCGAATGGATAAGAACTCTCAATCTTAAAACTTTCTGTTTGCTGATGCCGAGGTAGCGGGTTCAACCCCTACATTTTTCAGTTGGACTTCTCGTTCTTGACTTAAAAATACGGACTTAAATTACACGTGCCTCAGAAGTCGGAGTGGGTTCGCCTGATGACGAAACGATACCGGTATCATGGAAAGCTAATCCACACGCAAAAATCAGTCCAGTGCAAAACAACAAACTTTATTTCAAAGGGTAACAAATTGGGCACGCAGGCCCGTACTTACATTCGGCTCTTCCAATCACTCATCTTTCGTTCATCTATAGTATAAGGTACATTCACATAGGAAAAAAAAACATTGTCTAATGAATGTTGTAAACATAAAAAATGCATATTACCATCTTATGAGACACATCGCCTACCCACCCACACGCCCCTCACCCACCACACATACCCACACACACATCCCCTATCCACCCACACACACACACCCAGGCACATATACATTCCCCACCCATCCAACCATCCCCACCCACATACATCCACCCACACACACATTCACCATCCACCCACACAACCCAGTCACACACACATGCACCATCACACTCACTCCCCACCCACACACATCCCCCAACTACACACATATTCCCACCCATCCCTTAAACACACACACTCACCCACCAACCCACACACCCCAACCACCCAGCCAAGC
>JACEFZ010012488.1:245000-250703 GCA_014155875.1 Cepaea nemoralis
TTTCTTTCTTTTTTTTTTTTTCTTTACATATCTCACACGATGTGATTTTACTTACGTTTGCGTGTTGCTAGTTACCTGTAAGTTACCTGCTGTGCGAAAATGAGCATTTTTACACCCGATGGCGCTTCCATTACAAACTGTGCTGATCCACATGACAACGATTTGCTAATACACCAGCAGACAATATGACCCACGCAACGCACGATGCGATGATAATACTCTAGTACTAACATACAGCTTTCCAACTTAACTTACAATTCACAGCATCTGTTACAACTATAACTATACAACGGGAAAGTTAAACAGACTAGTTCATTTGAATACATGCGGGTGCAGAACTCACCTTCGCTTTAAAAAGATAATTGTCGCACAAATATCAAATGTCTCCCTCGCGTAGATGTCTATTTATAATTAGCGCACATTCTAAGCGATTATCCCTCATAACTGCTGCATAAGTGTAAAGTTGCCACTACTACCGTGTAAAGTTGCCACTTTACAGTGGTCCAAGCTGTAGTTTAATGAAACATTAGTAAGCTGTCTACATTTACCTCGTGTTGCTGTTGTTGTTAGTTGTTGTTGTTGTTGTTCCTTTTCTTCTTTTTCTTCTTCATTCCTGGAATGTTATTGAGGGCATCCGATTGATTTGTCCCTTAATATTAACTATATAATAAGGATATTTAAAACAAAGGCCCCTAATAATAGGTTGCACGGTTTGTTGCCTGACATACTTCTGCTGCATCTTGTGAGGTGCATACTGCAGTTATACGTACCATATGAAATGAATAAATGAATTATACTTTGACTGAAACACTAATAGACATAGTTTAAACAGATTTATTTTGTAATTTCTTTTTATTCAAACTCTCTTTGGACTCAAGCGGAGACCACACACGTGCTATTACTGCTATTGGCAGTTTCTGATACTAGTGGCTGCAGTGGATGATTATCCGCGATGGCTAGCTTTCCAGGTTACCAGTGTCCCTCGGCATCAGGCGAATCCACTTCGACTTCTGAGGTATTTGTAATTTGCGTCCCCAAGACAAGGACGGGAAGACAACATTTAAGTTCAGCTGACCGGCATGTGGAACGACCCCATTTCGCAGCCGCCAGAAGATAGTTTAACCCCCGTAAACATCTCAGCCATGCCACCGGCATGTGGAACAACACCATTTCGCAGCCGTCAGAAGATAGTTCTACCCCCGTAAACATCTCAGCCATGCCACCGGCATGTGGAACGACCCCATTTCGCAGCCGTCAGAAGATAGTTCTACCCCCGTAAACATCTCAGCCATGCCACACAATTATGGTGTTGTTGAAGATGATGATGTTATAGATGTTGTTGTTGTAAATGATGATGGTTATGATGACATCAAAATCCTATTGCTACAATTTCGAAATAAATGACCCATGAACATAAACACTTGTCAAAGCTCAAAAAGAAACCAAAATCTTTAAATAGACATAGGTCAACTTATAGGTCATTTAAGAGTTCAATTTGCCGCAACCGGACAAACATAATTCCCAACCTTTAATCTTAAGTACGACAATGCTCCCCTCTCCCCCCGCCAAAACCCTCGTGTTAAGCTCGGTGATGTTTATGGACTGTTGGCGAGCAGTCACAGATAATTCACAGTACCATCGACACGTGCTCAGTCAAACCGTTCTGTTCACGAGAGGCGAGATAAACGATTGGCGGAGTTCATGACATAGCTCCGCCTACCAACCCCCACCCCCTGTGTCTTATCGTGCCGAGCATCAGCATTGATAGCTCACGCACGCGCTGTGGGCCATGGCGGCCGCCTACTCATCACGCCCATTTCTTTTCCTGGTGTGTCAGACAATGATAACTAGATGACAAACTTTTTAATTTAATAACGGGTTGTATCGTCCGAACTTCCGTATTTGATGTCTGAAAACTCGACCAGACACAATCTAGACTAACACTGTAATCTCCAAGTCTATAAGTTGAGAACCGTTCAGGTTTATACCTATTCAAAGTAAGTTACCGTTTGAAAGTGCTAACTTATGTTCCGCTGTGGATATATGTATATATTTACATGCTGCATGGTCTTTGCAGGACGTGGAGTTCAACCTCAAGTTAATTTTCTAGGTAATTTTCGCTGTCAATAGCTTCTCATTGTTTTCCGAACGAGAAGTCAATGATTATGTCTAACTTAATGCCGGTATAGGGACTGAGAGCCCTACCTCGCATATAAGCGCATGGAAGTTTAAAAGCGAGCGCTGTTATAATTTCGACCACGTGGATAGCTCTGTGGATATTTTTTAATCAAAAAGTGTTATTACTGGAACTTTAACGCGTCCCTCATAATAATTCGTCAAAATTTTACAAGAATAACTGTTAATAAAATTCAAAGTAGTGTATTCCTATTACGAATTGTATTACTGAAGACACAAATAATAAATTGCAAAATTTATTGCCTGGCATATACATCTAATGAGGTACATACTAACAATATTGCATTGTCACAAACCGTTTATATCTTGACTGCATAATCAATAACAGTTGGGATTGCCCAAAATAAGTCAGCCATATCCAACAAGAACCTACGACACCTACAGAAACAAGCAAATTGAAGTAACATGTTTTTTGTTTTTGAGAACGCCCATCAAACAATATAAAATAACTCGAAATAATGCAACTTTCCAGAATACATTTTCGGAAAACATAGGACGTTGCGGCAACTAGCCTTCAACAGCAAACGAATAAACGACAAAAGAAGATATATACACGAAGAAGACACTACTACAGTGACTACATTAAGGGATAATAACCGAATGAGATGAACGAAAAGATGGAAAGGGGGGAGGGGGGATGAGAACGATGGGGGAAAAATTTAAAACAAAAAAAAAAACGAAAAAAAAAAAATGTACTGCTTACCTTAGAATCCTAGGCTGTGAAACATGTTTTGGTGCAAGGTACAAACGTGAGTCGTGGGCTGTTTCGGGATCACTAATAAAAAAATCGCTGGAAGCCTTGAAGTTTTGGTTGTATAGAAGAAACATTCTGAAAATAATTGGACATCCAAAAAAAGCAATCAGACAGGACGTTTTGCTGAGTGGCAAAGACAACTGATCACAAACATCAGAAAGAGGCAGTCGTGTTTTTTTTTTTTTTTTTTGTTTTTTTTTTTTGCCACGTTATGAGAAGACAAAATCTGGAACATGTTGTGACAACCGGAAAGAGAGATCGTGGAAGACAGCGTGAGAAGATTCTTGACAGTCTTGTTTCATAGCACACGAATTGATCCATGACGTCGGAGATCGCAATTTGTGGAAAGGCATGATCGCCAACGCCAGCCAGCAAGGCGTTGGACGATGAAAGAAGAACATCCGAGCCTTTGAACTTCTCTATTACAGAACAACTCATAGAATAACGTGGACCAAGGAGAAGAACCATACTGACTTTCTACAATATTTGAACGTCGAAGACAGCTGGACCACAAAATAAACAGTATCATGTCTCTGAAACTGAAATAAAAAAAAAGTCGCTTAAAAGTCGACAGGATCGACTTCATTGCACCTGGTTTTTTCCCATATGGCTCGGTCTCTTTCCGCAGCGTGGAAAGAGTCGCACAAAGCATGAACTCCGTAGCTCTAGCGACGACCCCACAGGAGTCTCCGACACATTTTCACTCCTTAACCGAAGGACGCGGCTCAAAACTGAAATACTTCGGTCATATTAAACGTACAAGTGGCTAGGGGAGAACATCATGGGAAGTACAATTTTTGTGAGAAGAGGCAGTGGTCCAAAAGAGCGAAGAGGAGACTGGACATTGAAGACGTTTTTGGTATGGCCATACATGAGGCAAGGGGACTTACAAAGGATCGGGAGTCTTGTCCTCGGGCCGTGATGAGAGCGACGTTCTGCAGTAATGGATGAATCACGAAAGGGCCAGAAGCAGAATCGGTCAGCGTGGCTAGAACACGATCTCAAGTAGAAAAATAGTAAGTAAATAAATCAGTCAGTCAGTCAGCCGGTTACTGAGACAGTCAGTAAGTAATAAAGTGAGTTAGTCAGTCAGCAAGTAAGTAAGAAAGTAATTAATTAATTAATTAATTAATTAATTAATTAATTAATTAAGTAAGTAAGTAAGTAAGAAAGTAAGAAAGTAAGTAAGTAAGTAAGTAAATCCACCAGTCAGTAAGTAAGTAAATAAATCCGTCGATCAATAAATAAGTAAGTAAGTAAATCAGTCAGTAAGTAAGTAAATTAGCTAGTTAGTAAATCAATCAGTCAGTAAGTAATTAAATCAATCAGTCAGCAGGTAAATCAGTTAGTAAGTAAATCAGTCAGTAATTAAATCGGCCAGCCAATAAATCACTGTCAGTAAGTCAGTCAGTCAGTAAATAAATCGACCAGTAAGTATAAGATAAATCAGACAGCAAGTAAGTAAATAAGTCAATTAGTAAGTAAATCAGCCATTCAGTAAGTAAATCAGTCAGCAAGTAAGTAATGAGGCAATTATTAAGGAAATTAGTCAGTCAGTAGGTAAATCATTCAGTCAGTCAGTAAATCAGTCAGTCAGTCAATCATTCAGGCGACAGCCTTCGTCAGCACACACACCACAAACACACAGATGCTACAACCTGAAGACGATTTGCACAAAGATGACATTGATTCAGAGAAAGTGGTTGTCCCCGGAAGTATTGTTTTTCTTCTGTGGTATTTGATTCTTGCATACATGCCCGCTCGTTGTGTGGAATCGCGCGTGTGAGATCTCAGAATTCTCATTCTTCGCTCCGGTTTCGAGGGGGAGGCATCAAGCCTAGTGTTGAACCTCAGACTTACACTAGGAAGTTACTTCAATGTCCGGAGTCGCTACCTTCGTATTATTCATAGCATCATTAAAATGCTCATTATAAGATTATGTAAAGTAATTATAAATGTTAGCAGAGATAACCAAACATAATTTGTTCATTATACGAGTAGTTCATATTTAACTTTAATTAAATACCATACTGATTATCAGTAATTAAATCCATACATGTGTCATTCCTCCACCTCCTCCTCCTCGTCCTCCTCCTTCCTTCTTCTTCTTCTTCTTCTTCTTCTTCTTCTTCTTCTTCTTTCTTCTTCTTCTTCTCTTCTTCTTCTTCTTCTTCTTCTTCTTCTTCTTCTTTCTTCTTTCTTCTTCTTCTTCCTTCTTCTTCTTCTTCTTCTCTTTTCATCCTCTTTCCTTCTACTCTCCTCTCTCCAGGCCTTTAGTGCTTTTGCTTGCTATGAAGATAGTCAGTGTTTTAATTCTCAGTAGAGACACAATTAATTGTTTCCTACCAGTAGTATGATACTTGTAACGTAATCTATTGTTATCAGCGTTTATAATTTTTTATGGAAGGACATTTTGTGAGGAATAATTGTATTATTTGTAAAATGCATCTGTCGTTATTGAATATTTCTGTTGCGCGCGCGCGCGCGCACACACACACACACACCACACACCACACACACACACACACACACACTCTCTCTCTCTCTTCTCATCTCTCTCTCTCTCATTTTCTCTCTCTCCCATTCTCTTCTTCTCATCTCATTCTCTCTCTCGCATTCTCTCTCATTCCTCATTCTCTCTCTCCTTCTCTCTCTAATTCTCCCCTCTCTCGGGTGCTCTCTCCCTCTCTTCATCTTATTCTCTTCCGTATTCACCTCACCCCCCTTTTTTTTACTCATATTTATGTATGTCT
>JACEFZ010012489.1:0-11707 GCA_014155875.1 Cepaea nemoralis
GAATGCAAGAAACAGTCAAGGGAATTTAAAATTGTGCAACAAAACAGCAGAATCTACAATCTGTACATTTTTATATCATTTATATGATTTGAAAGTTTGATCTACTATTCATTTCATGGGCCCTAGTTATGCCTGCCTCTTCATGGGCTATCTGGAGCACCAGGTATGGAGTCAATACACCGGTAGGCTCCCTGAGCTCTACAGGAGGTACATCGATGACTGCTTCGGTGTTTCAGACATGCCCTTGTCTGATCTCCAGGACTTCATTGCCTTTTTTTCCAACTTTCATCCCAGCATCAGACTCACCTCCCCTATTTCTTTATCAGCTGTCAATTTCTTAGATCTAACAGTCTTTAGGTTCTGCGGGTTTATGTACAACGGTTTATTATAAACCAACTAACTCCTACGCATTCCTTCTCTATACCTCCTCACATCCCCCCTCTTGTAAGGGCTCTATTCCTTTCTCCCAACTCTTACGTCTCCGATGACTTTGTCAGGATAATGACTTCCGTCAAAAATAATGTAATAATGAAAAATAAAAATAAAAATATGTGAAAAATAATGTTGGATTTCTTCCGTCTTCGTGTCTATCCTGATAAAGTTTTGTCTACAGCTCTTTACCGCTGTCAGTCTATCAGTCGTGCCAAGGCTCTCTCCTCCAGGCCTAAACCACAAAATAATAGGCCGATCCTTTCACTAACCTACCATCCCCATAATATTGCTGCCAAGAATATCCTCCTAAGGCACCTATCTATTCTCCAGGCAGACCCAGTCACATGCGATGTCTTTCCAGAGGCCCCCCTGGTGGCTTACAGGCGGGATCATAACCTCAGGGATGTACTGGTCCATAGCAGTCTACCCCAACCTCAACAGTCTTTTCTTGGCATAATAGCTTGTCTTTGATCACGTTGTAAGACCTGCCCACATGTACTTCAAACCCAGAGTCTGGCATTCCCCAAGACTACTTTCCACATTCGTGAGGGTTTCTCATGCACTAGTCGCAACGTTATCCATGTGATCATCTGCACACTTTGTGACATGAGATATATTGGAGAAACTAGGTCTACATCTTGCTGACAGATTTAGACAGCACCTATATGATATCAACAGTGGTAGTGGCCAGAAACTGGTATCCACACACTTTAACAGTTCTGACCACTGTGGCTTGGCAGACATGCAGGTCACGGCACTCAAATCGTGCGCATCTCACGAACGTGATCGTAAGACATTGGAAAACACCTCATCTTCCAGTTGGGTTCACTCTCCCCTCATGGCCTCAATGTGCAACATAGTTTCATTTAACTTCCAATCTCCCCTCCTCCCTTTTCTATCCCTGAAGTTGTATAGCCCACTAGAGAAACGTAACATATCCTTTACAGGATGTAGCAATCAACCCCAACATTACTTTTGCCGTTTGTGATTTCTTGGCAAGTCTGCGTTCGGTGGCTTGTCATTGCTTTCTGAGCAACCAGCACTCATGCCATTGTATGCAAATCAACGCAGGGCAGACTGCATTCCAAGCGCCTTTTACAGTGTTCCTACGCGGTATGCGGGAGTGCTTACGACACCTTCACTGTTGATCCGCTTTTCACCGTTCACTCACATGGGAGTTCTCTCTTCTCTCCCCCCCCCTTCCCCCAATTCCTCCCACCGGCGGCTAAGCCAATCCCTGACGCCCATTGGGGTTTAAACCATACATCCGGCGAGAATGCAGGATGGCTACTATCCAGTTCACCAACCAGGATTGACCCCCTTCTCCATCAGTGTGGTTATCAAAATATCATATCGAACTCTATTGTACGCATCCTCGAGATCAAGCGCTGCCACCATCGTTTCCTGTCTACTCTGGAACCCCTCATAAACGTCAAAGGCAAAAGTAGCTGCATTTGACCAGGTATCTTTTCCTGGCCTGTAGCTCCCCATGCCTCTTGGAAGCAGCTTTCCCCTCTCCAAAAACTCTTGCAGCTTGACAGCGACTATCTTCTCTAGAACCTTCCCAAATGTATTTTGAAGGATGATGATCCTAAAACCGCTAAGTTTTGAATGATCCTTGAATGGTTTTGGGAGAGGGATGAGATAGCTGTGCACCCAATCTTGCGGTACTGATGCTGTTCTAATGCTCTGGTTAAAGCAGTCGGTCATCTCCTTCAGGTCTGAATCACTCAAAGCCTTCATGTGGCCATACCTAACCCCATCGGGCCCTGGTGCATGAGTCTTTTGCAAAATATGTTTAACATCTTAAACCTGTATGATGTCTTTATAATGCATGTTCTTCATGGTGCCAGATAACTCCTCTCTAACTGCATCCCTGGTCTGCTCTAAAAACCTCTGGAGAAATGCCTCCCCTTTCTCTTTGTCTGTTGTCATGCGTCACACCATCCTCTCTATAAATTGTTCCCACTGTCATAGGCCGATCATTTCTTTGCATTTGTCTGTGCAGTTTCCAGAATTTTCGCAGTGTTTTATCACCTCCAATCTCCTTCATGAAACATTCCCATTTTGCGTTTTTTGGCCTCTGCAGCACAGCGCTTGAAAACCTCCACCTTGTCTTTCTTGACATTTTCCTGCTGCAGTCCACTTCCTCTCGTTAGCTTTGGGGTGTCTGTCGCACTTTCTTTAGCTGCTTCACTGCAGCTCTCTTTGCTTTCCAAGCATGGTCTACTTCTGGGGTCCACCATGGGGGTTGCAAAAAAGGAGTTTTAACAGTCCTTTTGCATGCCCCTGTCTGAGGCGTCCAAGAAGGCTATCGGTCCACTCATACCTGGAAGGTCTTGCGCGCTCTCCCAGCCTTAACTTTCCTGGATTTAGAGATCAGGACTGAGCATGGTATGTGATCACTCCTATGGTCATTCAAAACAGTCCACTTTAGATCAAGGACTGATGACTGGGAGACTAGTGCCAAGTCAATAGCAGTGTCTGCATCGCCAGGCCTCATTGCCATTCTAGTCGGCCTACCATCATTTATGTAGACCACATCAGAGTCCACCATGGCATCCGCAAGGGTAATTCCCTGTCAGTTTTCTCCACTACTGTCCCAATCTCTGTTCCTCGCATTGAAGTCTCCACATATAAGTAGCCTATCACCTGGTAATTCCTCCAATTCCTTAAGCCAGTCCAAGTCTTCCTTTCTGACAAAACAGTCCACTGTTGCATATACATTTATGATGTTCCAACTTAAGCCACCAATCTCCATTTGTGTACCCTAGACCTCTCTTGTGCTGTGATTCCACTGGCTCAAGTCAAGTACCACATGCTTAACCCCTTCCTTCACCAGCAGACCTTGCCCATGTCTCCTCTGCTCCGGAGGGTTTATTTAACTGGTGTACCCAGGGCAATGGTATTTGTCTGTATTTAACTCCTGGAGCATGAGGACATCAAAATCATATATTAGCCTCTCCAATACAGGACCTCTCTGCCTGGCACTACGACAATTCCAGAATCCCACTCTTACATGGTTGAAACTTAGTGTTTCCACTTTTCATCTTGTTCTCCTGGCGCCTGCCCTCCTATTTCTATGCCTTCTTCTCACACGATTTCCTCATCTTCTCCTCCTCACTTTCTCTTCGTTAGCCTCTGAAAGATGTGTCAAGCTCAAAGCACATGCTTTGTAGCTCCGGCAACGATTCCCGTGTTTAATTAATTCCATAATCAAGGTCTGGATATTGCAGGAAATAACCAGTCACCTTAGCATTTCCTGCTTGCTAGGGAAGAGGCAGGGGATGTCCCGCAAGAGTCCATATTCCTGGTGCCACCCCACACACCTGCCAGACGTCCAACGTTCACGACCAGCTTACCCGTGGCCATCCAGTTCCTCAGCATGCTGGTCCACCTTGAACTTGGGGGTTTATATTTAGAATCTTCCAGTCTCCTAGATGGACTGCTGTCCAAAGCTAACCGGTTTCACCTACTCGGGGGAGGGGTTAGAGCGCCCCTGACTCGCTTGGCAAGCACGTCTCTGAGCATATGAGGTATTTTCTAAGGAAGTCAGATCCCACCCTGAGATTCCGCCTCACCCTCTGTGCCCACCGCCAGTTGGTCTGCGGCTGCTTATTGGGTATTCACAGCCAACCTCTATATTTAAAGGCCGTTCCACGATCCGCCACCTGTGGACGCGCTGGGTTGGGAATGGTCACCCCAGCTTTACTCAGCTCTCCGTCTGGGTGCATGGACCTCAGAGCCACATATTTTAACCCACAGGGATCTGCAATCTCACCGGTGCTCTTTAACGTGTATACGAACAAGATTGCAAACCTAGAAGCTCCAGGGGTTGGAAGGATACTAACATTTGCAGATGATATTCTTGCATATAGGCAGGGGAGAGATAGGGAGCAAACAGCCCAAGAGTTACAGGCGACAGTAGACAAAGTGATTGACTGGTGCACTGAAATGAGTGCTGCCATCCACCCAGAAAAGGCAGCTGTTTTGTGGTGCTCTCTGGACAACAGGATTGTGAGAGTTGACATCCCAAGCCTCGCGATGGATGGTAGAAGCGTCAACAGAGAGAACAAACTGAAGTATCTGGGAATCACATTTGACAGGAGCCTGTCCTTCAAGGACCATGTGAAGACGGTTGTGACAAGATCTCAAAATGAACTCAATACGCTTAAAACTATGGCTGCAATGGACACAGAGCAGAGAATGCTTTTCACACTATACCAATACTTGATCCTCTCAGTGATTGATTATGGACTAGGACTGCTCACTGTCTCAAAGAGTCAGCTGGTGAAATTAGAGCGCATACAGAACGAAGCTATGCGGGTCATTCTGGGATGCACCAGAAACACCCCAGTAGTGTGTATGCGTTACATCCTTGGTTTGCCAACTGTTGCTGGTAGGCTCAAGGTGATGCAGTCCGAGGCATACCTCAGAGAAGCTGCAGACACAGATCACCTGTTGCATGAGGCGCTGGACGCAGTTATGGGTCAGCGACTGATAAGAGGGAAATCATGGATGGCTCAGGCGGAGGATACGATCAGACAGGTGTGCATCTTGGAGAACATTAGGCAAGGAAAGGAGTGGGTCAGAGTGCCAGCGGAGCAGTCAGACTTGTGCAGAGTGATAATCACATTGTGCAGGGAGTGGCCAGCAGGGGCCACGGAAGTGGAAATCCAGCAACTAATTCAGGATAATGCTGACTCAAGTGATGTGATTATCTACACAGATGGTTCGGTGTTGAGAGGTAGGAGAAGTGCCTGGGGGTTCTTAGCAAATGCTAATGGATTTTTTCCGGTTTCAAGATGGCGACGGACGGTCGTGTTGTTTTGTGTTCGTTAACTTTTTCGCGTAAGGGATGGATTTATTCATTTCTTGCGTGTAATTGGTGTGCCATGATGTAAAACCAGGAGTTTCTACTCAAGATCTGCGCGGGTGCTACGGAGTTCGTGCATCGAGCGAAGCCATCCTTGAGTGAATTTTCAGCAGCGTGTGTGGTTCTCAATCAAAAGTCTGTGTTTACGTTTTTTCAACATGGCGGAACAACGTGTGTTTTCCGAACGATCAGCAGTCAACATACCGAAGCGGCGTGGTAGCCGCGCAGGGAAAAAGAAGCCAGGTAAGCGCGGTGGCTTGAGACGTTTTAGACTCAAGTGTCACCGTCTAGGACTCAGGAACATCCGTATTCTATATTGGAACTGTGCCAGTGTAAAACAACGGGGCTCTATTTTAGAAACCCTAGTTTACAGGAACGACATTGTAGCACTCCAGGAGACGAGACTGGGCGATCAGCTACTCCGAATTGCCGGCTTCAAATGTTTCTATAACAGACGACATCTGGGAACGGCGATTCTCGTTCGCGACAGCATGGTGGCGTCAGAGCTAGACATGTCCAGTTGGAACAGTGACGATATACAAATACAGGCGTTGAGAGTTCATTCCAGTATACCATTCGTGTTGGTTAATGTTTATGCCCGCAATGCGAGTGTGGACGCCCAGAAGTGGCAGTGCTTAAGTGGCATATTAGGCCACGAGAGAAATGTTATTTTCTGTGGTGACTTCAACGCTAAAGGCAGATCATGGGGAAACACTTCCTCCAATACACAAGGGGAGGAGCTCGAGACTGCACTGGAAACCATCGACCTGGTTTGTATCAACAGTGGCTGTGTCACCAGGACAGCAAGCCGTCCAGGCGATGAGGACAGTGCTATTGATCTGGCGCTAGTTTCACCTTCACTCACTACAGTGTGTAGATGGGGTGTCCTAGGACACCATGGCAGCGACCACCACCCATGCAGCATATTGGTGGAGAAAGGCAGAACCAGGCAGCACAAGCTAAAGGTAAAGACGTTCCAGTATGACAGTACAGGGCAAGATGTGGTGAGTAAAATAAGACGTGACAAGCGCAGAACGTTTCAGGGCAGGAAGAAAAGGAAAAAAAGCTGGGAGCAGCCACCGTGGTGGAGTTTCGAGGTGGAGAAGGCTTGGGTGGATAAGCGTAGTGCTGTAAGGAGATGGCAAAATGCCAAGAAGAACAGAGCTGGTCATCCTAGTCCCTGCTTGCACTTAGAAAGAGAGATGCACACAAAAGTAAGCTATTTCAAAAAACTGGTCACGGTGGTTAAAAGCGAAAAATGGGCAGAGGTGTGTCAAAGAGTAAGCACAGACAAGTCACTGAAATTGTTCTGGCGACTACATAAAAGCATGAGTGGTGTAGTCAAGAATAAGAGCATTTCTGACTTCCAAGGTGCTGACCTCATCTGGCAGAGGACTGACGAGGACAAGGGCAAAGCCCTCTTTGAACGCTACCTTGAGCAGAGCAACCAGACAGACATGGGAGGCCGGAATCTGGCCAAGGAGGTCACCTCAGACAGATGCAAGGCCCAGAACACTTCGGATGAAGACACAGTGACAGTGCAAGAAATCAAGGCTGTGCTTCGACGATCAAAAAACAGTGCTCCAGGTCCTGATGGCATAAGATACGACGACATAAATAGGTGTACCGACAATGAGCTAGAGAAACTAGCAGACATGTACAACAACAGTATAGGGAGTGCTAGCATCAAGGAGGAATGGTTACACAGCTATCTGATTCCCTTGCCGAAGCCTGACAAAGACCACAAGAAAATTCAGGGATATCGAATTATAACCATGCAGAATACAATAGGCAAGCTGCTGGAGAAGGTAATTGCCAGGAAAATATCAAGCCAACTAGAGAGGCAAGGTGTTTTCCCACCTACCCTGGGTGGGTACCGTCCAAAAAGAGAAACCTGGACCAATGCAGCAGTCTTTGCCCACGATGTCTATGAAGGTTTCCACTCAGGCACTGAAACCGTTGCTGCAGCGATTGATCTTGAGGACGCATACAACAGAGTACCACTGGATTTTTTAATGTTTCAGCTTCTTGAACTAAACGTAAGTCCATTCCTCCTTAGTTGGATCGCTGCAGCTCTCTTCCAACTGAAAGTAGTTTTTAGATGTGGCAGTTGGACTTCGGAACCAACAACAATATATCCTGGCCTACCACAGGGATCACCATTATCTCCGGTACTGTTCAACGCCTACACAGTGAGAATCACCAGTGAGCAGATCACTGGACCTGGCAGGACATTGTCATATGCCGATGATGTTTTAGTGTATCGTCAGGGTAAGGATAGAGAGGAGGTTGCTGTGGAACTACAAACCGAACTCAATCGCATAAGTACTTGGTGTGATGAAGCTGGGGCAATGGTCAACCCAACAAAGGCAACAGTGACTTGGTTCTCGTTGAATAATCATATTGTCAACAATCCAACACCAACTGTAATGCTGTGTTCAGAGACGGTGGAAAGAACGCAGGCAATGAATTACCTGGGGATACGGTTTGATCGAAGCCTTGCTTATAATGTGCACATAGACCAGGTGATAACAAAGGCCAAGCGGGGTTTGGCAGCGATGCGGGTGATGGCGGCAGCAAACTGTGAGCAGCGCCATCTATGTCTTCTGTACGAGGGGCTGGTCATGTCTGTTTTGGAGTATGCAATGGCAATCCTGACTGTCAGCCATAAGCAGATAGAAAGGATGGAAAGGATACAGAATGAAGCTATGCGCATTATTCTTGGATGTACAAGAGATACAGCATGCAGGGCGATGCGCTACCTTCTTGATTTTCCAACCATTGAAGAGAGAATGCAAGTTTGCAGGGCACGTGCCTACCTCAGAATTAACGCAAACACACAGCATCCACTGCATAGTGAAATTAGGAAGGTGAAGGGCAGCAGGTTAAAAAGAGGACGGTCGTGGATGGGTCAAGCCGAGGACATTCTTCAACAGGTGTGTTCACTTGAGGACTTAGAACCTGGCGAGGAGTGGGTGCAAGTGCCAACAGACTTCTGCACATCCTTTTCAGTTTGCATCCAACTAGATAGAAAATGCAGACAAGAAAATCCGGCTGCTGTTGAGGCTGAAGTACAAGCGTTGATTTTCGAGAATTCGCTAGACAGTGACGCGGTCATCTACACAGATGGGTCGGTCGTCCGACATGTGAGAAGCTCATGGGCCTTTACAGCTCGGGCCGGAGGGAGAATTGTGAAGGAGGACTCTGGTGCTTTCACTGAAACCACAAGTAGCCTGACCATGGAAGTCATGGCAGTAAGTAAAGCAATAACATGGCTCGAGACACAGACATTCACTAGGGCTTGTTTCCTTAGCGACTCAATGAACATGATCAAGAGGATAGAGGAGGGGTCGATCCGAAGAGAATGGTTGCTGCCTCTGAAGCGGTCTCGGCTGGCAAAGATTAGTTTCATCTTCGTGCCAGGGCATGCGGGAGTACAAGGAAATGAGCGGGCTGACAAGCTCGCAGGTGAGGCTACTGTTGAGGGCGGACGCGCCATAGACCAGGCTGACATTCTGAATGCTCTACGAGAAGTGAGACTTTTGCAAGAACCAAGTGATGACTGTGAATCTACAACAATGGCCAGACTGCGAGAGCAGCAAATTAAAAGAGGGGTGGCCAAACAAGAACACTACGCAGGAGGCCAAAGAAGATTGATAAACCAACACAGAACTGGCGTCGTTAGCCGCTACACGCTGCGGGATTTGCTGAGGAGGGGATCCGAGCACTTATGGACTGAATGGTCCGATGTGCAACGAGGATGATCTGTCGACTAACTAACTAACTAACTAGCTAATGGTCGATGTTTGGTGCAGGAGAGCCTGGCATATCATACCACAACATCTAGCTTAAGAATGGAGGTGGAAGCAGTCAGTGCAGCTTTCCGCTGGATAGAGAATACGACACTCACACACATCGTGATTGTAACTGACTCAGAAAGCATGCTGAGGAAGGCGAGGACAGGCAAGCTTCGTGCAGAGTGGCTTGCTTCACTTCGGAGGTCACGGGTGGCAAGCATCGCCTGGATCTTTTCTCCGGGGCATGCCGGTGTGTTGGGGAATGAAAAGGCGGACAGATTGGCTGGCTCAGCAAAACTTGGTGGAGTATTGATGCATGACAAGGCAGACGTGGTTGCGGCCTTGTGGGAGCACGTGTGCATCTCGGAGGAGCAAATGGATCACCATGGTCTGGCAAGAATGAGACAGAAAGGAGTGACGTGGGGATCTGGCCAACGCTTGACGCTCAGAGGAAAGGCGAGACGGACATATAATCAGATTGCTACTGGTACTATTAGTGTTGGAACTCTTCGCTGGCTGCTGAGGATGGGGACAGAGCGCTTATGGGAATGCCCCGAATGCTGTGATGTCGGTTCCTAAATCAATCAATCAGCCATACATCCGGTTCTTTCCATTCACATCAAACGGTAAGTGCTTGAAGCGCATTAGACCGAACCAGGATTCAGATAAGTCACCTTTGTATTTTCATGTAGTGTTTTACGTCTATTTGTATATCTGTTTGTGTTTGTTCTGTGCTGACGAAGGCTTTAGCCGCAACGTCCATTTTGTTTCTTGTAATCGTGTTCTAGTAAAGCTCACAATATACTTTTTATTTTTTGGTTATTCATTTCATGCCAGTTCTGATTTTTCTGATTTTAGAAATGGTAACGGCCTTGGTTTTCAGCGTCACATATTTACATTAGATAATAGTTTTAAACAATGTTAGATTACAGTTATTCTGATTTAAAGGACTTTGTGAAATATTCTAAACTGATAGCATGTAGTTAATGTGGTTATTCAGTTAAAATAGATTATTTAGCAGGCAGTCATTATGGAAAACAAAACTAACCATGAACGTTTGTCATCATGTCGAATTAGGCTTTGTCTAATTGGCCACACTTGTGCCCCTAAGTTTGCTTTGCCTATCACAAAATATTTAAGGAGTATATAAGTAATTAAATTTAAAAGAATAATAATTATAACTAAATAAAAAAATAGTGTGCATAGTGTTTCTCAGTAGAAAACGGTCAAAACCTGCCTTGTATTTTCCTGACATTTTCCATTTTGTGTGACAATGATGCGCTTTCAAAATATGAGTTTTAATTGTGTTTTATTGGTGTTATGGAGTAGTTCTAGTGATATTCGTGAAGAAAAGTGGTGTATTTATCATTATTCAGTAAATTTTATTGGATTATCATCAGCAATTTAGATGTAGTGCCTTGGTAAGTGGAAATTTCACGTAATTGCCACCCCTGTCTTCATTTTGTTTAACATCTGCTAATATTATCATTACATTTCTAACCTATAGTAATAGTAGCAATACCAGTGTGTTCCTTGTGCAATCATCTTTAATTTGATATATAATACAATACCTCTGCTACCATTTTAACACTTTTTAGATCATTATTGTGACACACCCCTACTTCCTATTTTCTGCCATCAATTTCTTCTTGTGCCAAACCCGCTTTTTGTTTGGTACTGAATCAGTTAATAAACCAATGCAGAACTGGTGTTATTAGCCGCTACAAGCTGCAGGTTTTACTGAGGAGGGAATTCGAGCACTTATGGACTGAATGGTTCAATTTGCAGTGAGAATGATGTGTCAGCCTACTAACTAGATCATCATGAATTAGATAATACATCAGCATATATCATACATCAGCCTAGATCATACAACAGCTTATATCATACATGAACTTAGAGCATACATCAGCTTATATCAACATGAACTTAGATCATACATCAGATATATTGTCAGCGACTTGTTCGCAACAGAGTTCTCAGGACTCCCCTACTTTTGCACCGCACGAAATAACAACTCGTGACATTTGCAAAAGGAATGCAATTTATTTAGAGCTGACACTTGAATGGCTCTGCGAGCGTTATACTTCATCATCATTATACAACATGAATGCAATGAAGTGGTGAGAAATGATGCTAGTAATCACAATCTAAATTTACAGCCTAATATTTGCCTATTGCCTAGAAACTATAGCATTTGTCAAGAATACGTCTGCTCTCTACCGTCTCCAGTCGGGTCTGTCCACACGCTACACATTGCGTGGACAAGCACGGACACTGTCCCCTCCGTGCAGTAGCTAGTCTTGCGTGCATGGTGTTCCAAGCACGCTGGCTTGTGAGCTAGAGTAACCGGGCACTTCACGGTTACTTGTAAGGCCAAGCTTCCCAATGGCTTGGGGAAAGCCCTCGCTCAGTTGTACGCATTGGCCCCTGGTCTGACATAAATGTGTCTCCTTGTGAGGCTATTTATAGTGATTGGTGTCTCTCCTGTCTGGTGTCTCCCTACTAGACTTGTGTTAACTCTTCTCACCTCTCTAAGGCCTTATTGGAGATCCTGACAGGCTCCCCTCCTCTCTGTGAAGTGTTACTTTCCTTTAACTCA
>JACEFZ010012490.1:0-24079 GCA_014155875.1 Cepaea nemoralis
CTAGCTGACCCGGCCCGGCTTCGCCCAGGCCCTGGAGGGGATATATCTATCTATCAGTCTGTCTGTCTGCTTGTTTGTCTGTCTGTCTGCCTGTCTGGCTGACCCGGCCCGGCTTCACCCAGTTCCTGGTGGGGAGCATCTCATTTAATTCATATAAGTAGTCATATAAGCTCTCCCGTTCCCGACTATCTGTCTGTCTGTCTGTCTGACCCGGCTTCACCCAGTCCCTGGTGGGGAGCATCTCATTTTATTCATATACGTAGTCATATAAGCTCTCCCGTTCCCGACTATCTGTTTGTCTGTCTATCTGTCTGTCTGTCTGTCCCGGCCCGGCTTCACCCAGTCCCTGGTGAGGAGCATCTCATTTAATTCATATACGTAATCATATAAGCTCTCCCGTTCCCGACTGTCTGTTTATCTGTCTGTCTGTCTGACCCGGCCCGGCTTCACCCAGTCCCTGGTGGGGAGCATGTCATTTAATTCATTCATATAAGTAGTCAAATAAGCTTCCGTTCCCGACTATCTGTCTGTCTGTCTATCTATCTGACCCGGCGTGGTTTCGCCTGTAAACAGTAACTTAAAAGAATGTCCGTCCACACACCATTCATTATTTTTAATGAAAACTGTTTTTATTCACCGACATGACAGTTGATAAGTTTTGTAAGCAGAAATAGATGGGTTACAATGTTATGCATTATGCATTATTTTTATGCAAACTTTGAAAATGCCTTAAAGATTATATCATTATTTATTATAACTCATATGCCTAAAAATAACTATAGACAAAGAGTTTAATAATAGTGCAAGTAAGTCCAACAATATGACTATAAAGTATATAGAAATGTTATTAAAAGTTATGCCCCTTGAAATAACTTTTCTAGAGTGAAGTACCCCTGCTATATAGACATTATAAAATGAAAATGGAAAAGTAACTGTTATTAAATAAGTAGAAGATTTTACACTAAGAAACTATTATAGTCGGTTGCACAGGAATGAAAGGAAGACGTGTAGAAAATTTCATCTCAATCGGATGTACCGTTATCGAACGCATCAAATACATAAATACCCACAAACACACAAACAAAGCCACATTCTGTTTTATATATATATATATATATATATATATATATATATATATATATATATATATATATATATATATATATATATATATATATATATATATATATATATATATACATATATATATATACTTCTTCTAGTTATTACAGTGGGCACAATACTACCATCCAACGTGGAAGTCGTGAGGATTCAATCTCCTTTTTGTTTGGAGTACTGACACCCAACTGCTATGAGCTCCAATGCCTCAGTGGACATCCTCATACAGTTCACTATCTTCATGCTTTTGTATGGAATATCGTACACCCTTCCCACAAGCCACAACGCTCTGGGTCAAGATAAAAGTGCAGTCGGAAAACCATACTCATTACATTTATTGTTATTGTACATGTGTGTATATCTTTCATTAGTCACTGTCCTTTGACATTATCTCTTGTATTTTGTCTTGTATGTTACTCACCGGCTTTGGGAGGAAAAGCGCAATTGTCAGGATGCAAGCCTTATCCTGGTGAGAAGAAATTCAACCTAAAGACAAAATGTCATGGCAGGGCTGGCCAGGCCTTAAGCCTTGGTTGGCAGCTGGTCTAGGATTGAAGCTCCGAAAGGCGCATAATTAGAACATTGCTTTGCTGAACCGACAGCTTCTCCAGCTTGTCTTGTTCCAGATGTATTGCTGCTACCATAAAGAGGTATAACTGCAGCCCTGACACACCAAGCGTGTGAGACGTAATATGGTGCATCATGATGGAAATTACCATGTTTTCACATGCATCAACTGTGGACGAACATTTACAGCGCGAATTGGCTTTATCAGTCACATTCGTCACCGTCATGGGTTGTAGTTATTATGCTTTTTTGAAACACAATGTAACAAACTATCGCCTATCAATTCGGCAAGGTGCCAATGAATGTAACTCACCATATGACTGTTTCTTTTGTGACAATGTCGACGAAATGACGACGCGTTATTTTTCGGGAAGACGCTGTTTTGTGTTTTCCTGTGAATTTCCTGTGGATTTCCTGGGGATTTCATGTAGATAGTGTTTTCCTGTGGATTATGTGATGTTATTTTGTGTTAGTTTATTGGAAGTTTTCAAAAGAAGCCACGGAAGGCAGTTGGTGGATGAAATTTTGAGGGCAGCCGACATATATTTGTTGGTCATGGTCTCGAGTTTCGCGACGGCAGGCAAAGGATCTCTTTCGAGAGACAATGGTTGCGGTCATCCGGCCAGTATGGTCACTGCCATAGAGAAAAGCAACGGCAAACTACCTCTTTGAAAGTGCCTAGTATATTATGATTCGCTTAAAGACAAGGACAGAGACATTAAAATTAGCAACATGGAACGTTAGGAGGTTAAACGACGACGGAAAATTAGAGAACATAAAACAAGAAATTCAAAGAGAAAAAAATAATATTTTAGGGATGTGCGAAACTAGATGGACAGGAGCGGGCATCAAGATAGAGTAAGATGTTAAGATTATTTATTCTGGAGGTAAAGATCGACACAGGGGAGTGGCAATAATTTTGGACCGGAAAACATCAAAATCTGTTCAAGGATATTGGGCCGTGTCGGACAGAGTTCTACTAGTTAAATTGAGTGGCAGACCTTTTAGCATAAATGTTATTCAAGTATATGCCTCAACAGGAGAGTCCAGTGAAGATAGTGTAGAGGAATTCTATAATGACATAGAGTCTGCCTTAAAAAATGTAAAAATTCAGAAATAAACATCATAATAGGAGACTTCAATGCAAAAGTAGGAAATCAAGGTGATAGATACACAGTAGGAAACTATGGTTTAGGAGAGAGAAATGAAAGAGGATACAGACTCGTAGAGTGGGTTAAAGAAAAGGAAAAGATTGTAGGAAAACATGGATTAAGCAACACCCTAGAAGATTATGGACATGGGGGAGTCCTGATAGCAGGATCAGAAAGCAGACTGACTACATTCTGATTAGCAGAAGATTTAGAAACGCGCTAACAGTAGCAAAAACAGTTCCCAGTGCTGATTGTTATAGTGACCACAGACTACTTACAGGAACATTGAGGATAAAGCTGAAGAAAGTCAAATATATAACAGGAAACACTAAATATGATTTGTGTACATTGAGTAATGACAAGGAACTACAAAACAAATTTAACATACAAGTACAGAACAGATTTGATATATTGTCTGATCTAGAGATATTATTCCAGGATGTGAATGATCAATGGGAAATGTTAAAGAATTCAACCAGTTTGGCTGCAGAAACAACTTTTCCAAAATGAAAGAAGGTGGGTCGTAAGAAATGGATGACTGAAGAAATTTTACACCTAAAGGAAACAAGAAGACTCAACAAAAATAATTCTGACCAATATGAAGAAATTCACAGACAAGTCAGAATATTATGTAAGAAGGCAAAAGAATCATGGCTTGAGGAAAAGTGCTTAGAAATTAAAAAAACAACACAACATGTCAAAATACCAAATTAGTGCACAAAAGAATTCAGGAACTTACTAATAAAAGAACAAGTACATCAACGGGCTGTCTAAAAACTAAAGATGGCAAAATCATAATAGAAAAAGATCAGATTCTACATGTATGGACAGATTATGTGAAAAATCTGTATAATGATAACAGAGAGGAACAGTATGATATTAGATTTAATAATGAAGGCCCACCAATTTTAAAGATGGAGGTTCAAAATGTTCTTAAGCATATGAAAGCTGGCAAAGCCCCTGGTGCAGATAACATCACAACAGAAATGATTAAAGCGTTAGAAGAATTTGGACTAGAGCAAGTCACCAGATTGCTGAACACATTATATGATACTGTAGATATACCTTCTGAATTATGTAGTTCTGTATTTATTGCAATCCCAAAGAAATCAGGAACCTTGGAATGTGATCAACATAGAACAATTAGTATAATGAGTCATATCACAAAGATCTTGTTACGAATTATCATGCAAAGAGTGATTAAGAAAATACAATCTGAAATAGGGGAAGAACAATGTGGGTTTGTAGAAGGAAAGGGTACATATCATGCAAAGAGTGAGGAAGAAAATACAATCTGAAATAGGGGAAGAACAATGTGGGTTTGTAGAAGGAAAGGGTACAGTAAATGCTGTGTATATGCTGCGAACAGTTATTGAATGTGCTATAGAAGTAAACAAGGATATACATCTTTGCTTTATTGACTACACAAAGGTTTTTGATAGAGTTAGACATGTCAACATGGTGGATATGCTTGCAGATCTACAAATTGATGGGGAAGACATTAGACTTATAAAAAAACATATATTGGAAACAACAAGCTGCCATAAGGATTGAAAATGAAGTGGGACAATATCAACCTATTAAGAGAGGTGTTAGGCAGGGATGTGTAATGTCTCCAGATCTTTTTTCCCTATACAGTGAAAATATTTTCAGAAATGTAGAAGACATAAATGGAATCAGCATTGGAGGACGAAACATAAATAACATTAGATATGCAGATGATACAGTATTGATTGCAGACAATGCACATGATCTGCAACAATTAGTAGATGCGGTTGTTGTCCTAGTGAGCAGCTGCGGTTGGAATTAAATTGTAAGAAGACACAGGTTATGGTCGTCACTAGGAAGAACGAAGTACCACAATGTAATATACAAGTAAATGGAAATATTCTTCAACAAGTGAATAGGTACAATTATCTCGGAACAGTCATAACATCTGATGGGAGATGCCTTGAAGAGATTAGAACAAGAATCGCCATGGCAAAAGGTAGCCTTTAGCAAGATGAAAAACATACTGACCAATAAAAGATGTCAATTGAAACGAGAAAAAGAGTGTTGAGGTGCTACATAGAACCAGTACTTTTATATGGATGTGAAGCTTGGACAATGAGCAGTCAATCTGAAAAACATATGATGGCTGTAGAAATGTGGTTTCTGAGGAAAATGCAAAGAATACCAAGGACAGATAGAAAAACCAATGACCAAGTACTACAGGAGACAAATGAAAATCGTTGATTGATTAGAGAAATTAGACGTAGACAGGCAAAATTGTTTGAACATGTTATGAGAAGAAATCAACTGGAGAACTTAGTGACAACTGGCAAGATCGAAGGGAACAGATCAAGAGGAAGACCGAGAGGAAAATATCTGGATGGCTTGGCCACATGGCATGGACGAGACAGGAACACTGAGCTGATCCACGACTCTGGTGATCGAGTGAAATGGCGAGTCATGACCGCCCACGCTTTCCGGCATGGCACATGATTGATTGATTGATGTCTCATATGCTGCGTAACCGATTTAGGAATTATTTTTTTTCCACAAGAAACCTCGGAAGGCAGGCTGTGTATGAAATTGTGAAGGCTGCCGACAGACAGTTGATGGTTATGGTCTTACATTTCGCGACGATAGGCTGAGGATCTCTTTAACGAGACAATTGCTACCGTCACCGAACAGTATGGTAACTGCCAGGAACGACAGCAACGGAAAACTGCCTTCTTTAAAGATGACTAGATTATCATGATTCGTAAAATAACAAAACGTCACACGTAAATGGCGTCAACACTGAAAATGGCAACATGCAATGTTCGCTTCACTTTGTACTGAATCCGCTACCTGACTATCGAACCTCCTATGTCGGACTATTGAAACCGGTGGATAATGAAACCCCCTACATCCGACACGCGAGGCGACGGTTCGAACTCCATCACAACACCGAATACGTACTCTGAAATCAACATAAATATGCTACGTCATCAAAGGGTTAATGTCCTTGGATGGATAAACTGTTAGTCACTCGCCGAGACCCTGTCCAGGCAATGTCGCTGGAGATAACCTGATTAAATTCGTTGTTGGACTGTCCTCAGTAATTAGTTGTTAGCGATAACAAGTTGTCCAGACATGGTCTGTGTATGTGACTAAGGTCTACAAAGTGAAGCGAAAGTTAATATACCTTGGCTAGCAAATCCATTGCATATAAAGTCCGAATCGTTTGCAAGGTGCTACTACATGCTTGATCCAGACACTTATTCTACTGCTGAACGCAACTAAGTCAATATGCTGAGGATGTGAGCGCCTGGCCGTTACTCTCTCTCTCTCTCTCTCTCTCTCTCTCTCTCTCTCTCTCTCTCTCTCTCTCTCTCTGCTGCATGGAGGTGAGGTGCTGAGCCGGCAGCATCTGCAGCCTACCTCGTGAGCGTTACTAAATGTGAAAAAGCGTCCAAGAAGCACGCAATGGACAATTGCTTGGCTAGCAAATTCATTACGAGGAAAGAAAAACGTCTCATTGGCACGAAATGTAGTATTGCTTGGCTAACGAATCCATTATGTGGAAGTCCGAATCGAAAGCTTGCTTTGTGGATGTCATCTGCATACAGGTTCTCCCTGGTCTTCGGAGGAGCACTATGTGGTGAAAGGAAGGCTCAATATACGGAAGTGAGGATAAGTAGCCATGTGCAGGACGTGACGATTGCTTGGGTAAGCCCAGTACCAGAGCGCTATGTGTCGGCACTGCAATTATGGAAGCCTTCTTGGATGGCGGGGAACGCCCATGGTCTGCCGCTGCCTTCTCTTGAGATCCGACCGGGATGTCCTCGGCTGTTCTCAGTGGACCAGCTGGGAAATGGATGACACCACAACAGGAAGAGTCCACAAAACGACCAAGAAGCATGAATGAGAATATTGCTTGGCTAGCAAACCCATTTCGTGGAAAGTCCGAACCGAAAGCTCGCTGACTGGATGTCGTCTGTAAACTGACCTCTATTGGTTTGCGCGGGAAGCGGTTTTGGCGAACGAAACACACAATATACGGAAGTGAGAAAGTGAAGCAGCCATGTGCAGGACATGACGATTCCTTGGGTGAGCCCAGTACCAGAGCGCTATTTGTCAGCTCTGCAATTATGGAGGCCTCCTTGGATAGTGTGGAATGCCCATGGTCTGCAGCTGTGTTCTTGGGAAGGTTAAGCCGGACAACACAAGCACTCAGAAGTCGGGTGTGTCGGCCTAAGGGTGCAAGAACGCAGTTCTGCTGTAAACAGGCACAACGCAACTACGTCTGAAGAAGAAGAAGAAGAAGAAGAAGAAGAAGAAGAAGAAGAAGAAGAAGAAGAAGAAGAAGAAGAAGAAGAAGAAGAAGAAGAAGAAGAAGAAGAAGAAGAAGAAGAAGAAGAAGAAGAAGAAGAAGAAGAAGAAGAAGAAGAAGAAGAAGAAGAAGAAGAAGAAGAAGAAGAAGATAACGAAGAAGAAGAAGAAGAAGACGAAGAAGAAAAAGAAGAAGAAGAAGAAGAAGAAGAAGAAGAAGAAGAAGAAGAAGAAGAAGAAGAAGAAGAAGAAGAAGAAGAAGAAGAAGAAGAAGAAGAAGAAGAAGAAGAAGAAGAAGAAGAAGAAGAAGAATATCAATATATTTGGAATGTATGAGACGAGATAGAAATTGACACGAATTAAGACAGGGGAAGATTTTAAGAGTATATATTCTGGTGCAGAAGAAAGGCAAAGAGGTCTAACAATTATCTGGGAACTGAAAACATCAAACTCTGTTAAAATATATTGGGCAGTGTCAGACAGGATAGTGTTGTTAAAATTAAGGCAAACCTTTAGACATAAACGTCATTCAAATATATGCCCAGCAGGAGAAAGCAGTGAAGATAGAGTAGTGGAATTCGACAATGACATAAAGAATGCTTTGAAGAAATTTAAAAATGCAGAAATAAATATCAAAATGGGTGACTTCAATGCAAAATTAGGACATCAAGTTAATGGATGCACAGTAGGCAAATGTGGTTGGGGAGAACGAAACGCAAGAGTATATACTTGTAGAAAGGGCAAAAGAATATGAAATGATTGTTAGAAACACCTAGTTTATTCAGCATCCAAGAAGATTATGGACACAGATGAGTCCTGACAGCAGCGTTAGAAACCAGACTGATTACATCCTGATTAGCAGGAGTTTTCGAAATTCGGTAACAATCGCAAAAAATGTTCTAAATACAGAATGTTACAGTGATCACAGATTGATTACAGGAACATTTAAGGTAAAGTTGAAGAAAGTCGAGTATATACCAGGAAAAACTAAATATGATCTGTGTAAATTGAAAACTGACAAGTAAATAAAAGACAATTTTAACATATAAGTAAAGAAAAGATTTGATATATTGTCTGACATAGAGATCCTAGTTCAAGATGTGGATGAACAATGGGAAATGTTGAAGAATTCAATCAATTTGGCTGCAGAAACAACTATTCCAAAATTAAAGAAAGTAGGTAGTAAGAAATGGTTGACTCAAGACATTTCACAACTAATGGAAACAATACGACACAACAAAAATAAGCCTGACAAATATGAAGAGATTCGCAGGAAAGTCATAACATTATGTAAGGAGACAAAAGAAGCATGGCTGGAGAAAATGTGCATAGATGTTGAAAAACAACACAACAGTAAGAATATAAAATTAATGCACAGAAGAATTCATGAGCTTGCTAATAAAGGAACACGTACATCAACATGCTGTCTAAAAACAATAGATGGGAAAATCATAATAGAAAAATATCAGATTTTACATGAGTAGTCAGATTATTGAAACACCTTTATGATGATCCAATAGAAGAACAGTATGATATTCGAAATATTAATGAAGGACCATCAATTTTGAAGGTGGTATTTCAGAATCTTCATTTTGCTCGTAGAAAAACTAAGAAGTATAAAAGGACTGACCCAAACGGATATCAACCCGGCAATGTTAATGGACTACAAGGTAGATCAGCGACTCAAAAAAGGCGCAATGAACGTCTGTGGTTTCAATAGTAAAGAAGAAGAGCTTAAAGAAACAATGGCAGAGAGGGAAATTGGACTGAAGGGAATAGCGGACATCAGAACAAAGGGGAAAGGGTGCAAGAAGCTTCACCGCAGTTACACGTTTGTTTACTCTGGAGTAGAACAGCAAGAAAGAGCAAGACACGGTGTGGGAATAGTCATCGAACCACGGCTAGCAAGAGGAAGACTAGAAAAAAAATATATTTCAGAAAGAATCATAATAGTGAGAATAAAAGAGGAAACAATTACAACATATGTACAAATATATGCACCATGTAATGCAAACAATAATGAGCAAGAATGCGAGGACTTCTACGAAGACATACATGACGTGCTAAATAAAATAGATAAGCAGGACAACATCATAGTTATGGGAGACTTCAATGCAAAGACTAGGACATAACAAAGTGGGCATAGAAAAACATCTGGGAGCATTTGGAGATCAGCATAGTGAAAGGAGTGATAACGGAAGTAGACTGATAAAGCTTTGCAGCCAACACGACCTCTATATAACAAACACATTCTATAAACATAAAGATTCACAAGTATACACCTGGTACAAATGGAACGATCTAGATACTAAAAGAAAAATTAATTTTATATTAACAAGAAAGAACAGAAAGAGAAATATATTAGATGCAAAGGCAGCGCCCAATTTCAGTATAAACACAGATCATAAAGCAGTCGTTGCCACAATAAGAACCATCAGAAGAAGAAAACAAAGAGCAGGAAAATACATGCCATGCGAATCAGAAAACTTAAAAAACCTTAAAGACGAGGCAGTAAGGGAAAAGTATGAGAAAGAAGTAACTGAAATCTTTGTAAAATTACCTACAGAAAGAAAAACAGTGGAAGAAGAATGGGAGATGTTCAAATCAAGTATTTTAAATGCTGCAAAAATAACATGTGGAACCACGAAAAAACGCCAAACACGGATAAAGAAAATAACAAGTTGGTGGAACGCAGAAGTAAAGAAAGCGGTAAAAGACAAAAAGGAATAATATAAAAAATGGTTGAAGAGCAAACAAGGAATGTGATTACATAGAATATAGAATAGCTAGAAGACATGTGAGTAGAATAGTAAAGAGGAAAAAACAAAAAGACTGGGAAGAATATCGAGAAACCCTAAATAAAAACTACAAGGAATCAACTAGACACTTCTACAAAATGATAGGTGCAATGCGAACCAGAGGAGACCCCTTTGACCCAACTGAAATAATTAACAGCGAAAATTGAAGCCAATAAGTGAACAAAGCAAATCCTAATAAGATTGAAGTAGTATTTCGAACAACTTCTCAGCATCCCATCAGATGTCACAGGAATTCAAGAGACCTACACAGATGTCACTGAAGAATTAGAACCAGACTTACTAAAAGAAGAAATTATAGAAGCCATCGGATTAGCCTCATTGAACAAATCACCGGGACAGGATGAAATACCAAATGAATTAATTAAAGCAGCAAGAGAAGTAGGACCAGCTTGACTACATAGACTATTCAACCATGTTTGGGTAGAACAACAGGCACCACGAGACTGGGGAAACGCCATAATTATCTCAATTTGGAAAAACAAAGGCAGCAAAAGTTGAGTTCAGTTGAGTCAATAACCGACATCACTGCACTCAGGACTTTCCCATACGTGCTCAGTCCCCTCGTTCAACAGCCAGCGAAGAGTCATACTTACTAATCGTTCCCACCGCTATCTGATTAAATGTTCTCCTGTTCTTCCCTCTCAGTTTTGAGATTCTCCCAGAACGCTTGCCGATCCCCGGCAATCTCATTTTTTCCACAAATGGGTTCTCAATCTATTCGTCCGCCTTCTCCACCTGGTCCCACAAGGCAGCAAAAGTCTATGTTGCGTCATACCGGGAAAATGATTTGCAAAATTCTTGAAAGAAGATTACGAACTACAATCCCAGCTAAGCGAAACACAACTTGGATTTAAGAAAAACAAAGGATGCACAAATGCCATTTTTGCTCTTAGACAACTTATAGAAATAACAATCGAATTCAATGAAACACTATACTTAGCCTTTGTCGACCAAGAAAAGGCATTCGATAGAGTAGACAGAAACAAGCTGTGGGAAATCCTTAAACAATATGGAGTGAGTACACATCTAACAAACCTATGTAGAAGTTTATACCAACAACAGTGAATGCATAGTGAGAGCAACTGGAGGACACTCAGAACCCTTCACCATAAGATCTGGAGTATGACAAGGTTGTGTCCTGTCCCCTCTCTTGTTCATAACATATATAGACAACCTATGTAAAGAAACCAGCCAAGCAAAGACAGCAAGAATACTGCATGATGAGAACACAGAAGAAGAACCATCTGCAAGTCTAACTGTCAAAGACTCAACCGCATCCCCTCCGCCAGGAAGAGCAGTCAATCTTGAATAGGCCAGGAGGGGATACGGTGCCCGAGGTAAGGGCAGGGGAGATGAGGTAATGGGAGATGGTTATCCATTCCCTCATGAGACACGCAGGCGTTGTTCAGAGAGTTAGCACTCGAATCACGATAGTATCACGCCTCGTGGTAGCCACGGAGAAGTTGAGTATCCACTCAACATACCACGTCTGCGATCAGCGTGCCATGTGAGGCAACACGCACCAAGGTCAAGGTCGATCCGCGTGGTGTGTGACCATGGAAGGAGAAAACGTCAGACGGGGGACTGACTTTGTAGTGTTCACATCGTATAGAATAGATATGTGTTTTCATATAGCCTAGTAGATAGAGATTAGCTATAGGGTTTAGGAAAACTAGTGATAGAGAATATTGTGACTTTATGTTGTGTGTTTACTAGCGACTGTTACCTGCGTGTAGCGAGCCAACGGCAATAAAATGTACCCGTTATTTTCCTCGCACACGACTTGCAAGTTTTCTTGTATTGGTGTGGGAGAAGTATCCGATGATGCCTGTCAGATGAGTTGTTGACAGGCAAGGATAATTGTGGTGTCAGAAGTGGTGCTTGGACGAAAGAGCCAAGCAAATCCACTCAGCCACGGCTCTAGACTAGGATCTAATTTGTGTCAATGACGGTAATCTGTGCAGACGAGAGCAATTTGCGAGCTAGAAATGTGCCTATCGTGACGAAATAGATGGTTTAATTGTGCTTATGAAATGTTTATTTAGTGAAATCATGTATTCTTCAAACCTGTAAGTAGTAATATTCTTATTTTCTCATATTCATTTAGGTATTTACCAATTTATTTATGAATAAGCATCAAACATGATTCAGGGCGGAGTGATACACCGCCAGCCGACAATATCGATTTTTTGGAAACTAAAAATAGCACTGTGCTGTAAATAGCGCTGTGACGTGGAGTGATTGACAAACAGTTGACACTTATTCTATGTGTGACAAATCGCCAAACTACCCGGCGCATCTTGAAAATGTTATCAAGAAGCAACAAAATAAAAGATCAGCATACAGGCGCGCAATCAAATGTTTTTTTTTGTTCCAGCTATGGCCATTATTCTAATAAGTGCCTTGGCCGCCAACGTATGAAAGCTAACAATGCTATTTTGATTGACACCTCTTCAGATAGTGGTAGTGAGACTGAGTGTGAAGTTGAAAATGTATTACCTTTCAAGGAGTCTGAAGATGACTGTTGTGTGAATGATGTGTTGAGCTTTGACAATTGTGGACATTGTCAGCAATTTCATGCAGACGGAAGACTGGAGTGTGGACATACAGTACCATGCTCAACTGAGAGTGTAAATGCAGCAATAGCCTCCAGAGGCAAGTTAGTGTTCCACAATGCAATTGTCAACGACAAACCATGCCAATGTTTGCTGGACAGCGGCAGTACCCTTATTGGTCTTAGAAAGGATCTAGTGAGTCCAGGTGATTATACAGGCGACTCTGTCAAATGCCGAACCTTTTAGGGTAACATTGAAATTTACCCTTTGGCCAAAGCCCGTATTAACACTCCTTTCCTTTCGGGTACCTTTACTTGTGCAATACTTGACAACCCTTGTACTGATTTAATTTTGGGTTCCTTACCCCAACTGAAACACTGTACTAATGATGAAATAGTTGCATGGGAGAAATTAAATGCAGCTAATAAAACTACTAGAGCAGACACTGTAAAACATCAAGACACACTACAAGATGAGAGACTACTGTTGCTTTCTCCAACTGGCACAGATGATACCAGCAGACAGAAATTTATAGAACAGCAGAAAGCTGATCCTAGTGTGTTTCCATATTTAAAATTAATGAAAGAAAGATCTAAAGTGACCAAAGATGCCTCATGGTTCCTTAAACCTAATAATGGCTTTCTTACGAGACATTTTACATCTGAGAACCATGAGAATCTGCAAACGGTGCAACCTGTACAACACCGCTTAACTGTGCAAAAACCTGCACAGGAGTCACCGCTTGCTGGTCACCTGGCAAAAGACAAAACCAGGCCTAGATTCCAGGCTCATGTTCATTGGCCAGATGTTTGGAATGAGACTAAATTATTTTGTCGTAATGTATTTTCTTGTAATGTCTGTAAACAATTAGTACATAAGTTTAAGGGTAGACATCCTACAGCTGAAGTACTACCTTCTACTCTGACTTCTAGACCTGTAAGAGGGAGGGTCAAATTTACCAATACACAAACAAGGGTGCTTGAACAATCGAGGGTAAACCAGATCAAAACATGCGTCGGTGACTTCCAGACAAGCAAAATGGCAAGGACCATTCAAGGTGTTACGTGACATTTCCAATGTTGACTATGGAATATCGATAAACAGACACTTAAAGATGTTCCATGTCAACATGTTAAAACTTTACTTTTCACAACAAGACACATAAGTAGGGACAGACGAACATAGTGCATCCACACCTAGTAATCAGACGACAGACATACACAACGCAACTACACTAGGTAGCGAGACTGGCAAATCCGACAATGTACATACATTTAGTGAACTTATAGAATACGCATGAATATATCAGAAGATGGATGACTGGACAACACACTGACTGAAACTAAGACATGTCGTTCATAGGGTGCGACTCTTCGGTCTCACTGTCAAACCGAGCAAAGTCGAATTGGACCTAAAAGAAATTCATTTTTGGGTCATGTCATTTCTCAAGATCAACTAAAGACTGACCAGAAAATTAGTACCAAAATTATGAATCCGACCATGTCTACTAGAAAGAAGCAGGTCAGAAGCCTTTTGGGATTAGTAAAGTACTCAGAAATTACAATTCTATATTCCAATGTTTTAAAAGCATCTGTAAAATTGGATGTGAAAGATGCATTATTAATTTCTGCATTGTCAAAAATGAAAATCTTTTTTTTTGTAATATTCCAATCCTCCGCTTGCCTAATCCTAGGCTCGTTTATTATTCTAGGACAGATGCCAGCAGTACTAGGCCAATTTTTTAAAGGGCATCTTCCACCCGAGTTGCTACGTGAGCCGTAAGATCACACCTGCTGAGTCCAGAGATTCGATATCACTGTTGCAACCCTAAGCGTCATCTATGCGGTGAGAAAGCTCCGTCTAATTCTGACGGATGTTCACTGCATTGTCCAGACCGACAACTCCCCGATCACGGTCATACAGAGTGGTGTGCATTGAAATGACCGGATATACAGGTGGTCACTAATTTTACCATCTGGGGTAGAAATACCTGAAATCCCACATATAGAAGTAGAGTGATAGTTAGTACATGAATATATTATATTATTCTATGTAAAATAGGTTACATATACATCGACAGTATGTGCTTAATCATGTACCAAGAACAGTGAACTATCATGTGTCCGTAGACATCAAGTGAAGAACTGTGCTGCAAAACGTAGATATCGCCGTGTGAAATAGGACAGCTCATTACCAACTAAGCTCCATTCCGGTGTATAATTTGTGTGAAGCACAGAAAAGTGTCAGAACAATGCTTAATTACAGACACGAAAAGACTGAGCTACGACACCAGCGAACTCTACACGTGCAATACCGATAGAACATTAGTACGACTGTGCAATGTATTTCAGATACCCAGGCAAAGTGTGTAGATATATTATGCCTATACAACCAATGTACAAACATGAAGGCAACAACTAACCTGAGGTAGCTGAATACCATGTATATAAACTTATTGTGATATGTAATATAATATTTTAAGATAGTGATAAATTAGATGTAGGGTAGGAAGTATAATAGTTCTCATTTATTTTAATAGTGTAGGTAGTACAGTAATTAACCCATTAGAAGAAAATTAGAATATTAATTTAGAAGTAAAAATAGTTAATTACAAGCTAAATCAAAAGTTTGATAGGAATAGTACCATTTAGGTTGTTATATTTCACTTAGCTTCATTTCGGTTCAGTTCATTCCATCTTAATGAAACCATACCACCTATCAAATATGACCATTTAGTAATATCATCATTTGACATCAGAATAGGAGAAAAAGATTAGATAAGTGAACATACATCATTTACACCATTTAGATTAAGAATATCACTCATATAATTTCTTTATGCATTTAAAAACATTACTTAAAATAGTGTTAGAAAAGTACATGATTGGTGTTCATTTTATCCATGTAATTAAGGTACATAACTCACGTCACATTAATTACATTTAAATAGTTAGATTACATCCCTTAGATTAGATAAACATAACGATTAATATACACATAGCATATAATTAACATGACAAAATTTAGTTAAAACATTAAATACATATTTATAGAATTAATATTATTATGTTAGGATTTAGAGTTGTAGTTAGTATAATATAATGGATGATGAGACCAAGGGGATATACCATCAACCCTTTCTCGTCCATGTAAATATAGTGTAAATACATGACTCGTGCAGCGACTTTCGCACAGTCATTGGGCTCAAATATCTCAAACTGAGCCAAACCTGTACAGTGTCACTCCAAGGTTTTTAAATAATCAGAATGATTAGTGTGGAAGGATAAAAGATGTGTGACAGAATTAAGGATGAAAGAAGTGTGACAGAAGTGTGAAAGTGAGAGCGAATGGAAAATACACAGGAGAGAGTGAGATCAGTCAGCAAATTCTTCTGCTGCCTGGCGCAACTTTTAATATTTGTCTGTGTTAATGTTGGTTTTCGTTAGTAAAAATGTGCTAGTGTGAATGTGTTGTCTGTAATATAATTTAGAACTTAGATTACAGTATTTTGGGTTTCATAACAAGGGAATGTAGTCACGAATTAGTGTTATACACCTGTTTGTGGCGGCATTTAACCAAATTATGACACTTAAAAAACTAACATACATACACATAGGATTTAGAAACATAGATTAGAAGGTAGATTAGTAGATTGATTACATCCAAACACGCAAACAACCAGAAAAACAAACATATAAATTACATACACATTTTGTAGATCAAAGGGAGATAACTGTGGGTCAGGGGACATAATAGACAACGAAACACTAACTTAACAGTGAAATAGTACTTTACACGCGGAAGCGAAGTAGGTAAAGCCTGTCGCACACACCTTGTGTAATGGTTGTTAAATATTATATGGGGGACATGAAGCAATTCATGTGTTGACCCTAAGAAAGTCAACTTTGTATGGGTAGTAAGTTAATTTACTATGTGAGGGCAGGTCTTATAAGACAACGGTCCGGTTCAGACATACCTCTAATAAATATAATATAGCATGTGAGAAGAGGGCTCACGCCAACCAGTCAAGTTTGTGGCGATTGCCAGTAGCCAAGTAAAGTTCTGCTACATTGTGACAATAGTCAGTAGAAGTCTATTAGAGTGCCCAAAGCCAGGTTATCTAGTCTTTGACAAAAAAATTAGAGACATTAAATTTTTTTTAGAAACCTCTTGCGTCACAACCAATCAGTGAAAGTTGATGACGCAACACAGGAGGGGTGGGTGTGTGTCAAAGACTCAACCGCATCCCCTCCGCCAGGAAGAGCAGTCAATCTTGAATAGGCCAGGAGGGGATACGGTGCCCGAGGTAAGGGCAGGGGAGATGAGGTAATGGGAGATGGTTATCCATTCCCTCATGAGACACGCAGGCGTTGTTCAGAGAGTTAGCACTCGAATCACGATAGTATCACGCCTCGTGGTAGCCACGGAGAAGTTGAGTATCCACTCAACATACCACGTCTGCGATCAGCGTGCCATGTGAGGCAACACGCACCAAGGTCAAGGTCGATCCGCGTGGTGTGTGACCACGGAAGGAGAAAACGTCAGACGGGGGACTGACTTTGTAGTGTTCACATCGTATAGAATAGATATGTGTTTTCATATAGCCTAGTAGATAGAGATTAGCTATAGGGTTTAGGAAAACTAGTGATAGAGAATATTGTGACTTTATGTTGTGTGTTTACTAGCGACTGTTACCTGCGTGTAGCGAGCCAACGGCAATAAAATGTACCCGTTATTTTCCTCGCACACGACTTGCAAGTTTTCTTGTATTGGTGTGGGAGAAGTATCCGATGATGCCTGTCAGATGAGTTGTTGACACTAACCATTAGAGAACTCCTGTTTGCGGACGACCAAGCACTAATAGCAAAATCAGAAGCTGAATTACAAAACCACATGAATAGTCTAAACGAAATGTGTATGGAACATAACATGAAAATTAGCACAAGCAAAACAGAGGTAATGACTATAACTAAAGAAGAACAAACAACAACAATTCACCTAAACAAACATCCCTTGAAACAAGTAAAGAGTTTCAAGTACCTAGGAAGTATAATACCATCAAATGGCAGATCAGAAGACGAGAAATAGGTGCAATAAGGCAAATCAGCTCATTGGACAAATGGTACCAATACTTACGAACAAACATGTGTCAATAACTATTAAGAAAGCACTTTACAACACAATCTTCCTACCAACTCTATGCTACCAATGCCAAACCATGGACAATGACAGAAAAAGAGAAAAGAAAAATCACAGGTTCCTGCGAAGGATACTCAACGTATCAAGAATAGATAAGATCAGAAATGAAGAAATCAGAACTAAAGTGGGGGTTAAAGCAGCACTAGATTTTATTAGAAAGCAGCAAGTCAAATGGTTTGGCCATGCAAGTAGGTTACCAGTCAACAGCATACCACAACAAGCAATGATGTACAGACCAGATGGAAACAGAGGAAGAGTCTTACCACGTAAACGTTGGACGGAGGGAATAGCAGAGTCCATGGGAATATCGATACATGAAGCCCATAATCGGGCACTCTCACGAAGTTTATACTTCACCTCGACACCCCAATGTACAAGAGGAACATGATGAGATGAGATGAGATGAGATTTCAGAATGCTCTTAACCATACGAAAGCTGGCAAGACCTCCGGTTCTGAAACACCACAACCGAGATGATCAATGCCTTAGAAGAATACGGTAAAAATATGGAACAAACGTTAAGATATGATACTATGGATATACATCCTGAATTATGTAATTCTATATTTATTGCAATCCCAAAGAAATCAGGATCCATGAGATGTGATCAACATCGAACAATTAGTATAATGAGCCACATCACGAAGATTTTGCTAAGAATTATTATACACAAACATGCATCTTATCTCTGTTTATTACACAAAGGTGTTCGATAAAGTAAGACATGTCAACACTATGAAGATGCTTGCAGATCTACAAATTGATGGGAAAGACCTTAGACTTGTAGAAGACATGTTGGATACAACAAGCTGCCTTAAGGATATATAATAAAGTAGGTCAATATCAGCCTATTAAGAGAGGTGTGAGACAGGGATGTGTAATGTCACCAGATCTTTTTTCACTGTACAGTGAAAATATTGTTAGAAATGGAGAAGATACGAAAGGAATCATCATTGGGGTACAATACGTCAATAACATTAGATATGTGGATGATACATTATTGGTTGCAGACAATGAGCAGGATCTGCAACATTTAGTATATGCGGTTGTTGCACACAGTAACAATAAGGGTAAGAATTTAATTCTAAGAAGACACAGATTATGGTCGTCATTCATTCATTCATTCAGTAGCACGTCCTTTGCAGAACCTCGCTCCCATAACAACCTTCCGGAAAACCTCTCGATCATAAGATGTCCCGCGTCCGATACACCCATCTTGAGATCATCCACCACATCCTGCACCCATCTTCTCTTTGGCCTTCCTCTTCCTCTCTTCCCAGGCATATACCCCTCCATTATTGTTCTCTCCAAACTTTCGTGACGTTTCAAGTGACCAAAATATTTTGATTTTCTTTGATTTTTTCGTTTTTAATAGTCAAGATTCTTCAATATTCAGCTCTTAAAGTATTGACGCATTTGTTCTTTTATTTACCCAAGATATTCTTAGAACTCGTCTATAACATTTATATTCAAAAGGTATTTATGTGCTGCTCAGCTTGTTTAGTATGTGTCCAGGTCTCACAGACGTATGTTGCAATGGGAAAGATGTATGCTCTTAAAAATCTAATTTTTGTAGTTCTGTCTGTCCCATTCCATAATTTATTCAGTTGTTTTTGTCTTTGAAGAGCAATTGATAGTCGTCGTTTAATTTCTTTCATTGTGTCACCGTTGTTGCTAATCAATGAACCAATATATTCAACATTTTTCATCACCTCCAATTTTTCCTCATTAACATACATTATGGTAGTAGGAAATATTATGGTCGTCATTAGGACGAAATGAAATACTATAATGCAATATACAAGTAAATGGAAATATTCTTAACCCTGGTACTACCAAGATGTTTTAGTAGCACTGATTACCAATGGGGTCCAAATGGACCCCACCACTTATAATAGTTAAAACTAGACTAGACTGTTTTAAATGCAATGTTTTTTTTTTAAATTTTGATTTATTAATCATTACAAAGTGTTTTGAAAAATGAATGCTTAAATATTCTACTTACACACATGAACACAGCATAGAATAATGAAAGTTACAAGGTGTTATCATCTTGCTCTTATCTAGGTAACTTGGGTTCATACAGGCAACAATAAATCTGCTCGCTATGAGAATCAAATATTTATTGTATATACAGTTACAGTATGCGTTGACGCATATTTCATATCACAGATAGTTAATCTCAAACACAGAGTTGTCATACAACAATCTAGCACACTATCTATATATATCTATGAATATCTATTGAGTCCCTCTCAGGCAGGCCTTGTTGTCTCTCTAAAGTCCGTCTGTCCTCTGCCGGTCTCCTCGTGTCCTAATCCGACACGGGCGGTAACTCTGTCCGAGTTCCTCGTGGACCCCGCATTAGGCGGGCCACATCAGTGTCCACGGAATCATGGACTCGGTGACCAGCTCTTTCGAGAAGGTTCTAGATTGCTCGGGTCCTGAGCGACTCCATGCTGTCCCTTGGGCTGGAGTTGCAGCCCTCTAATAATATATATGAAGGTGAGGCGGTGACAGGATCCCCCCTCCCCCCTGATATGATTGGTTCTTGGGTAATTAGATCTGTTCTAATTCTGTCACCGAATCACATAAAGTTGGTGTTTGTAGTTTAGTGGATAGTAACCTGGTAAACTACCTACTAGCACTACAACTCATGTATTCTCCCATACACCACTTCTCTGATTTGGTAAAGAGATCACTCTGTCTCCTGTGTCCTTAATAATGCTTATCAGACCGAAGTTACGTGACGTTTAAGTAGTTGTATTTACAACCCGCCCTTCTCAAAGTACCCAACTGGTACCCAGACAATTAACCTCTGTATTAAAGAGAGTTAACAGGACCGAAGTCCTGGCTAATTAAGTACACCTTCAAATCTTGATCTGTGTGTGCATTTCAATACATTTTTACTCTCGTATGTTATATACTGCTAAATATGTAGTTCCCTCGTTATTTTATCCCCCTCATACTACATGTGTCCCTGTTGGCTTGTTAGTGTGCTTGACTAATAAGTTGATGTTTCTAATAAAGTGACTGTATTTTAAATTGATAGTGTTGAGTTTTGAGGTTTGTGTAACGTGCGTGCTGAATGTGTGGTGTCTTTCCAAGCGTCACGAGTTGGGATAACCCCAATCATGAAATACTGCACTGTGTGCAATACATGATCAGGCATTCCAAGTAGTGGTGCTTAGATGTATCCTAACTGCTAAACTAAGTATATTTACAGTAACTACTAAATTAAACTCACTATTAATTAAGTACTACACATGTATTGACAAATTAGACAAGTCATGCACTTTTACATGGAAGGACGCAGACAAATTACAATGAAATACGTTTTGCGTACAATTTTTCCGCCAAGTGTATCGTTCTCTCATTTAATCCTTTCACGCAGTCAATCACTCACCTTTCATTCAAAATAGTATTTGGTTAAAATATATAATTAAAGTTGAGGTAAGTGTTATTGCCCTTAGAAAAAATGGGCTAGGCGATATTCGCCCTTTACGAAAATACGTACTTTTTGTACGATGCATGAAACATAGGTCACAATTTAAATAGAGACAATTGTATAGGACGGTTATTTAGCCTATGCATGGCACCGCCTGTAATATTAATGTAGAATATGTACAAATTACAGGTTAACACAATTTATATACATCATTAATGGAAATATAATACATATTTAATCCTAAACTAATTAATTAATTAAATAACTAACTCCAACGATGATGTGCGCGTTGTCGTTCTGTTGTTAGCGTGTTATGCCATGAATGTTAAAGTTAGTATGGCTGTCTCTTGAGTGTTGTAGTCGTTGTCGTTCTGTTTCGGCTGTTTGCAAAGTTTCGTAGCAACAGCACATACGGAATTGTTCTTAATGTCCCGTATGAAATATTACAGTGTTCAGAGTCAGTGCACTTGATATTATTGGTTGAAACAAACACAGTTACTGTTTCTTACTGGAATCGTTCTATCGTTTAGGCACTTAATGGTATAGTTCTCAAAGTAACGTATCATGTTCTTGGGTGTTGTAATTAACCTAATCACTGAGAGTACTCTAGCAGGTGTAGAGTTACACTGTTATATGAACCGACTAAAAGTATCACAGTTTATAATATGGCTAATGGTCAATGTGATAAAGAGTCATTCTACTGGCGCATTTACTTGCCGTGATAAAAGGTCAGCCATAATATTATCGGTGCCCTTGATATGGCGTATTTCAAAGTCGAAATCCTGAAGTAGAAGACACCATCTTTGTACCGGTGGTTTTTGGGCGACCCAGGTTAAGGACTAATAATGGCGAACTGTCTGTGAGGACCACAAAATGACTCCCCAAGAGGAACTTAGATAATCTCAATATACAGAACACTAGGCTTAAACACTCCAATTCCACTGTGGGCATAACGAGTCTCAGCCTTCTTTAGTTTGCGGCTCACATAGAGAATCGGGTGTGTTATGCCATCCACTTTCTGCATCAAGCATCCTCCTATTGCGATAAGCGCTAGCATCTGTGGTCAAAATAAAGGGTAATTTATGTTGGGTAATCGTAAGACTGGTGGATTGGAAAAAAGATGTTTCAATCTACACATTGCATCATCTAAGCTGGTACTTTTACAAATTTTTGATGGATGATCTTTAGTTAACATATTAGAAAATACTGAGGTGAGTTCTGCCCAATGTGGAATGAATTTAGAATAATAGTTAATAAGACCTAGTAGACTTCTAATCTGTTTCTTTGTGGTAGGAACTTCTAGATTAGGATCTTGGAAACAATTTTATCATCAGTCAACAATTTACCTTCAGAAATTCTATGACCAAGGAAGTCTATTTGTGTATAACCTATTTCAACCTTGGAAGGTTTGATAGTAAGTCCAAAAGAGAGATTTGGTTGAAGACTTGTTGAGAGTAAGTAAGTGAGAAGTCATATCAGAAGAATGGACGCATATATCATCAATATAGGATACTACATCTTTAATTCCGTGTAATAACAATCTTGTTAGTCTCACAAATGTGGCCGGTGCGTTCTTCAGGCCAAAAGGAAGATATAGCCATTCGTACAAACCGAGAGGTGTTGCGAATGCTGTTTATATGTCTACAAGAAGGGTGTAGTGGACTTGCCAATATCCTTTCGTTAAATCTGTCTTAGAAAATAAGGATGATTGAGCCATATTCAAAATAAGATCTTCACAACTGTTCATAGGGTCTGCATCCGTTGTTGTTCTTGTATTTAATACTCTATAGTCGATGCACAAGCGGATTGTCTGGTCTTTCTTTTTCACCAGGACAATCGGTGAAGAATATTGATACATCGATTTTTGAATAATGCCATTCTTCTCTAAGTCTAAAATTTCTTTATCTAAATTCGATCTGTAATGGAGAGGAATAGAATATGGTCTACATTTGACTGGTCTCAGATCTGTCAGCACAATTGAATGTGTTATTTTATCAGTACGTCCAGGTTTGTTAGAAAAGATAGCTTTATACTCGTCAAGGATAGTCAAAATGTCTTGTCGCTGTTGTTGTGTCAAAGTGTCAGAGATATGTATGTCATTTATACTTCCGTCGTCAGTCATGATTGGTACAGGGATTTCAGTATTGTCCACGTCTGTCTGATTTATCACAGATGCTACTGTTTGTAAATTGTCTTCAATGTCATTTTCGTCGCGTCGAGGTCAATTGTTGTCAATTTGTCAAATTTGCGTCGTTGTCGAATCACAGATTGTCGGTAATGTCCATTGTCTTTGTCGTTTTCGTCGTCGTAAGAGTGTGTCGTTAACGATGCTTCGTTTGTCGAGGTGTCATTTCGTCGGGAAAATTTTCGTTTCGTCGCGCACAGTTCGTTGCGTCAGTTCATTTGTCTCGTTGTCTTTTCTAGCATGTTGGTTTCAACATATTTACATGGAATATTTTCAACTTTCCATTTTAGATTTCGTAATCTACTTCTGAAAATTTTTCTCATGATCTTAAAAGGTCCCTGCCAAGAGGTTGACAGTAAACTCTTTTGTCAGGTAGGAGTAGAAAAAATCCTGACCCGGTTTAGTACAAATTTTTTTTTGCACCTCTATTGGCGTATGCCTGTATTTAAAACCTTTCTCCCGTAGTGATGTTCTGGCCAATAACAGGAACGTATGATTTTGTCTCTGGTATCAGTGACCAAATCATAGGTAGAAATGGGAAGTTGGATTCACAGGTTGTGATTTATCTCTTTATAAATGGTGAGAGGCCTCTTGGGTTCGCTCCATACATCAATTCGAAGGGGGGGAACCCTGTACTTGACTGTGGACTTCTCTATATGCGAACAGCACCGTTGGGGGAAGTTGTCCCAATCGGCTGGATTTTTAGCTGTCATTTTGAAGCATTGTTTCAGGTCCCA
>JACEFZ010012491.1:0-11756 GCA_014155875.1 Cepaea nemoralis
CCTTCTCTACTTCAGCCTTTAATATGTTTGGTCCATCTTGAGTGTTATACAATATTGGTTTATTGTCCCTGCTGTCCCAGAGTAAATCTTCCGTGTATTCTGTCCATCTTTTTATTATGTCGGTGTTATTAATTATAATTTCTCAATTTTTCTCTGATACAACAATTTCCTGTTATATTATTTTTCTTCTTTCTAAATCTCTTTATATTGCCTGGAATTCTTTAGAGTTAAGTTTTATTTCTAGATCTTCTATATCTTTGCATGTTTTCTGCACCCATTCTTCTTTGGCAATTCTGCAAAAGTGTGGCGTATTTATGTGTCTATTAATATATACTCTGGAGTGTTCTTCGTTTTCTTTCCGTGAGTCATTTTGCTCTTGATTAATCGGTTATCCATAATTGCCTCTTCTTATTTACCTTCACTGACAAGGTGGTATTTGCAATCTGTAAGATAGTTTTTACACATTCCCATTTTGTATTAATTGTATCCTCATGATTTTCACATCAATATTGTTCCATGCTTTCTACAATTACCCTATCATATTTAATTTTTACTTCAACCATGTATAGTTGATATGTATCTGGTTGTTATTATATGTCTTTATTCCTGTGTTTTTAGGTTTTATTTGCAATTTTAAGACTTACAACAAGACTGATAACAGCAGGATGAAGTATACATCTTTAACACGAGAAATTAGAATGAACACAAGAAAGGACAAAAAAGCAATATATACAAGATTGTTGTATTAAAATAGAGCAATATCATAAGAATAGAAGAGATTACGAAATGTTCAAACAAATGAAATTATTGACAAGAAATGTTCAACCTCAATTAAATATTATCTGTGACAAGTTGGGAAATACCTTATTAGAATCTAGACAAATTCTAGAAAGATAGCAGGAATACTGCAGTGGAATGTATGGTATGAATGACTGTGAGGATATGAATGATATACACGAACCAATGACAGCAGAGATAAAACCTGAACCCTCATTAGATGAAATTGCATGGGCAATATGGTAAATCGCCAGGATGTGATGAGATACCTAGCTGAACTAATTAAAGCGGGAGGAGAAGAAAGCATCCAAATCTATCACGCATTATGTAAAAAGATATGGAAATATTGTATATGGACGGGTTCTAAGAATATCTTGGGTGAAGAAAAGAACAAATGCATCCATACTTCAAGAGCTGAATATTGAAGAGGGTTGGCTATTAACGACGATAAAACTACGAAAATTGATATATGGTGGTCACTTGAAACGTCATGAAAGTTTGGAGAGAACAATAATGGAGGGATATATGCCTGGGAAGAGAGGAAGAGGAAGGCCAAAGAGAAGATGGGTGCAGGATGTGGCGGATGATCTCCAGATGGGATGTATCGGACGCGGGACATCTTGCTTGTGATCGAGATAGTTTTCCGGAAGGTTGTTATGGGAAGCGAGGTTCTGCAAAGGACATGCTACTGAATGAATGAATGAATGAATGAATGAATGAATGAATGAATGAATGAATGACAGGATCCTGGTCAGAGTTGATATCAGCACCAGAGTATGTTTTGACATTTTAACATTGTTTTTAAATCTGTTTCTAATCATAATGTAGTCAATTTAGTTTCTCGTTCTATCTCCATGGGATTTCCACGCATACAGTTTCCTAGAGTTATGTTGGAAGAATGTGTTACAAATAATAAGGTTATTTTCTTCACAAAACTATATCAGCCGGCCTCCTCCGTCGTTTCTGGTTCCCACAATATAAATAAAGAATCCATTTATTCACCTCACTGCATTGTGCACCTGACAAGATGCAGCGAAATATGCCAGACACACATTGTGAAACCAATTGTTCATGGCTTCTTTATGTATAGAGCTTTCATAAATAACATATCTTTCTACTACAGACGTAAGGAGTTATCGTAAAAAGCGATGCTATTCTACAGATGTAAACTGCTTTCTTGAAGTTGTAAAGAGTTACTTGCAGTACATCACAATGGATCAAGAGATGTGACTATACGAGATAATGGGGCATAAGACTCCTTAGATAGCCGATAATCAATGGACCAAGAGATTTGACTTTAGGAGATAATGGGTCAGGTATCAGGCCCGTGACATACCTTTGAGGCATATTTGTATAGATCAATCGGCAGCCCTTAAGTGACGTAATCAATATTAGGCCGGACCCCTTTACTTTCAATGATATATCTTAGAACTTATTTTATACCGGGTCGAGCTGGGTGTCTAGATCAAATCTCTTTACATTATACTCTATGGGGATTAGGAGCAGTGGTCGTATGGTGGCTAGACGCTGGGCTGCTTGCCAGATGGTCATGGGTTCAATGCTAACCAGGGCGGACTGGAATTATTTTTTTAAATGACAGGGCTCCCACGTCGATCCAGCCTGAAATAGCTACCAAAGAATGTCTTGGAAAGTAAAGATGACAGGTGGAGTACTGAAACACATCATGCACCGATTACCGATATGTCTATGTAATACAGGTCTAGCAGTCGGTCTCCGTGGCCTAGAGTCTTGCGAACGCGATTCATGAGCCGCTTACCAAGCGTTCGAAACACAGCGGCGACAGATTTGGCAGCAGACCGTGTCGCACTGGTTTTTTTAACGCGTCGCTCTGGGGTTTTAACGTATTGGTATGGGAGCCGGTCGTTCAGAAATCAATGGCAAACTACTGAACGTAAAACTTGCCAAGACATCAACAACAGCAGTAAAATGCTGGTGGTGACAGAGATGTCCTGTAAATAGGATATGCAACAAAAAATAAGAATCCTACAAGCAATACGTCTTAAGATGTGTACAAGGGAGATAATTTACGATGGGGATTGGCCAGCGGGTCGGTATGCATCCATGATAGCCATTGCGTTAGGGTGGCTCGCTTAGCTAAATGTTTTTTTTTTCATATCCTATTTACAGGACATTGCAGTCAACACTAGCATTTTACTGCTGGTGTCGATGTCTTGATAAGTTTACTTTCAGTAATTTGCCATTGATTTCTCAACGATCGGCTCCCATGCCGACACGTTAAGACCCAGCGCGACGCGGTCTGCTGCCAAATCGGTCGCAGCTATGTTTCGAACACAGGTAAGCGGGCTTACGAATCGCCTCCGCAAGTCCTTAGCCATGGAGCCAGCAACTAAATGTTAGTCTGTAGAAATACGCTAGCACCTGGCCGACTTGACAGACCAGAGTTATTTACATTGTGCTTCAAAAAAGGCATAATAACTACAACCCACGGCGGTAAGACCAGGCTTGGAGTTATACCTCTCCTTAGTACAAAGCTTCGGCAGAGTTGCAGAAACCATGTGTTGCCATGCAGCATGATCTCTCTCTCTCTCTCTCTCTCTCTCTCTCTCTCTCTCTCTCTCTCTCTCTCTCTCTCTCTCTCTGTCTCTCTGTCTCTCTCTCTCTCTCTCTGTCTCTCTCTCTCTCTCTCTCTCTCTCTCTCTCTCTCTCTCTCTCTCTCTCTGCCTGCCTAGTTTACTCCAACTGTCCTGTCGGAGCTTCCATCCTAGACCAGTTGCCGACCAAGACTTTGGGCCTGGTTTGCCCTGCCAGGGCATTTAGTCTTAAGTTGCATTTCCGCGCTCTAGGATAAGACAGGTTTGGTGAGTGACACTCAACATTCGGCGATAACTAGATCTTTAGTATAGGGATCATTGTTCTAAAAAGCACTTTACGTTTGTAGTATAGGGATCATTACTTTAGAAAGCTCTTTACATCTGTAGTATAGGGATCATTTGTTTAGAAAACTCCTTGCATACGTGTAAAAAATTCATGATTGAACAAGCGATGGCACTGAGTGGTAGTTCTGCTGGAACTCATTCTAGATCATGCCGGAGGGAACAGTTTGTCAGAAATACAAAATGTCTATAACAGTGGTCTTTAATAATTAAAACTGAAAGAAGAACAGTAAAAACAAAGGTAAGGGAAGGTTGAAACAAAGACATGAAGAACGAAAGACAGACAGACAGAAGAAAGAAAGAAAGAAAAATAGAAAGAAAGAAAGAAAGAAAGAAAGAAAGAAAGAAAGAAAAAAGAACAAAACAGAGTCAAAAGAAAAGAAGAAAGAAGGAAAAAAAATAAAAATTCGAAATACAAAGAACAAATAGATGGACAGACAGACAGACAGACAGACAGACAGACAGACAGACAGACAGACAGGCAGGCAGACAGACATATAGATAGATAGATAGATAGATAGATAGATAGATAGATAGATAGATAGATAGATAGATAGATAGATAGATAGACTGAATAAAGAAGACAAACAAAGATTAGATGTAGAAACAAGACAAATAGAGGAGAAACGGAAACACAAACTAAAGAAAGAACACAAGAAAGCAAAATAAATAAAAAAAGAGGACAAGAAAGAGAATCAAACGTACAATAAGACAGTCATCTCATCTCATCTCATCTCATCTCATCTCATCTGATCTGATCTCATCTCATCATGTTTCTCTTGTACCTTGCGGCGTCGAGGTGAAGTATAAACAGCGGGAGAGTGCCCGCTTATGGACTTCATATATCGATATTCCCAGGACTTTGCTATTCCCTCCGTCCAACGTTTACGTGGTCGGCCTCTTCCTCTGCTTCCCCCTGGTCTGTATATCATTGCTTGTTGTGGTATGCTGTTGACTGGTAACCTACTTACATGGCCAAACTATTTGACTTGCTGCCTTCTAATAATATCTAGTGCCCACATTAGTCCTGAGTTCTTCATTTCTGATCTTATCTCTTCTTGATACATTGAGTTTTCTTCTCAGGAATCTCATTTCTGTTGTTGTGATTTTTCTTTTATCTTTTTCTGTCATTGTCCAGGTTTGGCATTGGTAACATAGAGTTGGTAGGAAGAATGTGTTGTAAAGTGCTTTCTTAGTAGTTATTGATACATGTTTGTTCTTGTTGGTGCCATTTGTCCAATGAGTTGGTTTGCCTTATTGCATCTATTTTCGATCTCGTCTTCTGATTTGCCATTTAATGATATTATACATCCTAGGTACATTATCATCATCAGAAGTAAGACAGTAAGACTGTGACACAGTAAGGTAGAGATAAACAAGAACAGATATAAAGAATTAAGAAAAGATAGAAACCTAGTACAGAAAAGAGGCAACGAATCATCCACTCAAGGATAACAGAAATGTACTCACGCCAGTTGAATACCACCTCCAAACTCAGCTTCGGAGACATGGACTTTACATCTCAGAGGGATGACTCTGTGAGACACAAACACGGAACGTTAACTCACCAGTCACCACAATTTTCTCTAAATATTTTCTCTTCTTGCCCGTGTGGTAGCGGGATTCAGAATGGAAACAAGGAATAGTAACCCTGTAACCTAAGAAAACAAGTTAGCAGCCCCGACAGCGTTGTGGTTAGACTAGTAACACTGTAAAATAAGAACTAAAGTAAGCAGCCAGGACAGCGTTGTGGCTAGACTAGTAACACTGTAAAATAAGAACTAAAGTAAGCAGCCACGACAGCCTTGTGGCTAGACTCTCGCCTGTCTGCCCGGTGGTCGTATATTCGAATCCACGCGATGGATTCCCATCATGGCCCGGCTCAAAATGGGGATCAGGAAATGTACCAGGAGTAATGGCGGCGTGTTGTGATACCAAGTGTATGACCTGCCGAGTGCATGCTGGTTGATACATATATGATTCTAGTACACTATGAGGAAGAAGAAGACGCAGGAGGATAAGAAGAAGAAGAAGAAGAAGAAGAAGAAGAAGAAGAAGAAGAAGAAGAAGAAGAAGAAGAAGAAGAAGAGATGAAGCAGAAGAATACGAGTTAGAAGATAACTATGATGATGATGATGATGATGATGATGATGATGATGATGATGATGATTTGTTACTGCTGCCGCGTCTACAGCACAAATTCCTCATTATTTTGTACACAAATATGCTGGTGTATTAAATAATTAAATGTAAATCCTAGATATGATTACAAACTTAGGCGTATGCTACAGTGACCACCAGTAGTCTGGATCAAGCGCCTCTAGACAACCTTAGAACACGTTACAACTAGTAGTAGAGTTGAGTTCAATTGAGTAGATTTGAGTTCAGTTGAGTAGAGTTGAGTTGTGTCAAGAACCGACATCACAGCACTCAGGACATTTCCATACGTGCTTCGTCTTCATTTTCAACAGCCAGTGAAGAGTCCCAGTACTAATGGTATCAGTAGGTGTACGATTATGTGTCCGTCTGGCCTTTCATCTGTGTCCCGAGTGTCGGCCAGATCACCTGGTCACTCATTGCAGCACCATTCTCTTCAGGAGTGTTAATCTATCTGTACTTCTGACCATACATACAATTCCAAAGGGCCTCGACCACGTCTTTCTTAATATGTGTCAATAGCCCACCAAGTAGTTAATACCCAACCGATATATCTGCTTGCTCGTTTCCCACCACACCAACATGTCCTGAGCAAAAATTCCAACAGATGCTCTCTAGTGTTTATTGTTGAGTCGAATAATGCCACTCTGCTTGAAGCATGCATGTCTTCATCTTTCTTATCATACTTTGCGAGTGTGTTACAACCTTGACATGTGTGCGTTGATTGTCCACCAGGCAGAGGAACGCCGCTATGACTGCAACTACATGTAATTCAACCTTTAAACTTCTGACTGCAAGTTTATAGTCAGACTTGACCATAAACTCAGTTCATACGATATGTTTAATTAAAAGGCGCGAAATCAGTAAGTTAGAAACATATGGATAATCCATTGGCACCTTGCCGTCTTGACAGACGATAGTTTGTGCTTTAAAAAGGCATAATAACTTTTAACTATGGCGGTAGCGAGTGTGACTGATAAGGCCAATTTGCGCTGTAAATGTCCGTTCACAGTGGGTGCATGTGAACACGTGGTCATTTCCACCATCATGCACCATCTTACGTCTCAAACGCTTGGTGTGTGACTTTTCTGCAATAATTTTCTCCTTTGACTTTATTCCATTTCTGATATTTGCCCTCCATGCAACACGTTCAGCGGCGACTTGCTCCCAATGTGCATTATCAATGCCTGTATCAATCATGTCCCGCTTACACACATCTCTGTATCGTAGTAGAGGCCGACCCTGAGATCTCTTACCCATCTGTAATTCACCAAAAAAGATATCCTTTGGTATTCTACCATCATCCATCCTCCTAAGATGTCCTATCCATCTAAGTCTACGAAGACTGAGCATGGAATAAACGGTCACACAACCTGATCTTTCCAATACTTCAGTATTTGTGATTTTGTCTTGCCACTTAATACCAAGAATTCTTCGCAGACACCGCATATGAAAGCTGTTTAAATTGTTCTCTTGGTGTGAGTAAGTTGTCCAGGTTTCACTGCCATAGAGAAGAGTACTAAGGACACAGGCTTGATAGACAAGGACTTTTGTTTTGGCAGTAAGCTTCCTGTTCTCCCAGACTCTTTTTCTTAACCTGTTCATTGTTGTTGCTGCCTTACCAATCCGGATGTTGATTTCCTGATCTAGGGATAATTTGCTATTTACCACTGATCCTAGATATGTAAAATGGTCTACTATCTCTAATTCGGCGTCGTCAATAAAGATTGATGGTACCTCATGTGCACCTTGTGACATAATCTGTGTCTTCTTTTTGCTAATTGTTAAACCAAATTCAGAACAAGCATTGGAGAATGCAGATAGTAGACATTGCAATTCTTCCTCAGAGTGGGTCGTAACTGCAGCATCATCTGCAAAAAGCAACTCTCTGATCAGTACCCTCCTAATTTTGGTCTTAGCCTTCAATCTCTGAGCATTGTAGAGGCCGCCATCTGAGCGTGAGTGAATGTATATACCACCATCCTGATCACGAAATGCATATTTCAGTAGAAGTGAAAAGTATATTCCAAAGAGGGTGGGAGCTAGTACACAACCTTGCTTAACTCCACTCTTGATTTCAAATTCTTCAGAAGTTGCACCATCAAACTTGATTATACCCTTCATGCCTGTGTGGAACGATTCCACAATGGACAGAAGAGTTGGTGGGCAGCCAATCTTCTTTAGTGCCTTGAACAGACCCTCACGACTGACCAAATCAAATGCAGAGAGCATTATGGATAATATTAGAATGATAATTACTTGAACATGGATGTTCGTCCATCACGAATGATGAGGACCATTCATTCATTGCATCTTTGATTTGATGAAGAACGAATGACTTGCGCTTTAGTTTGGATTATAGTGAGGAAGTGGTTGCGCAACTCCGTCGACCTCACTCTCTCGTCTGCGTCTATCTGGTTCCAGTGGCAAGCATGGCAAGACGACTGGAGACGGACACAGATGCAGTGGACGTTAGGCTGCCACAGTCCAGTTATCCCTGTATATATTGGCTCTCAACAACAAATGGTAGCCTAGAGCCTCGTGAAAACGGTCCTTCCGTCAATTCCTTTAATTTTCAGCTTTAAGACAAGGGTAGTGACAAGCGACAAGCGTATGAATACTGATAGGATCAACCAGATATCAGTCAGATAGACAGACTGACCGCCAGAACAGACCACACACACATGCGGCCAACGAAATTCTGCCCACGTAAGATATTGCTCGTCTAAATTGCGAACAAATCTCCTGATTTATGGCTGAGCCTCCTCAGTTCACAAAGCATATGACTACTGGCAGGATCAACCAGATATCTATTGGACAGACGGACTATTCACGCACACGCAGGCCAAGAGTAGCATCGCTAAAGCGCGCCCTCCCGGTACAAGGTGATACATGCAAAACCACTGGACGCCTACCGACGAGCTTTCAAGCTACGCCGGCAGGACTGACCGAAAAGCTATACCAGTGTCACGAGCGCCCTGAGTTAACCCAGATAATAATACCGACGTTTGCGTGGCGTATATTTTCTGGGCCACAACAGTCGTACTAACAGAGTAAACACAGCTGTACAGGTTACATCGTGTCAGCCCATATACACATTTGGTGGTGAGTGAGTAGGAATGGATACACAGAGTTGGCAGTTCATTAACAAGTAGAATCACATATATTGTCAGCTTAGGATATGGAATGGTTCCGTTTGTCATCTATACGGCCGGACATCAGACGAAAATGGCTGCTGGGATTGTCACCACGGAACAGAAGATTGACAAGTTGTCAACATTTGAATGCAGATGGAAGCCGTGAGATCACAGGGGCAGATGTAAAACGGAAGTACCTAGTACGGAAAACAGTGCATCTGTCAATTCTTGGTTTCCGGCACATCAAGATGATTGGCAGCTGGGTATCGAAACTCTTTGTTGGGAGTATACAGAAACTAGCTGGCTTGTTTTGAGAATCTAGGCAATTACTGACAACTTTGACAGGATTTAAGCCAGAAAATAGTTCTTGACAGGGGATGATTTGCCACTGTGCCACCTGTGTGGGGGAGTAAAGGATAACGTCACGTGGCCAACTTTGGTAGTTTGCGATATAAACTCGAGTTGAGATCAACTAGGGTGGACTTGAATAATGCTCTAGTCAGAGTGCCAGGGCACTGCAGTGCCTAGTGGAAATAATATCTACCGTGTGTTAATTAGTGACTTAATTTTGCACGTGCCTATAATGGCAGATGTAGATATGATTGATAGGACTGCAGTAGTGCCATTTAAGGTATAACCTATTATAATATATTCGTTATAATTAATATAGACTGTGGCCTTGTTAAACTATAGTGTGATGATTAGCACTGTTAGTGTTAGCTAGAATAGATTAGTGAAGTGTTGATAAGCTTTACTAGTTGAGAATTGAGTAATGAGGGATAATTGGGATCCTCCCGTAGGTGTCCCTGGTGGGCGGGGTTCCGCATTCTGGTTGCTGATTTTTTCTTTGTCATAGCCTGATTCGGCTCTAGGTGGGTAGCTAATCTGCTCTGTGACTAGGTCTAGTAGCTAAAGATCATTAAGCAAGGTGATAGGCTTACACTCAGCCGAAGGGATCAGTGACTAGTACTATCACCAGATGTGTTGTTTCTATCCTAGGTTCCCTACCAGATCCAAGGAAACTCTACAAGTTTTGGGAAAGAATTAAAATACCCATTCTGAAGAACACCAGTTCAAGAGTCAATAAAGTGGCATACAGAAACGTAACTTACGCTAGAAGGAAATTGATTCATCAAAGAGAGTGATGCGTACTGATGCACCACACAGCATTAGACAGTAGTAACGAACCGAGAACCGGTTAAGAGTACCTAGTGTTAGTACAGTAACAATTAACATTAGTAATTAGCACTTATGGACTGAATGGTTCGATGTGCAACGAGGATGATCTGTCGACTAACTAACTAACTAACTAACTGCGTACACACTACAAAAGACTTGTGCAGTTTGTTAAGGAACGTTAGGAACGGACATTGTGTAGAGTGCAACCGGTCCATGAGTAACTGTTAATACCACCGGTGTCTATTTCGGATGTTCATGAAATTGGATTACCAGAGGTCTACAGAGGCAAAGCAGTATCCGGCAAGATGGTTTCGGCAACGGGTGAGAAGTACATGTTCTGACGTACCGTGCTGTGGTCTATCTTTGCTGGGATCAGCTGACTGGGTTGCTGTCTGAGAGTCAGAGTCTACACACTTTATAGAACACGTCACACATTTTCTTCACATACACGTCTCATATACGTTACACTTTTATTTTAATAAATTAATCTTTATTAATTTCTAGAAGCAAGAGTTGTTGAGTATGTTGCGTTGGGGAAGTATGAGAAGGGGGCATAGTACGACAGTGGGAGAGTGATAGGAAAAGGTGTCCATAGGCTGATGGAGTGTGTTGGACGGAAGCTGGTGGATTCTCCAGAATATTGAGAGGAAAAAAAAATATTATAATGTGGGTGTCGACTCTCCTCACTCCAGGGACGACACTTTAAAGGAGGACACGACATTATTGGGGGCTCGTAAACGGAATCTTTGGGCAGCGGGATCTCTCGTAAACGGAATCTTTGGCCAGCGGGATCTCTCGTAAACGGGATCTTTGTTCAGCGGGATCTCCCGTAAACGGAATCCTTGGACAGCGAGATCTCCTGCAAGCAGGAACGTTTGACAAGGGGATCTTCTGACAACGGGGTCTTTTGACACGGGATCCTTAGTTATTAGAGGGAGATATCATTTTGGAGAATCCAGCTAGAGTGAATGTGGATAGGGGTTAGGAATAATATCTTACCTGTTCACACTTCACACGTCTGCATAGGTCTGTGGTCCTGATTCTACTCTTGTCACTGCGTGAATGTGCTGTGTGTGGTATATCTAGATTTATAGTACTTGTTCATATATCTGTATAGTAATTTGCAGTTATATTGTACTAGACCTGCTAGCTTACCTCTCTGTATAATGGCCACCCCTAAACTAACCACGTTAGAATTAAAGGCAAAGGGGGAGGACATGGGATTGTCGGGGTCTGCTCTAACGGATTACATACAGGAAGTGGAGAGAGAGTATCGTCAAGCAGAAAGGGAAGATCGAAAGGCCGAGCTGGAATTGAGAAGGATGGAATTGGAAGCTGAGCAAGCAGCTAAGAAATTGGAAGCTGAGCAAGCAGCTAGGAAATTAGAAGCTGAACAGGAAGCACAGAAAAGGGAGCACGAGTACCGGATGAGGGAACTCGAGTTGAAGAGTCAATCTAATGGAGAAACTGAGGGAGCAGTTGGAGGTTCCTCCATCCCAGGATCAACACCAGTAGGTGGACATGGGTACCAGCAGAAGTTTCCTTTAGGGGGGTCTAGGGAGGACAAAGGAATTGACCAATACCCCTTCAA
>JACEFZ010012492.1:0-11965 GCA_014155875.1 Cepaea nemoralis
GGTTCTTGCAAAAGTCTCACTTCCGTAGAGCATTCAAATGTCAGCCTGGTCCAGGGCGCGCCGCCCCCACAGTACCTCCTCGAGCTTGTCAGCCCCTCATTTCCTTGACTCCCCATGACCTGCACAAGATAAAACAATCTTTGCCACCGAGACCGCTCCAGGGGCAGCAACCATTCTCTTCGGATCGACCCCTCCTCTATCCTCTTGATCATTTCATTGGTCGCAAAGGAAAACACCCCTAGTGAAGCTGTGTCCGAGCCTGTTATTGCTTTACTTATGCCATGATTCCAGGTAGGCTACTTGTTTTCAGTGAAAGCACCAGAGTCCTCCTTCACAATTCCCCCCCGGGCCCGAGCTGAAAAGCCCGACTTCTCACATGTCGGACGACCGACCCATCTGTGTAATACCGCGTCAGTCAGCGAATTCTCGAAAATCAACGCTTGTACTTCAGCCCCCACACAGCCGATTTTCTTGTCTCATTTTCTATCTGTTGGATGCAAACTGAAAAGGATGTGCAGAAGTCTTTTGGACTTGCACCCACTCCTCGCCGGGTTCTAAGCCTCAAGTGAACCACCGGGGGTTTGAAGTTTTGTTTTCGGCTTGACCCTCCACGACCATCCTCTTTTAACCTGCTCCCCTTCACCTTCCAATTTCACTATGCAGTGGATGCTGTTGTTTGCGTTAATTCTGAGTAGGCGCGTGCCCTGCAAACTTGCATTCTCTCTTCAAGGGTTTGGAAATCAAGAAGGTACGCCGCCCTGCATGCTGTATCTCTTGTACACCAAGAAAATGCCATAGTTTCTTCGTATCCTTTAACCTTTCTATCTGCTTGGGGCTGAGAGTCAGGATTCCCCTTGCATACCCAAAAACAGACATGACCAGCCCCTCGTCAGAAGACTAAAAATGGCGCTGCTCACAGTTTTGCTGCCGCCATCACCCCTCGCTGCCAAGCCCCGCGGGCCTTTGTTATCACCTGTCTATGTGCACATTATAGCAAGGCTTGATCAAACGTATCCCCGGTAATTCATTTCCCGCTTCTTCCACCGTCTCTGAACCCGCATTACGTTGGGGTTGGATTGTTGACAATATGTTTTTCAACGAGAACCAAGGGCACGTTGCCTTTGGTTTGGGTTACCCTTGCCCCAGCTTCATCACACCAAGTCTTTGCATTGAGTTCGGTTTTTTAGTTCCACGCAACCTCCCTCATCCTTTCCCGACAACACTAAACACATCGGGATAGCAATGCCTGCCAGGTCCGGATCTCTCACTGGGGATTTTTCATGGTAGGGTTTTAACAGACCGGAGATAATGGTGATCCTGTGGTAGGCCAGGATATATTGTTGTTGGTTCCGAAGTCCAACTGCCGCATCTAAAAACTACTTTCCGTTGGAAGAGGGCTGCAGCGATCCAACTAAGGAGGAATGGACTTACGTTTAGTTCAAGAAGCTGAAACATTAAAAAATCCAGTGGTACTCTGTTGTATGCGTCCTCAAGATCAATCGCTGCAGCAAACAGTTTCAGTGCCTGAGTGGAAACCTTCATAGACATCATGGGCAAAGACTGCTGCATTGGTCCAGGTTCTCTTTTTGGACGGTACCCACCCAGGGTAGGTGGGAAAAACACCTTGCCTCTCTAGTTGGCTTGATATTTTCCTGGCAATTACCTTCTCCAGCAGCTTGCCTACTGTATTCTGCATGGTTTATAATTCGATATCCCTAAATTTTTTGTGGTCTTTGTCAGGCTTCGGCAAGGGAATCAGATAGCTATGTAACCATTCCTCCTTGAGGCTAGCACTCCCTATACTGTTGTTGTACATGCCTGCTAGTTTCTCTAGCTCATTGTCGGTACAACCTATTTATGTCGTCGTATCTTATGCCATCAGGACCTGGAGCACTGTTTTTGATCGTCGAAGCACAGCCTTGATTTCTTTCACTGTCACTGTGTCTTCATCCGAAGTGTTCTGGGCCTTGCATTGTCTGAGGTGACCTCCTTGGCCAGATTCCGGCCTCCCATGTCTGTCTGGTTGCTCTGCTCAAGGTAGCGTTCAAAGAGGGCTTTGCCCTTGTCCTCATCAGTCCTCTGCCAGATGAGGTCAGCACCTTGGAAGTCAGAAATGCTCTTATTCTTGACTACCCCACTCATGCTTTTATGTAGTCGCCAGAACAATTTCAGTGACTTGTCTGTGCTTACTCTTTGACACACCTCTGCCATTTTTCGCTTTTAACCACCTTGACCAGTTTTTGAAATAGCTTACTTTTGTGTGCATCTCTCTTTCTAAGTGCAAGCAGGGACTAGGATGACCAGCTCTGTTCTTCTTGGCATTTTGCCATCTCCTTACAGCACTACGCTTATCCACCCAAGCCTTCTCCACCTCGAAACTCCACCACGGTGGCTGCTCCCAGCTTTTCTCCTGCCCTGAAACGTTCTGCGCTTGTCACGTCTTATTTTGCTCACCACATCTTGCCCTGTACTGTCATACTGGAACGTCTTTACCTTTAGCTTGTGCTGCCTGGTTCTGCCTTTCTCCACCAATATGCTGCAAGGGTAGGTGGTCGCTGCCATGGTGTCCTAGGACACCCCATCTACACACTGTAGTGAGTGAAGGTGAAACTAGCGCCAGATCAATAGCACTGTCCTCATCGCCTGGACGGCTTGCTGTCCTGGTGACACAGCCACTGTTGAGACAAACCAGGTCGATGGTTTCCAGTGCAGTCTCGAGCTCCTCCCCTTGTGTATTGGAGGAAGTGTTTCCCCATGATCTGCCTTTAGCGTTGAAGTCACCACAGAAAATAACATTTCTCTCGTGGCCTAATATGCCACTTAAGCACTGCCACTTCTGGGCGTCCACACTCGCATTGCGGGCATAAACATTAACCAACACGAATGGTATACTGGAATGAACTCTCAACGCCTGTATTGTATATCGTCACTGTCCCAACTGGACATGTCTAGCTCTGACGCCACCATGCTGTCGCGAACGAGAATCGCTGTTCCCAGATGTCGTCTGTTGTAGAAACATTTGAAGCCGGCAATTCGGAGTAGCTGATCGCCCAGTCTCATCTCCTGGAGTGCTACAATGTCGTTCCTGTAAACTAGGGTTTCTAAAATAGAGCCCCGTTGTTTTACACTGGCACAGTTCCAATATAGAATACGGATGTTCCTGAGTCCTAGACGGTGACACTTGAGTCTAAAACGTCTCAAACCCCCGCGCTTACCTTGCTTCTTTGTCCCTGCGCGGCTACCACGCCGCTTCGTTATGTTGACTGTTGATCGCTCGGAAAGAAGACGTTCTTCCGCCATGTTGAAAAAACATAAACACAGACTGCTGATAACCACACACGCTGCTGAAAATTCACTCAAGGATGGCTTCGCTCGATGCACAAACTCCGTAGCACCCGCGCAGATCTTGAGTAGAAACTCCTGGTTTTACATCCTGGCACACCAATTACACGCAAGAGATGAATAAATCCATCCCTTACGCGAAAAAGTTAACGAACACAAAACAACACGACCGTCCGTCGCCATCTTGAAACCGGAAATCCTTCCCAGGGTTAACATCAATCACACATGTAAACACTTTCTCATACTCACATTTGACTCCCCTTTCTCAACCTGTGTCTGGACATCTTTCACATTTATCCTACTGTCTGCCTCCATTGTCTGCAACTGCGTCTCCAATTGTTTCATCAAGGTCGTTATTTTATCTTGACCTTCAGATATAACTTGGACACTCTGTGTGTTAGCCATGACCTTGTCTGCCAGGTCACATTTTACAGTTTCTATATCCTCTTGATTGTCGCTGCAGTCATCAATGATGTCATCAATTCTAGCATCTAATGCATCGACATGTTCTTTCACAGACTCCAGTAGTTTAGGTACATGCACAAGTTTCTCTGCTAGATCTGCCTGAGATTCCATCTCTGTTTTCAGCTTGTTTTGTGCCGTAGATATCTTCTGCAGCTGTTTCTCCAGACTTCGTAATTTTGTCTTCTGCTCTTTCTCTATTGCATCTTGTGTTTCACTGACATCACTGATTTGTTGTTCGATTTGTTTAAAACCTTGAGCAGTGCTTCTTGTCTGACTCTGATAATTTGGATGCCAATTCCTTCAGTTGTTGATCAATGCCCTTGTCTGATTCTGATAGTTTTGATGCCAATTCCTTCAGTTGTTGATCAATGCCCTTATCTGATTCTGATAGTTTGGATGCCAATTCCTTCACTTGTTGATCAATTCCCTTGTCTGATTCTGATAGTCTGGATGCCAATTCCTTCACATCGTGATCAATTCCCTTGTCTGATTCTGATAGTCTGGATGTCAATTCCTTCAGTTGTTGTACAATGCCCTTGTCTGATTCGGATAGTCTGGATGCCAATTCCTTCAGTTGTTGATCAATGCCTTTGTCTGATTCTGATAGTTTTGATGCCAATTCCTTCAGTTGTTGATCAATTCCCTTTTCTGATTCTGATAGTTTTGATGCCAATTCCTTCACTTGTTGATCAATTCCCTTGTCTGATTCGATTGTCTGGATGCCAATTCCTTCAGTTGTTGATCAATTCCCTTGTCTGATTCTGATAGTCTGGATGCCAATTCCTTCAGTTGTTGATCAATGCCCTTGTCTGATTCTGATAGTCTGGATGCCAATTCCTTCAGTTGTTGATCAATGCCTTTGTCAGATTCTGATAGTTTGGATGCCAATTCCTTCAGTTGTTGATCAATGCCCTTGTCTGATTCTGATAGTCTGGATGCCAATTCCTTCAGTTGTTGATCAATGCCTTTGTCTGATTCTGATAGTTTGGATGCCAATTCCTTCAGTTGTTGATCAATGCCCTTTTCTGATTCTGATAGTTTTGATGCCAATTCCTTCACTTGTTGATCAATTCCCTTGTCTGATTCTGATAGTCTGGATGCCAATTCCTTCAGTTGTTGATCAATGCCCTTGTCTGATTCTGATAGTTTTGATGCCAATTCCTTCAGTTGTTGATCAATGCCCTTATCTGATTCTGATAGTTTGGATGCCAATTCCTTCACTTGTTGATCAATTCCCTTGTCTGATTCTGATAGTCTGGATGCCAATTCCTTCACTCGTTGATCAATTCCCTTGTCTGATTCTGATAGTCTGGATGTCAATTCCTTCAGTTGTTGATCAATGCCCTTGTCTGATTCTGATAGTCTGGATGCCAATTCCTTCAGTTGTTGATCAATGCCTTTGTCTGATTCTGATAGTTTTGATGCCAATTCCTTCAGTTGTTGATCAATTCCCTTTTCTGATTCTGATAGTTTTGATGCCAATTCCTTCACTTGTTGATCAATTCCCTTGTCTGATTCTGATTGTCTGGATGCCAATTCCTTCAGTTGTTGATCAATTCCCTTGTCTGATTCTGATAGTCTGGATGCCAATTCCTTCAGTTGTTGATCAATGCCCTTGTCTGATTCTGATAGTCTGGATGCCAATTCCTTCAGTTGTTGATCAATGCCTTTGTCAGATTCTGATAGTTTGGATGCCAATTCCTTCCGTTGTTGATCAATGCCCTTGTCTGATTCTGATAGTCTGGATGCCAATTCCTTCAGTTGTTGATCAATGCCTTTGTCTGATTCTGATAGTTTGGATGCCAATTCCTTCACTTGTTGATCAATTCCCTTGTCTGATTCTGATAGTCTGGATGCCAATTCCTTCAGTTGTTGATCAATGCCCTTGTCTGATTCTGATAGTCTGGATGCCAATTTCTTCATTTGTTGATCAATGCCACTTTGTTGTTCAGCAACTTTTTCTGTTCTGCTTCGGAAAGAGCACATGGCCTCTTCTATGACAGCAATTCTGTCTAAAACGGACTTCAGCTGGGCTTCATCTGTCCATACAATCAAAAAAAATATTAATGGTAACTAAAATAAACAAATTGTTTTCAAATGTGTTATTGGCATGATATCATCAACAACTGCAAACAGCAATGGCATTACCATGTGACATCATATACAAGAGCTCTGTATTCAAACATGTCACAGTTCAACCCTAGAGAGGACATCAACAGCCTACACCAGCAGGACCAGAATACAATCTGTAGACTAGAAACACAACTCGCAGTCCTAGCCATACACTTACATCACGTGACTACAGACCATGCTGTCATACTGCAAGCACTTCACTGGACAGGAAGAGAAAACAAGCATTCACTGTCTTTTAATGGTCCCTTCCCTGGCTGACGTATGGACACGGCTGTAACACTCAAATACCCCCATCACCAACACACTTTATTGAGACGTCATTATCATCATCATGTGCCCTACCATCTGATGTAATAGTTAAGGCATCTCCACATCTCTCTCTGCCCTTGCTTTGTGGCTCAATTCTATTGATCGTATTCCTCCATGTCACAATCACAGTCCACCCAGCATCATTTGTCATGATTGCCTCTGCCTCTTACACCACTAATCTTTCCTGTCATCAAAATGGTCACCAGTACCGCTCTGCTCATTTATTACCAACTGTCTTGTATAGTTGTACATAACATCCTATTTTCATTAGCCTCATCCAGGCAATCGTTGTGTTACACTCAATATATATGGAGTTATAGGCCAAGTAAAATCAGTGAAAAGTTATAACTCTAACATAATAAGATAACATTGACAGCTTATTACTTTGATGTTGTACATTATCTGGGAGGTCAATTATTGTTCAGAGATCAAACATAGTTAGTTAGTTAGTTAATTAGTTAGTTAGTTAGTCGACAGATCATCCTCATTGCACATCAAACCATTCAGTCCATAAGTGCTCGGATCCCCTCCTCAGCAAATCCCGCAGTGTGTAGGGCTAACGACACCAGTTCTGCGCTGGTTTATCAATCTTCTTTGGCTTCATGCGTTGTGTTCTTGTTTGGCCACATCTCTTTTAATTTGCTGTTCTCACAGTCTGACCATGGTTGTAGATTTGCAGTCATCACTTGGTTTTCGCAAGTCTTACTTCTCGTAGTGCATTCAGAATGTCAGTCTGGTACATGGCGCATCCACCCTCCACATTAGCAATACCTGCGAGCTTGTCAGCCCACTCATTTTCTTGTACTCCTGCATGCCCTGGCACGAAGATGAAACTAATCTTTGTCAGCCGAGACCGCTCCAGAGACAGCAACCATTCTCTTCGGTCCACCCCGTCTCTATCCTCTTGAGCATGCTCATTGAGTCAGTAAGGACACATGCCCTAGTGAATGTCTGTGTTTCGAGCCATGTTATTGCTTTACTTACTGCCATGACTACCATAGTCAGGCTACTTGTGGTCTCAACAAAAGCACCAGAGTCCTCCTTCACAATTCTCCCTCCGACCCATGCAGTAAAGGCCTATGAGCTTCTCACATGTCGGACGACAGAACCATCTGTGTAAATGACAGCATCACGTCTAACGAATTCTTGAAAATCAACGCTTGTACTTCCGCCTCCACAGAAGCCGGATTTTCTTGTCTGCATTTTCTGTCTAGTTAGATGCAAACTGAAAAGGATGTACAGAAATCTGTTGGCACTTGTATCCACTCCTTGCAAGGTTCTAAGTCCTCAAGTGAACACACCTGTTGAAGAATGTCTCCGGCTTGACCCATCCATGACCTTCCTCTTTTTAACCTGCTGCCCTTCACCTTCCTAATTTAACTGTGCAGTGGATGTTGTGTGTTCGCGTTAACTCTGAGGTAGGCACTAGCTTTGCAAATTTGTAGTCTGTCTTCAATGGTTGGAAAATCAAGAAGGTAGCGCATCGCCCTGCATGCTGTATCTCTTGTACTATCCAAGAATAATGCGCATAGCTTCATTTTGTATCCTTTCCATCCGCTTACAAGTGAGAGTCAGGATCGCCAATGCACACTCAAAAACAGACATGACCAGCCCCTCGTACAGGAGGCATTCATGGTGCTGCTCACACTTTGCTGCCGCCATCACCCGCATCACAGCCAAACCCTGCTTGGCCTTTGTTATCACCTGGTCTATGTGCTCATTATAAGCAAGGCTTCGATCAAAACGTATCCCTAGGTAATTCATTGTCTGTGTTCTTTCCACAGTCTCTGAACATAGATTAACAGTTGGTGTTGGAGTGTTGACAATATGATTATTCAAAGAGAACAATGTCACTGTTGCCTTTGTTGGGTTGACCATTGCCCCAGCTTCAGCACACCAAGTACTTATGTGTTTGAGTTCGGTTTGCAGTTCCACAACAACCTGATCTCTATCCTTACCCTGACGATACACTAAAACATCGTCGGCATATGACAATGTCCTCCCTGGTCCAGTGATCTGCTCGCTGGTGATTCTCACAGTGTAGGCATTGAACAGCACCGGAGATAAAGGTGATCCCTGTGGTAGGCCAGGATATATTGTTGTTGGTTTCGAAGATCAACTGCCACATCTAAAAACTACTTTCCGTTGGAAGAGGGCTGCAGTGATCCAACTAAGAAGGAACAGACTTATCTTGAGTTCAAGATTATACATAAACTAGGCTTACTGTGTGTGTCATTATATAAATCATTCCAACATCAGAGACCAACCTGCAGGTTGAACAGACTCTGTTGACTGTCTGTAGGATGTTGTGGTTGTAGAAGCTAGTGGTGCTGTTGGCTGTCTGTCAGATGTTGCTGGAGTAGAGGCTGAAGCTATTATTGACTGTGATGTCAGATCTGGCAATGGATTGAGGAGACAACAAATAAATCCAAAAATGTCAACGATCACAGAAACAGTAATCATGTGTAGGTTATAGATTAGGGGTCAATATACAGTCGAGTCCACTTAAGTCGAACTCGGATAAGTAGAATTTCACTTAAGTCGACGTTACTGGATTAGTCCTGGCCATTATCCTTCTTTATCATTGTATAAAACGTCCTGATAAGTCGAACATAAAAATGAATACCGACTATATAAGTGTTCATGTTTAAGTCGAACTGTTCATTTCACCAAAAAAAAATGTTTCGCGAAAGAATTACTTTTAGTCAGCCTGGAGAACAACAATCTTGCACAATGTCAACAATGGCGGCTAGTGGACGAAAGCTTACTACTTTAACAAAAGTTTACTTACTAATTAAAGGTAGATTGAGCTGTTGAAGAGGTTGGACATAGTGGGAAGAAAAACTGAATATAGCTAGAGAATTTGGTATTCCAACATCGACACTTTCCGGCATTTTAAAGCATAAAGACAGCTACAGAAAATTGTTTTTAAATGTCAAATCGACATTTATAGACATCGCCAGTCATTCAACCAACAGACCCTTCGAGCCCTGACTCTGATGATGAGGATGACTGTGGGCTGCAAGCACAACCTGTATCACAGTCAGATATTTTGGTATGGATTAACAAAATTGACATTTACATGATGCAGACTGGATGTTCAGATGATGCAGCATCACCATTTTGTGGCTTTAAACAGGCCATGGGAAGACATTTTTCACAAGTCAAGAAGCAAAGCAAAATCACAGACTTCTCTAATTAATTTGGAAATTTTCATATGACTTTAATGTTCCGCTTTCTAAAATAATTAAATATTTCAACATTTCTAATATTGTATTGCTATTTATTTGTTCACTAACTGTGTTTCCTAAGTGGTACAATCATTTTACTCAATGCTGCTGCATGGTATTAGTGTAAATTAGTGTAAATGTGTACAATCTGGATAAGTAGAATTTCTGATAAGTAGAACAAATTCCTTCGGCCCATGTGACATCTACTTATCCAGACTCCACTGTAATTGCACACGGATATCTCCATAAGTGCTCCAGTCTCTCTCCCCCCCCCCCCTCCCCCATACATCACACAAGGGTTCTCTCAGAACAGTGCTCCAACTCCACACACAGTATCGGAGAGAATCCAAAATTTGTGCATACCAGAAGCACACGTCCTTTAAATATTCTTTCATGGGTAGTTTTCTTTTTTAGAATGTAGTCCAGGCAGTGGCCTATTCGGCTCCCTCCTCTTGATATTCCATTGGTGAGGCATTGTTATCACGAGCACCACGCATGCGGGTTCTCTTTTTTTTTACCCTTGTCAGAGAATGCTAGACGTCTGATTCATTACACCAGTATCAGAGGGAGTCTAGCATCATTTTCTTATTGTTTGTAAATAATTTACAGTCATCACAGTGAATTTAAAAACGTCTGCACACTCCTACTACTTTTCATCTAAGCCACTGCGCCACACATGTACATATGGATAGAGCATTAAGCCTGTATCCACTTGTACAAGTCCTGTATGTCTAAACGTTCCTGATATCAACTTCCGATCTGCTCCATAATAAATCCATCCACACACAATGACTAACTGTACCATTTCCAAATCAATGTGTGCCCATCCACTGTCCGCAACCTTTCCCCATCTCTTGATTTGCCAGAGTCCATCCAGTAATCTCCTAAGCCCATCTCTTGTGATTTTGTCACCCCATTCCAGTCCTTCCACTCCATCAGGCCCCAACCAATGAATTTCTGCAGTTTATCAGCAACCATTCCAGTCATTCCCCAAGTCACTAATCTACAGCAACTCTGACCTAATGCCAGGGCCACAAACCCCAAGTAGGGCACCAGGTCCAATTTATTTTCACCTCAACAAATTTCCCAGTGCCATCAAAGTTCCTTTTGTTTCCTGCATTTCCATTTTAATATCTTCATCCACTCCCTCATCTCTGTACACACTGCGGCCAAAACAAAGCCACCTCTTGAGGTATGCTCCCACCGAGAGAAATCAGATTATCATTTGTTCTCATTATCTCTGTCCTTCCCCCTATAAAGCCTCCGATCCAGCTGCTGTAACCTCTCATAAAGCCTGTTTAGCCCAACTTGCTTCCGACTTTGTTGTGGGACAAGAGAGCAATGTTGTCAGCAAAATCCATATCAACAAGCTGCTTGAATTCCATTTCTAGGTCACCCCTACCACATGATAACGTTGCCCGAGTATGCTACCAGAACCTACAAGGAAAGCAAAGACTAGTAACACAGTAACACAGTAACACACCATGCATGTCATAAGAAGCTACCAAGGAAGGCTGCTGTAAGACTGGTTACCTCATTCATTTTTACGTTTATGGGAATTGTCTGGCAAGGAAATCTGGAGAGGACGGGACCTGGCAACACCACCTCATTATCATATGGTCTAGAATATATGACGGCCTAAGAGTACCAGCAGTAATCACCTTTAATATCTAACAGAACACTTTCCACCACAATAACTACAATATGATCTCTTGTGTCTTTCAAATTCCATATCTGTGTCTCCACTGCTCTCATGGAAATCAATGAAAGCTTCTGTTACTCTGTGACTATCCACAGAAAATAATAATTACACCAAAGAACTGAAAAGGCTAATAACACCATGTTCTTTAAAAATGCTAGAATCTTATTTTGTCATGCTACGTCATTACTAAAAGTCAGCTGGAATAAGCATCCAGTATTTTTAGTCCTGCAACTTCACGGCGCACTCAGATGGACTTCACCCAGTCCATCTCTTGATGCCATCCACTCATATGTAATGCTGTCTTCTTGTACACCTGCCCTACACTATTCCCTCCTGCACATCTTTCAACAATGAGTTAAGTCTCTTTATTAAGCCTAAAGTATTTTAACTGCCTAACATTGACAGAATTTATTGTTTTCTTTAGTTCCAATATTTATCAGATTTCATTGTTTGTTTTCCTCTCTTGCCATGAGATTTCTCCAACTTATAAACACAGATACATTTGTAACGCCTCAGCTCTGCATTCACTGACAGTTCATAGTTTATGTTTCCGAATCATACGTATATGCACCACCCGTCTTTTTATATTTTAGTCATCATCATCCAGTGCCTTGCCAGGTGGTGTGAATGGTCATGCTTCTCCACAAACTGTGATCTTCGATGGCGTAGATCAATTTATGTGTTAACTCCCTTCCATGCCATGACACAAGACTGTCAAGAATCTTCTCACACTGTCTTCCTCTGTCTCTCTTTCTGCAAATCTTTCTGGTTGTCACATGTTCCA
>JACEFZ010012493.1:0-7500 GCA_014155875.1 Cepaea nemoralis
AGAAAGGAGAAAAAAAGAAAAAAGAAAAGAAAAAAAAAGAAAAAAAAAGAAAGAAAAAAAAAGGAAAGAAAGAAAAAAAGAAGAAAAGAGAGAAAAAAGAAATAAAGAGAAAAAGAAGAAAAGAGAAGAAAAAGAAAAGAGAAGAAAAAGAGAAAGAGAAGAAAGAGAGAAGAAGAAAAAAAAGAAGGAAGGAAAAAAGAAAAGAAAAAAGAAAAAAGAAAAAGAGAAAAGAGAAAAGAAGAAGAGAAGAAGAAGAAAAGAGAAAAAGAGAAAAGAGAAAGAGAAAAAAAAAGAAAGAGAGAAAAAAAGAAAAAAAGAGAAGAAGAAAAAAGAAGAAAAAAGAAAAGAAGAAAGAAAAGAAAAGAAGAAGAAAAAAAGAAAAGAAAGAAAAATAAAAAAAGAAAAAGGAGAAAGAGAAGAAAAAAGAAAAAAAAAAAAGAAGAAAGAAAAAAAAAGAGAAAAAGGAAGAAAGAACAGAAAAAGAAGAAAAAGAAAGAAGAGAAAAAAAAAAAGAAGAAAGAAAAAGAAGAAAAAGAAAGAAGAAAGAGGAAGAAGAGAAAGAAGAAAAAAAAAGAGAAAAAGAGAAAAAAGAAAGAAGAGAAAGAAGAAGAAAGAAGAAGAAAGAAAAAATAAAAAAGAAAAAGAGAGGAAAAGAGAAAGAAGAAAAAGAAAGAGAGAGAAGAGAGAAAGAAGAAAAGAAAAGAAAGGAGAAGAAAAAAAAAGAAAAGAAAAAGAAAAGAAGAAAGAAAAAAAAGAAAAAAGAAAAAAGAGAAAGAAAAAATAAGAGAAAAAAAAGAGAAAAAGAGAAAAAAAAAAAAGGAGAAAGAGAAAGAAGAAAAGAAGAAGAAAGAAAAGAGAAAAAAAAGAGAGAAAAGAAGGAAAAAAAAAAGAAAAAAGAAAAAGAAAAAGAAGAAAAAAAAGAAGAAAGAAAATAAAAAAAGAAAAAAGAGAAAAAGAAAAAGAAGAGAAAAAAAGAAAGAAGAAGAAAAGAAAAAAAGAAAGAAAAAAAGAAAAAAAAGAAGAAAGGAGAAAAGAAGAAAAGAAGAGAAGAAAGAGAAGAAGAAAAAAAGAAAAAGAAAGAAAAAGAAGAAAAAAAGAGAGAAAAAAGAAAGGAAGAAAAAAGAAGAGAAAGAAAAGAAAAAAAGAAAAGAAAAAAGAGGAGAAAAGAAAAAGAGAAAGAAAGAGAAAGAGAAAAAAAAAGAGAGAAAGAAAAGAGAGAAAAAGAAAGAAAAGAAAAGAAAGAGAAAAGAAGAAAGAAAGAAGAAAGAAAAAAAGAGAAAAAGAAAAGAAAAAAAACAAAAGAAGAAGAGAAAAGAAAAGAAGAAAAAAAAAAAGGAAAAGAAAGAAAAGAAGAAAAAGAAAAGAGAAAGAAGAAAAAAGAAAAAAGAGGAAAGAAAAAAAGAAAAGAAAAAAGAGGAAAAGAAGAAGAAAAAGAAAAAAAGAAAAAGAAGGAAGAAAGAAAGGAAGAAAAGAAAAGAAGAAGAAAGAAAGAAAAAGAAGGAAGAAGAGAAGAAAGAAGAGAAGAAAAAAAAGAAAAAGAAAAAAGAAAAGAAAGAGAAAAAGAGAAAAAAAAAAAAAAAAAGAGAAAGAAAAAAAAAAAGAAAGAAGAGGAAGAAAAAAAGAAAGAAAAAAGAAAAAGAAGGAACAAAAAAAAAGAGAAGAGGAAAGAGAGAGAAAAAAAGAAAGAAAGAGAAAAAAGAAAGAAAAGAGAGAAAAGAAAGAGAAAGAAAAAGAAAGGAGAAAAAAAAGAAAGAAAAGAAAGAAAAAAGAAAAAGAAAAAAAAGGAGAAGAAAAAAAAAAGAAAAGAAGAAAGAAGAAGAAAAGAGAGGAGAAGAGAAAAAAAAAAGAGAAAAGAAGAGAAGAAAGAAGAAGGAAAAAAAAGAAAAAGAAGAAAAAAAAAGAAAGAGGAAAAAACAGAAAGAAGAAGAAAGAGAAAAAAAAAAAGAAAAGAAAAAAGAAAAGAAAAAAAACAAGAAAAAGAAACAAAAAAAGAGAAAAAGAAAAAAGAAAGAAAAGAAAGAGAAAAGGAGAAGAAAAGAGAAAGAAGAAAAAGAAGAGGAGAAAAAAGAAAAAAAAAAGAAAAAACAAGAAAAAGAAGAAGATAAGGAAAGAGAAAAAAAGAGAAAAAAATAAAAAAAAGAAAAAGAAAAAGAAGAGAGAAAAAAAAGAAAAGAAAAAGAAAAGAAAGAGAGAAAGAGATAAGAGAAAGAGAAAAGAAAGAAAAAAAAGACAAAGAAAAAAAAGGAAAAAGAGAGGAAAGAAAAAAAGAAAGAAGAAAGAAAGAAGAAGAAAAAAAAAAAGAAGAAGAAAAAAAAAGAAAAAAGAAAAAAGAAAAGAAAGAGAAAAAGAAAAAGAAGAAAGAAAAAAAAGAGAAAAAAGAAGAAAAGAAGAAAGGAAAAAAAAAAGAAAAAGAGAGAGAAAAAAGAAAGAAAGAAGAAAGAAAGAAGAAAGAAAAAGAGAAGAAAAGAAAGAGAGAAGAAGAAGAGAGAAGAAAAGAGAAAAAGGAAAGAAGAAAGAAGGAAAAGAAGAAGAAGAAAGAAGAAAAAAAAAAGAGAAAAAAGAAAGAAGAAAGAAGAGAGAAAAGAAGAAAAAAGAAAAAAAGAAAGAAGAAAAAAGAAAAAAAGAAAAAGAAGGAGAATAAGGAAGAAAAAGAAAAAAAAAGAAAAGGAGAAGAAAAAAAAAAAAAGAAAGAAAAGGAAAAAAAGAAGAAAAAAAAGGAAAAGAAAAAAAAGAGAAAGAGAGAAGAAAAAAAGAAAGAAAAAAAAGAAGAAAAAGAAGAAAAGAAAAAGAAAAGAAGAAAAAGAAAAGGAGAAAAAAAAAAAGAAAGAGAAGAAAGAGAGAAAGAAAAAGAAAAAAAAGAAAGAAAAAGAAGAAAAAGAAGAAGAAAAAGAAAGAAAAAGAGAAAAGAAAAAAAGAAAAAAGAAAAAAAAAAAGAAGAAAAGAAAAAGAGAAGAGAGAAAAAGAAAGAGAAAAAAAAAAGAAAAGAAAAGAAAAAAAAGAGAAAAAAGAAAAAGAAAAGAAAAGAAAAAGAAAAGAAAAAGAAAAAAGAAAAGAGAAGAAGAAAAAGAAGAAAAGAAAAAAGAAAAGAAAAAAAAAAAAAGAAAGAAAAGAAAAAAGAAAAAAAGAAAAGAGAAAAAAAAAGAAAAAGAAAAAAGAAAAAAAAAGAGAAAAGAAAAAAAAAAAAAGAAAAGAAAGAAAGAAAAGAAAGAAGAAAGGAAAAAAGAAAGAGAAAGGAAAAAAGAAGAGAAAGAAGAAGAAAAAAAAAAAAAAAAGAAAAGAAGAAAAAAAGAAAAAAAAAAAAAAAAAAAAAAAAAAAAAAAAAGAAAAGAAAAAAAAAAAAAAGAAAAACAAAAGAAAGAAAAAAAAGAAGAAAAGAAGAGAAAAAAAAAAAAAGAAAAGAGAAAGAAAAGAAAAAAAGAACAAAAAAGAAAAGAAAAAAAAAGAAAAGAAGAAAAAAAAAAAAGAAGAAGAAGAAGAAAAGAGAAAAGAAAAAAAAAAAAGAAAAAAAAAACAAGAAAGAAGAAAAAAGAAGAAAAGAAAAAGAAAGAAGAAAACAAGAAAGAAAAAAAAGAAAAGAAGAAAAGAAAAGAAGAAGAGAAAAAGAAGAAAAAAACAAAGAGAAAGAAGAAAAAAAGAAAAAAGAAGAAGAAAGAAAAAGAGAGAAAGGAAAAAAAGAACAAAAAGAAAAAAGAAGAAAGAAAGAAAAAGGAAAGAAAAAGAAGAAGAAAGAGAAAAGAGAAGAAAGGAGAGAAAAAAGAAAAGAAAAGAAAAAAGAAAAAGAAAAAAATGAAGAAGAGAAGAAAAAAAAAAAAAAAAAAGGGAGAAGAAGAGAAAGAAGTAAGAAGAAGAGAAGAGAAAAAAAAAAAAGAAGGAAGCAGAAAAAAGAAAGGAAAGAAAAGAGAAAAGAAAATAAAAGAGAGAAAAAAGAAGAAAAAGAGAAAGAAAAGAAAAAGAAAAAGGAAAAGAAAAAGAAAGAAGAGAAAAAGAAGAAAAAAAGAAAGAGAAAAAGAAGAAAGAAAAAGAAAAAAACAAAAGGAAAAGAAGATAAAAAAAGAAAGAAAAGAAAAGAAAGTAATAAAGAAAAAAGAAGAAAAAAAAAGAAGAAAAGAAAAGAAAAGAAAGAAGACAAAGAAAAGAAAAGAGAAGAAAAAAAAAAAAAGAAGAAAGAAAAAGAAAAAGACACAAGAAAGAAAAAGAAAGAAGAAAAGAAAAAGAGAGTAAAGAAGGCAAGAAAGATAAGAAAGAAAAGAAGAAGACAAAAAGGAAGAAAGAGAACAAGAAGAACAAAGAAAGAAAGAAAGAAACAAAAAAAGAAAGAAAAAGAAAAAGAAAAAAAAAGAGAAGAAAAAGAAAGAGAAGAAAAGAAAACAGAAGAAAAAAAAAGAAAGAAGAAGAAAGAGAAAAAAAGAAGAAAGAGAAATAAAAAGAAGAAGAGCCCCCCTCCCCTCTCTCCCCATCCCCTCCTCCCTCCTCCTCCCCCCCCCTCCATCCCTCTCCTCCCCCTCCCCCCCCCCCTCCCCTCCTCTCCCCTCCCCCCCCCCTCCCCCCCCTCCTCCTCCCCCTCCCCCACCCCCCCCCTCTCTCCTCCCCCCACCTTCCCCTCCCTCCCCTCCTCCCCTCCTCCTCCCCCTCCATCCACCCTCCCTCCCTATCTCCCCTCCCTCCACCCCCCCCATCCCTACTACCTCTCCCCCCCTCCCTCCCCCCCCTCCTCCCCCCCTCTCACCCTCCTCCTCTCCTCCTCTCTCCCTACCTCCCCTCCTCCTTCCCTCTCTGCCGCCCCCCTACTCCCTACCCTCTCCCCCTGGTCCTGTCCTCCCCTCCCACCCTCTCCTCCTCCCTCCTCCCCCCTCTCCCTCCTCTCCCCCTCTTCTCTCCCCCTCTCTCTCTCCCCCACCCTCCCCCCTCCCTCCTCCCCCTCCCCTCTCCTCCCCCCTCTCCTCCCCCCCGCCCCCCCTCGCTCTCCTCTGCCCCCCTCCCACCTCCCCCTCTCCCTCTCCGCCCCCCCCTCTCCCCTCCTCCCCTTCCCCTCCTCTCCTCCCCTCCTCCTCCTCCCCCTTTCTCCCTCCCCTCCTCCACCCACATCCACCCCCCCCTCCTCCTCCCTCTCTCCCTGCCTTCCTCCTACACCTCCCCCCCCCCCTCCCCCTGCCCTCTCCCCCCTCCCTCCCGCCCCCTCCCCTCCCCCCTCCTCCTCCCCCCTACACCCCCCGCCTTCTCTTCCCCCTCTCCCTCCTCCCTCCCTCCCCCCCCTCCCCCTCTGCCTGCCCTTCCCCTCGTCTCCCCCCCCTCCTTCCCTCCTCCCCATCGCCTCCCTCCCTCCCCCCCTCACCTTACCGTCCCCCCCTCTCCTACCCCTCTTTCTCCTCCCTCCTCCCCCACCCCTCCCCCCCCCTCTCCCACACCCCTCTCTCCCCCCCCTCCACCCCTCTCTCCCCTCCCGTCCCATTTCCCCCTCCCCCCCCGCCCCCCCACCTCCCTCCCTCCTACTCTCCCTCCCCCACCTCCCCTCCCCCTCTGTTCCCCTCCCTCCCCCCCACCCCCCCCCCCCCCCCCGTCCCCCCCCCCCCCCCACCCCTTCCCCCTCCCTCCCTTGTCCCTTGTGTCCCTCCTCCCCCCCCCCTCTCCCCCCTCCACCCGTCCCTCCTCATCCTCTCCCCTCCTCCTCCTCCGTCCCTCCCCCTCCCCCACCTACTCCTCCCTCCCTCCCCCTCCTGTCCCCCCCCCTCCCCTCCTCCCCTCCCTCCGCCCCTCCCCCTCCCCTCCTCCCCTCCCCCCCTCTCCCTCCCCCCCCTCCCCTCTCCCCGCTCCCCCCCTCTCTCGTGTCCCTCCCCCGCCCCTTCCCCCCCACGCCCCCTCCCACCCCCCACCCCCTCCCCCCTTCCTCCCTCGCTCCCCAACTCACTCCTCTCCACCCCTCTACCGTGTTTTTTTCCCCTACCCCCCCCTCCTCCTCCCCCTCCTCTTCCGTCGCCCTTCGCCTCCCCCCCCTCCCGTCCCCCCCCTCCCGTTCCCCTCCCTCTCCCTCTCTACCCCTCCCTCCTCCTCGTCCGCTCCATGACTCTCTACCTCCCCTTATCTCCCCCTTACTCTCTCCCCCTACTCTCCCCTGTCCCCCCCTCCCCCCCTCTCCCCTTCCTCCTGCTCTCCCCTCCCATCCCTTCCCTACCCCTCTCCCCCCCTCCCCTCCCCCTCCTGGCTAACAGAAAAAAAAAGAAAAAAAAAAAAAGAAAAAAAGAGAAGAGAGAAAGAAAAGAAAAAAAAAAGAAGAAGAAAAAGAAGAAAGAAAAAAAGAAAAAAAAGAAAAGAAAAAAGAAAAAAGAAGAAGAAAAAGAAGAAAAAAAAGGAGGAAGAAGAAAAGAAAGAAAAAAGAAAAAAAAGAAAAAGAGAAGAAAAAAAAGAGGAAAAAAAGAAAAAGAAAAGAAAAAAAGAAAGAAGAAAAAGAAAGAAAGAAAAAGAAGAAGGAGAGAGAAGAAAAGAAAAAGAAGGAAAAAAAAAGAAAAAAGAAAAGAGAGAGAAAAAAAGAGAAAAAAAAGAAAAGAGAAAAAAAGAAAGAAAAGAGAAGAGAAAAGAAAAAAGGAAGAAGAAAAAGAAGAGAAAGAAAAAAAGAAGAAGAAAACAAAAAAAAAGAGAGAAGAAAGAAGAAGAGAAGAAGAGAAGAAGAAAGAAAAGAGAAAAAGAAAAAAGAAGAAAAAGGAAAAAGAAAAAGAAAGAAAGAAAAAAAGAGAAGAGAAAAAAGAAGAAAGAAAAGAAAAGAAGAAAGAAAAGAAGAAAAAAGGAAAGAAAAAGAAGAAGAAAAAAGAAAAAGAAAAGAAAAGAAAGAAAAAAGAAAGAAAAAAGAAAGAGAAAAGAGAAAGAGAAAGAAGAAAAGAGAAAGAAAAAAAAAAAAAAGAAAGAAAGAAGAAGGGAAAAAGAAAAAGAAGAGAAGAAAAGAAGAAAGAAAAAAAGAAAAGAAAGAAGAAGAAAAGAAGAAAAAGAAGAAGAGAAAAGAAAAAAAGAGAAGAAAGAAGAGGAAAAAACAAAGAAAAACAAGAAAGAAAGAAAAAGAAAGAAAAAAGAAGAAAAAAAAAAAAAGAGAAAAAGAAAGGAAAAAAAAGAAGAAGAAAGAAAGAAGAGAGAAGAAGAAAAAAAAGAGAAAAGAAGAAAAAAAAAAGAAGAAGGAAAGAGAAGAAAGAGAGAAAGAAGAAAGGAAAGAAGAGAAAGAAAAAAAGAAAAAAAGAAAAAAAGAAAAAGAAAGAAGAAAAAAGAGAAAAGAAAGAAAAAAAAAAAGAAGAAAGAAAAAGAAAAGAAAAGACAGAAAGAAAAGAAAAAGAAAAAAAAGAAGGAGAGAAGAAGAAAAAAAAAGAAAGAAGAAGAAAGAAGAAAGAAAAGAAGAAGAAGAAAGAAGAAGAAAGAAAAAGGAGAAGAAGGGAAAAAGAAGGAAAGGAAGAAGAAAAAAAAGAAAGAAAAAGAGAAAGAAGAGAGAAAAGAAAAAGAAGAAAAAGAAAGAAAAAAGAAAGA
>JACEFZ010012493.1:15000-167500 GCA_014155875.1 Cepaea nemoralis
TACAACCCACTCTGGGTCTAAACTTCAACTCACTATCCCTGAAAACACACTGTGCGGAGTTCTCTACCTAACCCCGCCACTATTCCTTTTTCCCAGACCGCCGACCTACACTTGTCGGGTCCCAAAACTCAACTCTCTCTATCTACTGATAGCCGGGCTCAGTCTTAATACTTAGTCACAGAATTCCTGTTACTGAAAACCACAGGGCAGAGTTCTATCACTAACTCTCCTATCATTCACTTTCGCAGACCGCCGACCTACATTTGTCGGGTCCCAAACCTCCACTGTCTGTTTTTGTCTCCTGACTCCACACAACTACCCTACAGCTCAAACTGTCTGCCCCACATCTACACTCGCCGACTGACTTCTCCTTGACCCCCCCCCCCCCCTAAGCTCACTGTCTTCTCATTTACACCCTCCGAGGACCTACTACCCGGCCTCATTTTACCTCTGTCTATTATCTCTCCTGGCCGGTAATGTCAATGACCCCAGGCATGTTGCAATGATGATGATGATGATGATGATGATGATGATGATGATGATGATGATGATGATGATGATGATGATGACGAAGAAGAAGACCAAGGAAAGGGGTTGAGGAGAAGAACAGAAGAAAATAGCATGAGTTTAATGACCCACCTGATCTCTGTATGTAACCTGGTACCATTCGCAGCCGTCTGCAGTTATGGAAGCCCCGCTGGCTATAGCGTACTCACCATAATAGATAGGAACAATCACAGGCCCAGAGGGTCCAACTGTGGAGACATAAGGCCTCTCGCACTGTACAAATAACTATATAACGCTACAGTACTCTCACACACATTGGACAAACAACCTTTTACCGCTGTTGTTGTTGTTGGATGAAGAATGACTTGCGCGATGACTTGGATTAAAGTGAGGAAGAGTTGCGCAATTCGTCGACCTCACTCTCTCGCCTGAGTCCATCTGAGTCCAGTGGCAAGACAAGTCGAGACGATTGGAGACGAATACAGGTGCATTGGATGACCAGGGCGCTCTACGTGCCTTGCCGTGCTCATTACGTTCCACAACGCTTTGCAGGTAAACGCAGTCTTGTCCGTTGAATCAGGAATGATTTCTTCCGCGCAGTCTGCCGAATCCTGTCTTCACATGCTGGGTAGGCATACCCTAGTTTACCTCTTGGTTTGACACCAAATCGGATACCCATGCCTGGTTTAGCCAGCCTCTCACAGCTGTTGTCCGGGGGGTGGCCGCTGTCGCATGCTGACAGCTACTAGGAGCCACAGGCACGAGCTGGGTGTCAGGCTTGGACCAGTGGGGGATGGGTCCTGGTACTCTCTCACACATTGGACAAATAACCATATACCGCTACAGTACTCTCTCACACTGAATAGTAGTAGTAGTAGTAGTAGGCCTCTTTCAGTCCTGAAGGACTATAGAGTTGTGCCGCTTGGGAGGTGCCTGGCAGCACCGCTGGTGACTGTATAGTCCAATTCGAGAATGACAATCTCTGTCACAGTTTCCGCATCTGTGAGACGAGGCAAGTCCCGCAGTAAGTGACTGCTCTTTGAGCCTGTGCCGTCTCTCCTCAGTTTTTTGGATCTGATTGCGCTCAAAGAGCACCAGTCCGTTTCGTACATCTCTTCTCCAGGAGCATCTGTCTGTTGCAACTCTCTCCCACGTGTCTGGATCTATTCCAATGGTTTTCATATCTTGTTTACACACATCCCTATATCGCATTTGGGGTCTTCCGGTTGGCCTCTTTCCTGTGGCTAGTTCTCCGTAAAGGAGATCTTTGGGAATACGTTCGTCCTCCATTCGAGATACGTGGCCCAACCACCGGAGGCGTCTCTGCTTGAGGAGGGTGTGCACTGTGGTAATATCTGCTCTTTCAAGCACATGTTTGTTTGTTATGTGGTCTTTCCATGTTATGCCCAGGATACGTCTCAGACATCTTATGTGGAAGGAATTCAACTTCTTTCCTGTCTTGAGTACAGGGTCAGGATTCAGACCCGTAGAGTAGTGTGCTAACAACACAAGCTTTATATACTTGAGCTTTTGTACGCTCTGTTAGTCTATTATTCTCCCCAAACTCTTTAGCTAGCCTGGAAAATGTTGTGGCTGCCTTTCCAATGCGTCTGTCGATTTCTGTCTCTAATGAAAGATTATCTGATATTGTCGATCCCAGATACACAAAATCGTGGACGACTTTCAATTCATAATTAGAGATTTTGATTGACGGAGGCGCATCAGCATCTTGTTCCATCACCTGTGTTTTATTTAGGCTAATGGTGAGCCCAAAGTCTTTGCAGGCAGCTGCAAAACGATCTATGAGCCTTTGGAGATCTTCTGCTGTATGAGTAGTCAGTGCTGCATCATCTGCAAAAAGTAGTTCTCTTACGCATCTTGGTCTTATTTTGGTCTTTGCCTTGAGTCTTGATGGGTTAAAAAGTTTGCCATCAGATCTTGTGTGGAGGTATATGCCTTCAGTGGCAGTCCCAAATGCTTGCCTTAAGAGAACAGCGAAGAAGATACCAAAGAGTGTAGGAGCAAGCACGCATCCCTGCTTACTCCGCTGCTGATGCTGAATGACTGGGATGTTGAGCCGTCAAATAAAATGGTCCCCTGCATGTTTTCGTGGAATGATTTCACGAGACTAAGAAGGGTGGGTGGACATCCAACCTTTTCAAGGACCTTAAAAAGGCCGCTTCTGCTCACGAGGTCAAATGCCTTTGTGAGGTCGATGAAGGCTATATATAATGGCTTCCTCTGTTCTCTGCACTTCTCTTGGAGCTGCCGGAGTGAGAAAATCATATCGATGGTGGACCTGTTTGGTCTAAATCCGCACTGCGATTCGGGGTAGATTCTTTCAGCAAGAATGTGTAATCTTTTAAGGATTACTCTGGCAAAAATCTTGCCTGTAATGCTGAGAAGGGAAATGCTGCGATAGTTGTTGCAGTCGCTTCTGTCGCCTTTGTTTTTATAAAGGGTAACGATGTTTGCGTCTTTCATATCTTGTGGTATTGATTTTTCTCGCCAGCAGAGCTGTAATATTGCATACAGTTCTGGGATGATTGTTTCTTTGCTACATTTTAAAATTTCAGGTGGAATACTATCTTTTCCAGGTGCCTTGCCGGATTTGAGAGAGTCTAGTGCTTCGCTGATTTCTGTGAGGCAAGGTTCGTTATCCAAGGCATGCATGGCGGACTGTTGATCGATGGCTTCCAGAGCTTCTTCGCTGACAGTGGTATCCACTGAGTATAGCTCTGAGTAGTGTTCTACCCAGCGATCCATTTATTTCGCTCGATCTTTTATGATTACCCCCTCAGTTGATCGTAAAGGGGCCATCTTATTTTTTGATGGACCGACAGCTTGCTTGATGCCCTCATACATTCCTCTTATATTTCCAGTGTCTGCACAAGTTTGAATTTGAGCAGAGAGCTGTAGCCAGTACCTGTTCGCACATCTTCTTGCCATCAGTTGTACTCTATTTCTGGCCGTTCGCAATGCCTGCAGTGTTTTCTCTGAAGGTGATGTTTTATACATCGAGAATGCATGTCTCTTTATCTCAGGACTGGGAGCATCTCTTCAGAGTGTGCTTCAACCAGTCGGTTGACTTAGTTTGCTTCTTGCCAAATGTTGATAGTGCTGTATTGTAGATGGAATCTCCGTCTGTGGGGCCGGGCAGAGTATCCGCTAGAGCCTGCATGAATTTGTTGACCTTCTCTTTATTTTGGGTGCCACTGGTGTCAATGCGTGGTCTTCCTTCTGTTCGGCTTCTGTAGATTCTCTTGGGCTTTATCTTCACCTTGCTTGGAGACGAGTGAATGGTCGGTGTCGCAGTCAGCACCATGATAGCTGCGAGTCATCCGTACATTGCGGAGGTTGCTGCGTTTAGTGAGCACCAGGTCGAGTTGGTGCCAGTTCTTTGATCTGGGGTGCCTCCATGACACCTTGTGTTGAGGTTTCGTGTCAAAGAAGGTGTTGGTCACGCACAGATTATGGTGGCTGCAGAATTCCAAGAGGCGTTGTCCATTGTCATTGATCTTCCCAACGCCAAACTGTCCTAGACATGAAGGCCAAGATTCGTGGTCGGAGCCAACCCTGGCATTGAAATCCCCCAGGATAAAAAGATGTTGTTTCTCTGGTGTTTCACTGACTTCTTTGCTAAGGTCGTCATAGAACTTGTCTTTAGATTCTGATGCTGCAGTTAGTGTTGGGGCGTAAACGCTTATAATACTAACTGGGCCTGCCTCTGTCTGGAGTTGGAGCTTCAATATTCTTTCAGTGCCATCACTTGGTGGTATGATGGAATTGAGCAGCTTGTTTCTGATAGCGAAGCCAACTCCATGCTCCCTGGTCTCTCCGCACGGCTTGCCATGCCAGTAGAAAGTGAAGTCCCTCTCCTTGATGCTTCCAGATTCTTGGAGTCTGGTCTCTTGCAGGGCGACAATGTCTATCCCCAGTCTTAGCAGTTCGTTGTTTATCACTGCAGTTTTGCGGGCATCCACAATCTCATTTAGATCGTCTGAGATGCCAGGGATCATGGTTCTTACGTTCCATGTTTCCAGACTTAGGGCCGGTTTTTTTGTTTTTTTCTTGCTGTTAGGTGTATAGGTTGCGGTCCATGTGTCAGGATTTCCCCTTAAGCTCCACACACCCTCAGGAGCAGATGAACCGTGGCGAGACAACACCTTATTGACTGGGGGCTGCCCAGCTTAGGCGGGCGGTAGCTGTCTAGTGAGATACGATGATCTCTCCCACCGTCGGAAGTAGCCCCTGGCGCCTTGCTCTACGCCAATCGAGCATTAAGACTTATAACCGGCAAATGCTACTTCCCGTGTTGTGTCACCGCTTTACGCGGTGCTGAAGTGACCTCTTCAGGGCACAAGCCTGGGCAATGGAAATCGGAGAACCAGCTGTTGCCCAGTAGCAGGTTCCCCCTCTCCACGTCACCGATGTTGACCAAGGGAAAGGCAGTAGCCAATGCAACTTGGCATCGGTGCCGTCGCAGGAGTTGCCAGAACTATGTTCTTTACAACATGGAACTGCCTTAGGGACTCCATCTCCGGATTTGTCCTCAGGGTTTACTCCCGAAGCCTTTCCCATATGGGTATACCCGCAAGGCAGCGGAGGTTTGAGATTTAGAGTTCCCTCTCTTAGAAGAGATACCAACCAAGGCTGACGAGCCTCCTCTGCCCGGGAATCAATAAGGAGGGAAGTCTACCATTCTTCCTTCCTGGCAGTGACCATACTGATCGGATGACCGTAGCCATTGTCTCTACTGAGAGATCCTCTGCCCACCGTCACTGACTTGAAACCATAACCAACAACTATCTGTCGGCTGCTCCCAAGTCCAATCCACCACCTGCTCCCATGGCTTCACGTTACCCTGTTGGGGGGGCTAAACGGGTACTCCACCTTGCCCAAGGGTGTCCCGTAGGCTAGCGGAGGGAAGGAGGCACCTTACTTCTCCTTTGATAGGGTATACCCCTACCCCGCTACCCGGGGTTCACACTGAATAAACATCCACATATCGCTACAGTACTCTCTAACATTGGACAAACAAACATATACCGCTACAGTTCTCTCTCACACATTGGACAAATAACCTTATACCGCTACAGTACTCTCACACACATTGGACAAACAACCTTATACCGCTACAGTACTCTCACACACATTGGACAAACAACCTTATACCGCTACAGTACTCTCACACACATTGGACAAACAACCTTATACCGCTACAGTACTCTCTCACACTTTAGACAAACAACCATATACCGCTACAGTACTCTCTCACACTGAACACACATCCACATTCCGCTACAGTACTCTCACACATTGAACAAACAACCATATACCTTTACAGTATACTCACACACTGGACAAACAACCATATACCGTTACAGTATACTCACACATTGGACAAACAAACATATACCGCTACAGTACTCTCACACATTGAACAAACAACCATATACCGTTACAGTACTCTCTCCATCCATCATGTGCCATGCCGGAAAGCGTGGGCGGTCATGTTCTGACATCTCACTCGATCAACAGAGTCGTGGATCAGTTCCGTGTTTTTGTCTCGACCATGCCACAAGGCCAAGCCATCCAGATACTTGTTTCTAGGTCTTCCCCTTGGTCTTTTCCCCTCAATCTTACAGTTGTCACCAAGTTCTCCAAATCATTTCTTCTCATAACATGCCCCAAAAATTGTGACTGTCTACGTCTAATGTCTCTGATCAGTTTACGATCTTCATTTGTTTCTTGAAGGACTTGTTCATTGGTCTTTCTGGCTGTCCATGGTATTCTTTGCATTTTCCTCAGAAACCACATTTCTACAGCCATCAGATGTTTTTCAGCCTGGCTGATGATGAAGTACAGGTTCTATATAGCATCTCAACTGTAACAGAAGGAGAGTAGTAGGTGGGAAAAGGCCACGGCACGATTGAGCATCGGGGGAGAATGGGAAGAGAGATGCTCAAGTCGTGACGTAGTTGGTTGTCAGGGGGCATTCAAGATCAGGGCCTGGAACTGGAAGGACGCCATGTTTATAGAACTTGCCATCAAATGAAAATAAACCTTATTTATATGAAACCAACAGTCTTTCTTAGTCCTTCACACTGTTATAGGACTAATTTTGGAGCCCACGACACAGGATTCGAGCCTGGTACAACGCGAAGTCTCAAAATGCTGTCCACTGAGTAACAACGCGGAGTCTCAAACTGCTGTCTACTGAGTAAGGTCGCGGAGTCTCAAAATGCTGTCTACCGAGTAAGATCGCGGAGTCTAAAAACGATGTCTACTATATAATACATCGAAGTAGCTCAAGATCCTTGGTACGTTTGTGTCGATCGCCAGAAACAGAATTTCGGCACGGTTCTAAACAAGTATTGAACATAACAAAGCGCAGTTGGAAAAATGGCCAATAAGTTATCTGTGAGAAGTACAGCAACCAAAAGCCCGGCCAGGGGTGGTTGTCTGTAAGTCTTTTTCAAGACTTGATATTAGAAGTTAATTGGCGTCAAGAAAAGGCTGAAGACCAACTTGCCATAACAGGTTGCAGCGCCTGCGATTGCCATCAAACCCTCGAGCATCAACTGTAAACACCATCCTAATGGCTCCTCTTGTCCATTACTCTGGTGAACGTGTCTCGAGCGAGCAGGAGTGTGCTGAAAGTCGGCCCAGTTTAATCGTGTCTTGAGCGAGCAAGAGTTTGGCTGAAGGGCAATCCAGTCTGATCGTTGTTTCAGGTGAGCAAGAACTTTTCAATAAGACAATCAAGTTCAGCCTCAATGTTAATAGGTTTTGTTCTGAGCGCTAACAACTGAAAAAAAGAACGTTGGTAAAAGACAATCAAGACAGCAAATAAATACCTCATTACTTCATGGATTGCCCCATGTTTTGTTGACGTGTCAGACTATCTCAGGGCTCTACTACAAATGAGAGCCGCTCACTAATCCTTTTTGGGCTCTGTTACGTATGAGTCGTTCTCAAGACGTCGATTTGATGTACTCCATCTCAGAAGGGACCCAACCAAGGGTTGAAGTACTGTACTGAGGCATCCCAAGAAGAGAACCTACCTTAGAAGAAGGAACGAACGAACTACCTGAAGTGCGCGATTGGTTTCAACTAATACAGAGTTGAATTTAACCTGACGGCGAACCTAGGAGAATACGTCTTGCTTGGATCGAGAAACAAGAGTAGGGTAATTTGTACACCTATTAACTGATTGAACTGTTCTTACGGTATAAGTGATTTATATTTCTTAAATTAGTAAATTACAAATGTGAAGTTGTTTGCTTGGTCTGTATAATAATATTTCAGCATGGCGGAACAAGACACCTTAGCACAAGTTTTGACGGGGGTAGGAACAGCGGTAGGTAGACTTAATACGGTTATTAAACAACAGGGAATGGCAACTGAAATTGTTAAGTTTAGTGGACAGGCCAGAGAGTTTAAGAAGTGGATAACTTCCATAGAAAAATATGCGTATTTGGTCTCGGCAACGGATGAAGAAAAAATGAGACTGGCTTATCAGGCGGCAACAGAACCGGTTTCGGATCATATAAGAAGAAAGTTAGAGGCTAGAGTAGATGAGACATGGGAACAATTTAAAGAGGACCTAGCACGAAAGTACGCGGAAATAACGGATCCACAACATGCCTTTTCGGTGTTGAGACAGGCTAAACAAAACAACGGAGAGACGGTACAATTGTTCAGCGATAGGTTGATTAACCTGGCTGAAGAGGCATTCTTAGGACAGAATGTACTAGGAGAAGAGGTGGAGAGGATGTTAGTAGGGATTTTTGTAGATGGCATAAAATCCGATGGTTTGAAATTTAAGCTGATGAGGGAAAACCCTGAGAGGTTATCACAAGCGGTAGACATCGCGGTACAAGAAGAAAATTTGAGACGTAGATTTAGATTGAGAACAGGACGTGAAATAGGAACAAGTCGAGAAGACAGAGTTGAGGAGCCTATGGAAATAGGACAAACAAGGTTCGGATGGAATAGGAGAGGAGGTATACAGACGTTACAAGGTAGAAATAGAAGTGATTATGATGAAAGAAGAAATATGAGATACCCTACAAGTGAAACAGTAGGCAACACAAATAACACAAATATTGTCTGTTGGGTTTGTGGTCAACGCGGACATGTTTCTCGTTTTTGTAATAACAGGCGTGTCCAGTCGAATACACAGGGTAGACATGACAATAACAGGTTGAGTAGGAATGTTGAAGGTAGACACAGGAATTTTACAGGTAGAAGAACGCAGGAAAACCGGCGCCCTACCTATTAAAAAGGACCTATGATAGGAGGGTAAATAATAAGGTCACAAGGTTTAAAGAGTATGTTAATAATAGACATAGGGGGACGAATAGAGAATGCTCACAAGTAGATGAAGTCAAACAGTTTACAGTGAAGACAACAGATAATAGTTCGTGCATAATAGAAATAGGAAAATATAGAGTTCGTACATTAATTGATTCAGGAGCTCAGGTTAGTGTAATTAAAGAACGTTTTTTATATAAAATAATGAGAAATTGTAGAATATTTAAGAGTCATAATAATCGTCACTCTGTTACAGGACAGAATTTACAATTAATTGGACAAACAATGATCACTTTTAAATTAGGAGGGATCAACGTAAGACATCTTTTTCAGGTAGTGAAAGATTTAAATAGAAACATGCTGATAGGAAGAGATTTTTTAATAAAAAATGGAATAAGACTTTTCTTTGATTACATAAATTAAAATTCAGGGACGTCTATGTAGATATGGAAGAAGACATGCATATATCAGCACTAGTTAGAGTTAAAATGTCCACGACGTTAAAACCACAGTCGGTTAATTTGATACAAGCAAAGCTGAAGAGAAACCCATATTATGAGGCAGGAGACACAGTCAGAATCACTGAGTTGCAAGAGGAAGTAATTGATGAGCCTGGTTTGGAAGTTCCGGATGGAATAATAGCGTTGGTTAAACACTTAACCTTTCCAGTGATGATTATCAACAACACAGGTAGAGAAATCAAATTATACAGAGGATGTGTGATAGCCAAACTAGATCATAACATTAGTGACATATTGGCAACGGATAGAGTAGAAAGGTCGGGAACAAGTTATTCAGAAACTTCTAGTGAAAGAGTTAATAACAGACGCGGACGCGGAAGAAGAGGGAACGTACAAATGGATGAATTGATCCATCCATCCAGAAGAAATACAGCCCAAATACATTCACTAGACAAAATGACAAGGGAACAAGAATTGTTGGCACAGTTAAAAGCTCCGCCAGAAAATAAGGAAGTATTAGAACAACTTATAAGGCAAAATCAAGATGTATTTGCAATTAATGATTTGGAATTGGGAAAGACACACACAGTTACAATGGAAATAGATACGGGAGACCATCCACCAATTAGTTTAAAACCATATAGAACTCCATTGAGAAATAGAGAAATTGTAGAAAAGGCAATAGAAGATATGTTGAAAGCAGGAATAATAACAAGATCGAAGTCAGAATGGTCATCTCCGGTCGTCATCGTAGCCAAACCTGATGGTTCGAGTCGCTTCTGCTGCGACTACAGGGCATTGAACAAAATCACTAAGAATGTAGCGTACCCACTACCAGTAATTGATGATATTTTGGGGTTGCTTAATGGTTCTACATTCTTCACAACGTTAGACGCAAGATCAGGATTCTGGTGTATACCTATGTCGAAGGATGCTCAAAAGAAGAGTGCTTTCTGTACCCATATGGGTTCTTACGAATTTTTACGAATGCCTTTTGGGGTCAAAACTGCGCCGTCTCACTACATGCTCTTAATAAATGAAGTGTTAGAAGGTATGCAAAGGTTTGCATTAGCCTATATAGACGATATTCTGATTTTTACGAAAGGAGATGTTAATGATCATTTAAAACATATTAGATTAGTATTCGATAGATTAAGAGTACATGACGTTAAATTGAAACTTAGTAAGTGCCAGTTTTTAAAGACAGAAACAAAATATTTGGGTTATATTATAAATAGAGACGGAATTAAACCAGACCAGGACAAGATAAAGGTTATTAAAGAATTACCTCCTCCAACTAACGTAAGGGAAGTGCGTGCGTTTATAGGAACTTGTGCGTATTATAGGAGGTTTGTCCCAGCGTTTTCGAAGATAGCAGAACCTATTACAAATTTAACAGGCAAGTACGCTAGATTTAAGTGGGATGATGAGTGTCAAAAAGCGTTCGAGTATTTAAAAAACAGCTTAACACTGGTACCACTATTGACGCATCCAGACTTGAATAAACAGTTAATACTGTACACAGATGCTTCGGACAATGCAATAGGAGCATGTTTGGTTCAACCATATGAAGGAAAAGAGTCTGGAATACCAGGGGTTAAAAATGAAAGGCCAATTTACTTCTTGTCTCACAAACTTAGCAAGTCGCAACGAAAATGGACGACTATTGAAAAAGAAGCATATGCTATTCATTATGCTCTTCAGAAACTAAATTACTACTTACATAACGCAAATTTTGTTATTAGAACTGACCATATGCCTTTAAAGTCTTTTTTAGAAGCTCCAGTGCAGAACAGGAAAATTCAGACCTGGGCATTGAATCTACAGGGGTACAACACGAAAATCGAATACATTCCAGGTAGGATTAATACATGCGCTGATTTATTGTCTAGGATTCCGTACCCACAGTCGTCAGGAGACACAGAAGATGAAGCTGAACCAGAGATAGATGACCAAAACTGGCAAGTAAATATTTTAGATTCTGCCATAATAAATAGAGAAGAATTTGAGAGTTTACCATCGGATCAAGAGTCCGAACATAGAACAGGAGACCCACATTTAGCACAATTTAATATGAAAGAAGAACAAGAGTTGGATCCAAAAGTATTACAAATAAAACAAAAATTGAGAGAAACGGAGGAGAACAAATATAAGAAGAATTATTTGGTTTTACAAGAGGATGGACAGTTATACTATATGTGTGAAAGGAACGAACAGCTAAGGAAATATATTCCAAAACATTTGGAAAATGAAGTTTTAAGAGCATATCACAATGAGAATGGACATCTCGGTCGTGATAAATTGGTGAAAGCACTTACGAGCAAATATTATTGACCAAACTTGTTTAATCTGCTTGCAAATATGTAGATACGTGTGAAAAATGCAGGTTAAGGAATATGAAAACAATTAAGTGTCCCTTACAAAATACAGATATTCCTCAGTTCCCAATGCAAAAGATTAGTTTAGATATATCGGGTCCTCACCCTAGAACATTGTCAGGAAACGTGTATTTAATTCATATAGTAGACATCTACAGTCTTTGGCCGGAAGTTTATGCAATCCCAGATAAGAGTGCAGATACTGTCATTAATATTTTTTTTACAAGAGTTCGTACCAAGATTTAGTTGCCCACAAAGTATACTTACGGATAATGGTAGGGAATTTGTAAATAAAAATTCGAAAAGTTATTAAAAGATTTGAACATAAAACATATAAAGACCTCATATTATAGACCTTCTTCAAATGCTAGGAACGAGCGTCAACATAGGACATTGTATGATATCATAGCAAAGATTGTCGATGAACATGAAAAAGATTGGGATCTATTCTTAGGACCTGCCCTTAGCGCTATTCGCACAAATCAAAATGAGAGCACGGGGTTTTCACCATTCTATTTAATACACGGGAGAGAACCAATACTACCTATAGATAATCTATTAAAACCAAGACGGAAATATATGGGGGAAGACTTTCAAGAGACAATAATACAAGAAATGCATAAAGCACACGTAAGATTAAAGAATAATATAATTAAAGCTAGGGAAAGACAGAAAAAGTACAAAAATGTAAATACAAAATTACAAGAGTTTAAAGTAGGTGATAGAGTTTATTACAAGAAGCATAGAAGAAACTCTAAGTTTGATCCTCGTTGGATCCCAGGTTATTACGTTTTGGAAAAACTAGGTAATGTATCGTATACTATCAAGAACCAGGTCACAGGACATGCGGCAAGGGCACACGTTGAACACTTAAGAAGAGACGAGGATGAGATGGAATATAATAATTATAATAATAATTATTATTCAGACACAAGATATTTAGATGAACAAGTCGTCAGAGGAGCTACAGTAACCCCAAGTTTTAGAAAAGATCCAGTACAAAATCAGTTACTAGCAACTCCAGGTTACGAAGATACTCAAGAACAAACGATACCGAAAACGATAGAAGAAGAAAATGTGAATGAAACTCATTATGATAGTATGGAAGAGAAAATAGGTGCTCCATTTAAGAATACTAGACAAGCAACGAAAAGAAGAATGGATAAACAAAGAGATAGAGAAGTGAAAAGACAGAGGAGGATTAGAGATTATTCAAGAAGCGGGGAAGATATGCCTCTACTAGAAAGGTCCTTAAGAAATAATGATAGACAAATTAGATGGGATATTGAACAGAAGAGATTAGCGGCTGCTAACGAGAGACATACAGACGAAGAAGAAGAAATGGATGAAAAGTCAGAATCAATTAGTAGTATGGAAGAAACTAATAACTTGTACGAAGAAGAGGATATTGATGTAGAGTTAGCACTTATTCAAAGAAACTTGGAGTTGTTGAAGAATTGGAAACGTAGGAGATAGATAGATAGAGAATACTGCAGATGGCAAGTTATAAGTTTCAGGATTTGGAAGTGAAAGTGATGCTTGAAGAAGTATACGAAACGGTGGAAATGGAAAAGGATTCTATGGATATTTTTTAAAAGTGGTCTTGAGGAGTAGTTAAGCAGGTAGATAACTAATATAGAGGTAGGTTTGAGAGAGGCATGTATATTTTTTTTTTTCTCTGTGATAGAATTGCTGGTTGAATTTATGTTTCTACTTCTTGACTTTTCGTAGATTGGACAAATTAGGTATTGGTACAATAGGTGGATGTACTCTATAGCAAATAGACAAGTTTTTTTTTTATTGGTGCTAAAAATGCCGTGTTTAACGGAAATAATTAAGAAGTTATAGGGATGTTTGGTCCAAGGGAAATAATTGGCAGGCCGAGCCACAGGTTAATTGATAAGTAGATGATGGCTGGTACATTGAGTTGACATTGGAATAGTCGCCACATTAGGAATAGATAAAAGGAGTCAACCTGTAGTTTACAGTGCTTACTTAAGATGATATTCCGGATGTTATGATGTATTAGGAGTTAAGCTAGAAAAAGATAGAAAGTTATGAGGGGAGAGAATCAATGGTACGGTTATTGTTGATTATTGATTTTTTTATGTAGAGAGAACAGATATTGTTCTAAGTTAAGAAATTAGTCTGTAGTTAACAGATATACATACGTGGCAGTGAAGTGTTTTGTTTTCTCGGTCATAGAAATACTGGAATGACTTGTATAAATAGATATGTTCGTACGGGAGGCCAATGTTGGTGGGCCACTGTACGTAGTAATTTTAAGGGAGTTATATTTTTTTTTGAAAATCGTGTTTTATTCACTCTGAGTTTTATGAGTCATGAGTCATATATAATATGTTTTTTTTGCTTGAGTTGGTACTGTAAAATGATGGTTATTATTTGATTGTTTTATTGAGTCCGAGTTGCAATGCCTCATATATAATATGTTTTTTTTGCTTGATTTGGTCTTGTAAAATGTTATTTGATAAATTGATTTAGAATAGGATTATTGTGTTCCAAATAGTTTGAGTACAAACTATTGGTCCGTAAAAGCGACCAATAGTGATAGGTAGAAATAGAATGTTTTATTCTGATTTGATAAAATGCATGTTATGTCATTTTAAAATATGTTTTCTTTGGATAATTTGGGGGAATGACGTCTTGTTTTGATTTTATTTCGTTTAAATGAGTGATTTTGTATATTAAGTTACATTGTTAATGAATAGGTTATAAATTTAGTTAAGTAAGTTTAATTTTCAAATACATGGGGCTTTGTTTAAGGCCTTTCGTTCAGAAAAGAGTTAATAAAACTACTGGGGGATAATATAGAGAAATATTCTCTTTGTGAGTTGCTTGAAGAGGTTCTTATAGATATGAACTGTTAGTAAAATAGGAGTAGCGTTATATGAAGATATAAGGTTGGGGGAAGACTGTGAATGGCAGCATATTAGCGGGGATATATATAAAACGGGACAAAGAAGCAGGTCATGGGATGTATGGGGGCAAGATATAGGTGCTGTGAAAAACCAGCGTGAATTATATTTAAAAAAGTGTTCATGGAATATGAACATTGGCAATGGGCTCGTGAGATATCGGAAAAATAGACAAGATTGTGGATAGCAATATAAGTGTTGTGAAAACTTATGTCAAATTTATTTATAGAGAACAAAGATCTATTTCGTAAGATGTATTTTTAAAAATTGTTTTACAAAAAATTGATTTTATTAGCAAGGGAGGTAAATGTGAGTGTGTTAACTATTCATTACTGTGTGTAAGTGTGGTTATGTTAACTATTCATTCTTTATACTTCTCACTCGGTGCGCACCGCTTCTTTACTTTTTCTGACTACATTGTTTCTGTCCATCTTGTGTTGTGGAAGAGTGAGGAATTTATAAGGTCAAAGGTATGATAACGATTTTACGAGCTGTTCTTATGATGTGTATATTGTCTACAGGAACAATAAGGAGCCAAGAACGAGCCAGAAATATATGACTATATAGTGGTTGACTATATAGCACGGGAAAGAGTTAAAGAATAGAATAATTACTTAAGTTGGAGTTGGTTTGGGGAAGGTTAGAGGAACTGTGAGAGGTAAGAAAAAAAAGAGGGAATAGAGTAAGAGGATTAGGAGTAAAGATTTTTTCCTTTACAAGAAAAATTCTTTCATTAACATGGGGAGGTGTAACAGAAGGAGAGTAGTAGGTGGGAAAAGGCTACGGCACGATTGAGCATCGGGGGAGAATGGGAAGAGAGATGCTCAAGTCGTGACGTAGTTGGTTGTCAGGGGGCAGTCAAGATCAGGGCCTGGAACTGGAAGGACGCCATGTTTATAGTACTTGCCATCAAATGTAAATAAACCTTATTTATACCAAGCCAACAGTCTTTGTTAGTCCTACACTGTTATACAACACTCTTTTTCTCGTTTCAATTGACATCTTTTTATTGGTCAGTATGTTTTTCATCTTGCTAAAGGCTACTTTACTTTTCCTTTGGATTCCCCGTGAATAGTGTTTCCTTTGGATTATGTGATGTTATATTGTGTTCCTTTTATTGGAAGTTTTCAAAAGAAGCCACGGAAGGCAGGTGGTGGATGTAATTTTGAGGGCAGCCGACAGATATTGTTGGTCATGGTCTCGAATTATACGACGGCAGGCAGAAGAGCTCTACTTGAGCCAATGGCTGCGGTCACCGTTCAGTAAGATCACTGCCATAGAGGAAAGCAACGGCAAACCACCTCTTTAAAAGTGCCTAGTATATCATGATTCGCTTAAAGACCGATCATCGCAAGACAAGGACAGAGACGTTAAAACTAGCAACTTGGAACGTTAGGACGTTAAACAACGACGGAACATTAGAGAACATAAATCAAGAAATTGAAAGGGAAAAAATTAATATTTTAGGTATGTGCGAAACGAGATGGACAGGAGCAGGCATCAAGATAGAGGAAGATTTCAAGATTATTTATTCTGGAGGTGAAGATCGTCATAGGGGAGTGGCAATTATTCTGGATCGGAAAACATCAAAATCTATTCAAGGATATTGGGCCGTGTCGGACAGAGTTCTACTAGTTAAGTTAAGTGGCAGACCTTTTAGCATAAATATTATTCAAGTATATGCCCCAACAGGAGAATCCAGTGAAGATAGTGTAGAAGAATTTTATAACGACATTGAGTCTGCTTTAAAGAAATGTAAAAAGTCAGAAATAAACATCATAATAGGGGACTTCAATGCAAAAGTAGGAAATCAAAGAGATAGCTACACAGTAGGAAACTATGGTTTAGGAGAGAGAAATGAAAGAGGATACAGACTCGTATAGTGGGCAAAAGAACAGGAAATGATTGTAGGAAACACCTGGTTCAAACAACACCCTAGAAGATTATGGACATGGAGGAGTCCAGATAGCAGGATTAGAAACCAGATTGACTACATTCTGATTAGCAGAAGATTTAGAAACGCATTAACAATAGCAAAAACAGTTCCCAGTGCTGATTGTTATAGTGACCACAGATTACTCACAGGAACATTGAGGATAAAGTTGAAGAAAGTCAAGTATATAACAGGAAACACTAAATATGATTTATGTACATTGAGTAATGACAAGGAAATACAAAACAAATTCAACATAGAAGTACAGAACAGATTTGAAATTTTGTCCGATCTAGAGATCCTATTCCAGGATGTGGATGATCAATGGGAAACGTTGAAGAATTCAATCAATGTGGCTGAAGAAACAACTTTATTAAATTAAATTAGGTGGGTCGTAAGAAATGGATGACTGCAGAAATTTTACACCTCATGGAAACAAGAAGACTCAACAAAAATAATTCTGTCAAATATGAAGAAATTCACAGACAAGTCAGAACATTATGTAAGGAGGCAAAAGAAAAATGGCTTGAGGAAAAGTGCTCAGAAATTGAAAGCCAACACAACAGTCAAAACACCAAATTAGTGCACAAAAGAATTCAGGAACTTACTAATAAAAGAACAAGTACATCAACAGGGTGTCTAAAAACTGAAGATGGCAAAATCATAATAGAAAAAGACCAGATTCTACAGGTATGGACAGATTATGTGAAACAACTTTATGATGATAACAGAGACGAACAGTATGATATTAGATTTAATAATGAAGGACCGCCAATTTTGGAGATGGAGGTTCGAAATGTTCTTAAGCATATGAAAGCTGGCAAGGCCCCCGGTGCAGATAACATCACAACAGAAATGATTAAAGCTTTAGAAGAATTTGGACTAGAGCAAGTCACCAGACTGCTGAACACATTATATGATACTGGAGATATACCTCTTGATTTATGTAACTCTATATTTATTGCAATCACAAAGAAATCAGGAACCTTGGAATGTGATCAACACAGAACAATTAGTATAATGAGTCACATCACAAAGATTTTGCTAAGAATTATCATGCAAAGAATGAGGAAGAAGATACAACCTGAAATAGGGGAAGAACAATGCGGGTTTGTAGAAGGAAAGGGAACAGTACATGCTGTGTATATGCTGCGAACAGTTATTGAACGTGCTATAGAAGTAAACAAGGATATACATCTTTGCTTTATCGACTATACAAAGGCTTTTGATAGCGTTAGACATGTCAGCATGGTGGATATGCTAGCAGATCTACAAATTGATGGGAAAGACATTAGACTTATAAAAAACATATATTGGAAACAACAAGCTGCAATAAGGATTGATAATGAAGTGGGACAGTATCAGCCAATTAAGAGAGGTGTTAGGCAGGGATGTGTAATGTCTCCAGATCTTTTTTCCCTGTACAGTGAAAATATTTTCAGAAATGTAGAGGATATAAATGGAATCAGCATTGGAGGACGAAACATCAATAACATTAGATATGCAGATGATACAGTATTAATTGCAGACAATCCGCAGGACCTGCAACAATTAGTAGATGCGGTTGTTGTACACAGTGAGCAGCTGGGGTTAGAATTAAATTGTAAAAAGACTCAGGTTATGGTCGTCAGTAGGAAGGAAGAAGTGCCTCAAAGTAATATACAAGTAAATGGAAATATTCTTCAACAAGTGAATCGGTACAATTATCTTGGAACAGTTATAACATCTGATGGGAGGTGCCTTGAAGAGATTAGAACAAGAATCGCCATGGCGAAAGTAGCCTTTAGCAAGATGAAAAACATTCTGACCAATAAAAAGATGTCAATTGAAACGAGAAAAAGAGTGTTGAGGGGATACATAGAGCCTGTTCTTTTGTATGGATGTGAAACTTGGACAATGAACAGTCAAGCTGAAAAGCATCTGATGGCTGCAGAAATGTGGTTTCTGAGGAGAATGCAAAGAATACCATGGACAGACAGAAAAACCAATGACCAAGTACTACAGGAGACAAATGAACAACGTAAACTGATTAGAGAAATTAGACGTAGACAGTCAAAATTTTTTGGACATGTTATGAGAAGAAATGGATTGGAGAACTTAGTGACAACTGGCAAGATTGAAGGGAACAGACCAAGAGGAAGACCGAGAGGAAAATACCTGGATGGCTTGGCCACATGGCATGGACGAGACAGGAACACTGAGCTGATCCACGACACTGGTAATCGAGTGAAATGGCGAGTCATGACCGCCCACGCTTTCCGGCATGGCACATGATTGATTGATTGAAAGGCTACTTTTGCCATGGCGATCCTTGTTCTAATCTCTTCAAGGCATCTCCCATCAGATGTTATTACTGTTCCGAGATAATTGTACCTATTCACTTGTTGAAGAATATTCCCATTTACTTGTATATTACACTGTGGTATTTCGTTCTTCCTAGTGACGACCATAATCTGTGTCTTTTTACAATTTAATTCTAACCCTTGTTGTTCACTGTGTGTAACCACCGCATCTACTAAATTTTGCAGGTCCTGTTCATTGTCCGCAATCAAGACTGTATCATCTGCATATCTAATGTTATTGATGCATCGTCCCCCAATGTTGATTCCTTCCATATTTTCAATATTTCTGAAAATATTTTCACTGTACAGGGAAAACAGATCTGGAGACATTACACATCCATGTCTCACACCTCTCTTAATAGGCTGATATTGGCTTACTTCATTATCAACTCTTATGGCAGCTTGTTGTTTCCAATATATGTTTTTTACAAGTCTAAGGTCTTTCCCATCAATTTGTAGATCTTCAAGCATCCTTATCATGTTGACAAGACTCACTTTATCAAAAGCCTTTGTGTAGTCAATAAAGCAAAGGTGTAGATCTTTGTTTACTTCTATAGAACGTTCGATTACGGTTCTCAGTATATACACAGCATTTACTGTACCCTTGCCTACTACAAACCCACATTGTTCTTCTCCTATTTCAGGTTGTATTTTCCTCCTAACTCTTTGCATGATAATTCTTAGCAAAATCTTCGTGATGTGACTCATTATACTAATTGTTCGATGTTGATCACATTCCAAGGCTCCTGATTTCTTTGGGATTGCAATAAATACAGAAATACAGTAATCTCTAACATTGGACAAATAAACATATACCACTACAGTACTCTCTAACATTGGACAAGCAACTATATACCGCTACAGTACTCTCACACATTGGACAAGCAACTATATACCGCTACAGTACTCTCACACATTGGACAAGCAATTATATACCGCTACAGTACTCTCTAACATTGGACAAGCAACTATATACCGCTACAGTACTCTCACACATTGGACAAACAACCATATACCGCAACAGTACTCTCTAACATTGGACAAATAAACATATACCGCTACAGTACTCTCTCACACATTGGACAAATAAACATATACCACTACAGTACTCTCACACATTGGACAAATAAACATATACCGCTACAGTACTCTCTAACATTGGACAAATAAACATATACCACTACAGTACTCTCACACATTGGACAAATAAACATATACCACTACAGTACTCTCTAACATTGGACAAGCAACCATATACCGCAACAGTACTCTCTAACATTGGACAAATAAACATATACCACTACAGTACTCTCTAACATTGGACAAGCAACCATATACCGCTACAGTACTCTCTAACATTGGACAAATAAACATATACCACTACAGTACTCTCTAACATTGGACAAATAAACATATACCACTACAGTACTCTCACACATTGGACAAACAACCATATACCGCAACAGTACTCTCTAACATTGGACAAATAAACATATACCACTACAGTACTCTCACACATTGGACAAATAAACATATACCACTACAGTACTCTCTAACATTGGACAAATAAACATATACCGCTACAGTACTCTCTAACATTGGACAAGCAACCATATACCGCTACAGTACTCTCTAACATTGGACAAATAAACATATACCACTACAGTACTCTCACACATTGGACAAATAAAACATATACCACTACAGTACTCTCTAACATTGGACAAATAAACATATACCACTACAGTACTCTCTAACATTGGACAAATAAACATATACCACTACAGTACTCTCTAACATTGGACAAATAAACATATACCACTACAGTACTCTCACACATTGGACAAACAACCATATACCGCAACAGTACTCTCTAACATTGGACAAATAAACAATATACCACTACAGTACTCTCCACACATTGGACAAATAAACATATACCACTACAGTACTCTCTAACCATTGGACAAATAACATATACCGCTACAGTACTCTCTAACATTGGACAAGCAACCATATACCGCTACAGTACTCTCTAACATTGGACAAATAAACATATACCACTACAGTACTCTCACACATTGGACAAATAAACATATACCACTACAGTACTCTCTAACATTGGACAAATAAACATATACCACTACAGTACTCTCTAACATTGGACAAGCAACCATATACCGCTACAGTACTCTCTAACATTGGACAAATAAACATATACCGCTACAGTACTCTCTAACATTGGACAAATAAACATATACCACTACAGTACTCTCTAACATTGGACAAGCAACCATATACCGCAACAGTACTCTCTAACATTGGACAAATAAACATATACCACTACAGTACTCTCTAACATTGGACAAATAAACATATACCACTACAGTACTCTCTAACATTGGACAAATAAACATATACCACTACAGTACTCTCTAACATTGGACAAATAAACATATACCACTACAGTACTCTCTAACATTGGACAAGCAACCATATACCGCTACAGTACTCTCTAACATTGGACAAATAAACATATACCACTACAGTACTCTCTAACATTGGACAAGCAACCATATACCGCTACAGTACTCTCTAACATTGGACAAATAAACATATACCACTACAGTACTCTCTAACATTGGACAAATAAACATATACCACTACAGTACTCTCACACACAGCACAGCCATGTATCGCTACAGTACTCTCACACATTGGACAACCATATACCGCTACAGTACTCTCTAACATTGGACAAATAAACATATACCACTACAGTACTCTCTAACATTGGACAAATAAACATATACCACTACAGTACTCTCTAACATTGGACAAATAAACATATACCGCTACAGTACTCTCTAACATTGGACAAATAAACATATACCGCTACAGTACTCTCTAACATTGGACAAGCAACCATATACCGCTACAGTACTCTCTAACATTGGACAAGCAACCATATACCGCTACAGTACTCTCTAACATTGGACAAATAAACATATACCACTACAGTACTCTCACACATTGGACAACCATATACCGCTACAGTACTCTCTAACATTGGACAAGCAACCATATACCGCTACAGTACTCTCTAACATTGGACAAATAAACATATACCGCTACAGTACTCTCTAACATTGGACAAATAAACATATACCACTACAGTACTCTCTAACATTGGACAAATAAACATATACCACTACAGTACTCTCTAACATTGGACAAATAAACATATACCACTACAGTACTCTCTAACATTGGACAAATAAACATATACCACTACAGTACTCTCACACATTGGACAAATAAACATATACCACTACAGTACTCTCACACATTGGACAAATAAACATATACCACTACAGTACTCTCACACATTGGACAAGCAATCATATACCGCTACAGTACTCTCTAACATTGGACAAGCAACCATATACCGCTACAGTACTCTCTAACATTGGACAAATAAACATATACCACTACAGTACTCTCACACATTGGACAAGCAACCATATACTGCTACAGTACTCTCTAACATTGGACAAATAAACATATACTGCTACAGTACTCTCTAACATTGGACAAATAAACATATACCGCCACATTACTCTCTAACATTGGACAAATAAACATATACCACTACAGTACTCTCTAACATTGGACAAATAAACATATACCGCTACAGTACTCTCACACATTGGACAAACAACCATATACCGCAACAGTACTCTCACACATTGGACAAACAACCATATACCGCAACAGTACTCTCTCACACACTGGACAAACAACAGTATATCACTACAGTATTCTCTAACATTGGACAAACAACCATATACCGCTACAGTTGATTTGGTGTCAAACCAAGAGGTAAACTAGGATAAGCCTACCCAGCATGTGAAGACAGGATTCGGCAGACTGCGCGGAAGAAATCATTCCTGATTCAACGGGCAAGACGGCGTTTACCTGCAAAGCGTTGTGGAACGTAATGAGCACGGCAAGGCACGTAGAGCGCCCTGGTCATCCACTGCACCTGTATTCGTCTCCAGTCGTCTCGACTTGTCTTGCCACTGGACTCAGATGGATTCAGGCGAGAGAGTGAGGTCGACCAATTGCGCAACTCTTCCTCACTTCAATCCAAGTCATCGCGCAAGTCATTCTTCAACCAACGTCATATATCACCTTTAAGCCCTGTGGCGATGGGCGAGCGGCGAAGCGGCAGGCGTGGGTACGCTGGCAGCCGTAGTCGCAGACCTGCACACAGGCGGCTCAGGCCATATGGTCGTCTTCTACTGACCGGAGCAGCAGTGGGATTCGGCAGCCCCCTGAGCGACTGAGCAGCCCTCTATAGGAACACACTGCTCACCTCCATAGCATGAGGAAGGGGCTAGAAAAGGTGCCCTAAACATTGTCTGCTCCATCACTACCTAACCAGCTAGCCGCGGTTGGTGGGTACCCTTAACTGCGGTCGACATACAAACAAAGATAAAACAAGCAAAGCTAAAAGAGTAAACCATATTCCCTTAACAATTGGAACTTGGAATGTACGCACCCTACTACTTGACAGAGACGGCACGTCGGGTCCAGAGAGACGAACAGCACTGATTGGGAGAGAGCTGGGCAGGTACAACATCGACATTGCAGCCTTGAGCGAGACACGAGTTGCAGAAGAAGGCCAAATATGTGAAATAGGTGCCGGCTACACATTTTTCTGGAGTGGGAGGAAAAGCGAGGAAAGACGCCAATCCGGTGTGGGATTTTCCATTAAGTCGGCCCTGGTCGGCAAATTAGCTGGATTTCCAAAGGCTATAAACGACAGGCTCATGACCATGAAGTTGCCCCTGCTGAATGGAAGGAAGCATGCAACCATTGTGAGTGTCTATGCACCAACTATGACCAACGAAGACGATGTCAAGAACAAGTTCTATGAGGACCGGCACAATGTATTAAGATCTGTTCCCAAAGGAGACAAACTTTTACTCCTTTGGGATTTCAATGCCAGAGTAGGCACGGACACAACCTCTTGGAGTGGAATTATTGGAAAACAGGGAGTCGGAAATTGTAACAGCAATGGACTCTGCCTCCTTCAGACCTGTGCTGAACATGATCTCCTGATTACGAACACAATTTTCCGTCTCCCTATGAGAAATAGGACATCGTGGATGCACCCTCGCTCGAAACACTGGCACCTCATTGACTATGTCATTGTCAGGAGGAGTGACAGACAAGACGTCCGAGTTACAAAGTCCATGTGTGGTGCCGAATGTTGGACAGACCATCGTCTCATTGTCTCGAAAATAAACATTCACATCAGGCCACCACGGCGTCCTCAAGGGGTGAAAATGCAAAAAAAGCTAAATGTCACCTGCCTAAACAGCAAGAAAATGCAGCAGTCGTTTGAAAATATGCTGGAAGACCGCCTCAAGCCAAATGCTGCATCTAAACAGGATACAGAAACAGAATGGAGAGACCTAAAGGACATAATTTACAACACTGCTATGAAAATCCTGGATCCAGCCCCCCGAAAGCATAAAGACTAGTTTGATGAAAATTCCGAAGACATCAACCAATTGCTGGCCGAGACACATCTTCACCTCAAGGCACATTTGAATGACCCAAAGTCAACATAAAAAAAAGATGCCTTCAAGAACATTCAGAGAGTAGTGCAGCAGAAACTTCGGCACATGCGGGACTCCTGGCTGAGCAGCAAAGCTGATGAAATTCAGGGCTTTGCTGACAGACATGATATGAAAAACTTCTACGACTCACTGAAAGCGGTCTATGGTCCTACATCACCAGGCATAGTTCCCCTCCTCAGTGCAGATGGGGGTACATTGATCACCGATCAGAAAGAAATCCTTCAAGGATGGGCAGAGCATTTCAGCAACATTTTAAATGCAACTTCCTTCTTCGATGATGAAACCATCAACTGCCTTCGGCAAGTTCCTACCAATGAGACACTTGATGATCTACCAACCATAGTGGAAGTAAACAAAGCCATCCAGCAACTCTCCAGCGGCAAGGCACCTGGTCCTGACTCCATCCCAGCAGAGATATACAAGGCAGGTGGGACGGTCCTAACAGAGCAGTTTCACCAAGTCATTACATACAAATGGGTGAACGAGACCATGCCACAAGATTTCAAGGACGCGTCAATAGTCCACCTTTACAAACGTAAAGGAAACCGCCAATCCTGTGACAACCACCGAGGCATCTCCTTGCTTTCAATTGCAGGGAAGATACTCGCCAGAATTCTTCTCAATCGCCTCACAGCCCATCTCGATCAAGGTCTTCTTCCTGAGAGTCAATGTGGCTTCAGAAAAGAACGTGGAACTGTTGACATGATTTTCGCTGCAAGGCAGCTGCAAGAGAAATGTCAGGAACAGAACTGCGAAATGTTCTCCATTTTCATTGACCTTACCAAGGCTTTTGATACAGTCAGCAGAGAAGGACTGTGGAAGATTATGGAAAAATATGGCTGTCCACGAAAGTTTGTCCAAATAGTGCGGCTATTTCATGATGGCATGCAGGCAAGAGTACAGGAAAATGGCGAACTGTCTGAACCCTTTCCTGTCACCAATGGAGTGAAGCAAGGATGTGTCCTGGCACCAACACTGTTCAGCCTCATGTTTTCAGCCATGCTGATGAATGCCTTCGAGAACGACGACATTGGAATAGACATCAACTACCGTATGGATGGAAAGTTATTCAATCTCAGAAGGCTGAAAGCTAAACCAAAATTAACAGCGACACCGTCAGAGAGCTCCTGTTTGCTGATGATTGCGCTCTGTACGCCAACTCAGAGGCGGACATGCAACATAATGTTTCAGCTTTCTTCCATGCCTGTGCCAACTTTGGGCTCAATATCAACTTGGAGAAGACTGTAGTTATGTACCAGCCAGCTCCAGGGAATAATCACACTGTGCCGAATATCAAAGTGAATTATCATAGACTAAGTATTGTGGACAAATTCACCTATCTTGGCAGCACTGTGTCACAAGCTGCCACAATTGTTGACGAAGTGATTGCTAGAATCTCCAAGGCCAGTGCGGCCTTTGGCAGACTGTACAATAATGTATGGAACAGAACTGGAATAAGCCTGCAAACAAAGCTAATAGTCTACAAAGCAGTTGTATTATCCACACTGCTGTTTGCTTGTGAAACCTGGACTGTTTATCAGCGACACGCTAGGAAATTAAACCACTTCCACACAGTCTGCCTAAGGAAGCTACTGAAGATTAAATGGCAAGACAAGATTCCAGACACTGAAGTCCTAGAAAGAGCATCCATGCCCAGTATCCACACTCTACTTATGAAGAATCAGATTCGCTGGGCTGGTCACTTGACTCGCATGCCAGATCACAGGCTCCCTAAACGAATTTTTTACAGCGAACTGCGTTGTGGTAAACGCTCCCAAGGTGGCCAGAGAAAACGCTTTAAAGACACTCCGAAAATTTCACTGAAGGCTTTTGGAATTCATAATGACACCTAGGAGGCTGCAGCGAGAGACCGAAATTCGTGGCGTGCATCATTACGCAAGGGTGCAGACATATGTGAGGCAACCAGGACTGCAAGTGCTGTGAAGAAAAGGCAGGACAGAAAAACTACTGCAGGAAATCCTCCTCCAGAAACGTCAAGCATTCCTTGCCCACATTGTCAAAGAACATTTCGAGCCAAAATAGGCCTTATCAGCCATCTTAGAACCCACGGCTCCATACCTTCAACCCAACTGGATGAAATGAATGGTCATCATCATTCTTGATGGACAAACAACACAGTACTCTCTAACATTGTACAAACAACCATATACCGCTACAGTGCTCTCACACATTGGAAAAAATACCATATTACGCTACAGTACTCTCTCACACTGGACAACAACCATATACAGCTACAGTGATCTCACACATTTAACAAACAACCGTATAACGCTACAGTACTCTCTAACAATGGACAAACAACCATATACCGCTACAGTACTCTCTAACATTGGGCAAACAACCATATACCGCTACAGTGATTTCACACATTGGACAAACAACCATATACCGCTACAGTACACTCTATCATTGGACAAACAACCATATACCGCTACAGTACTCTCTAACATTGGGCAAACAATCATATACCGCTACAGTACTCTCTAACATTGGACAAACAATCATATACCGCTACAATACTCTCTCACATTGGACAAAACAATCTTCTATCGCTACATTACTCTCTAACATTGGACAAACAACCATATACCGCTACAGTACTCTATCACACTGGACAAACAACCATATATTGCTATAGTGATCTCACACATTGGACAAACAAACATATAACGCTACAGTACTCTCTCACACTGAACAAACAACCATATACCGCTACAGTACTCTCTAACATTGGACAAACAACCATATACCGCTACAGTGCTCTCACACATTGGAAAAAATACCATATAACGCTACAGTACTCTCTCACACTGGACAACAACCATATACCGCTACAGTGATCTCACACATTTAACAAACAACCGTATACCGCTACAGTACTCTCTAACAATGGACAAACAACAATATACCGCTACAGTGATTTCACACATTGGACAAACAATCATATACCGCTACAGTGATTTCACACATTGGACAAACACTAACATACCGCTACAGTGATTTCACACATTGGACAAACAATCATATACCGCTACTGTGCTCTCACACATTGGAAAAATTACCATATAACGCTACACCATTCTCTAACATTGGACAAACAAACATATACAGCTACAGTGATTTCACAGATTGGACAAACATACATAAACCGCTATACTACACTCTAACACAGGACAAACAATCATATACCGCTACAGTTCTCTATAACATTGGACAAACAAACATATACCGCTACAGTACTCTCTAACATTGGACAAAAAATCATATACCGCTACAGTGCTCTCACACATTGGACAAATAACCATATACCGCTACAGTACTCTCTAACATTGGACAAACAATCATATAACGCTACAGTACTCTCTCACATTGGACAAAACAACCTTCTACCGCTACATTGATCTCACGCATTGGTCAAAAAAATATATACCGCTACACTGCTCTCACACATTGGACGAACAAACATATACTGCTACAGTACTCTCACACATTCGACAAATATCCATATAACGCTACAGTACTCTCTCACACTGGACAAACAACCATATTCCGCTTCAGTAATCTCTAACATTGGACAAACAACTATATGCCACGACAGTACTCTCTAACATTAGACAAACAACCAGATACCGCTACAGTGATTTCACACATTGAACAAACAACCATATACCGCTACAGTGCTCTCACACATTGGGAATAATACGATATAACGCTACAGTACTCTCTCACACTTGACAAACAACCATATACCGCTACAGTGCTCTCACACATTTGACAAATAACCATATACCGCACAGTACTCTCTCACATTGGACAAACAACCATATACCGATACAGTGATCTCACACATTGGACAAACAAATATATACCGTTACAGTACTCTCGAACATTGGACACACAACCTTATATAGCAACAGTACTCTCATACATTGGACAAACAACCATATTCCTCTACAGTACTCTCACACATTGGACAAACAACCATATAACGCTACAGTACTCTCTAACATTGAACAAACAACCATATACCGCTACATTACTCTCTAACATTCGGCAAACAATTATATAACGCTACAGTGCTCTCTAACATTGGACAAACAACCATATACCGCTACAGTACACTCACACATTGGACAAACAACCATATATCGCTACATTACCCTGTAAGATTGGACAAACAATTATATACCGCTACAGTACTCTCTAGCATTGACCAAACAACCTTATACCGCTACAGTACTCTCTCACACATTGGACAAGCAAACATATACCGCTACAGTACTCTCTCACACATTGGACAAACAATCATATACCGCTACAGTGATCTCACGCATTGGTCAAACAACCTTATACCGCTACACTGCTCTCACACATTGGACAAATAACGAAATACCGCTACAGTACTTTTACACATTGGGCAAAGAATCATGTATAGCTTCAGTAGTCTCTCACATTTTATAAAAAAACATTATACCGCTACAGTACTCTCTAACATTGGACAAACAACCTTATACGGCTACAGTACTCTCTAACATTGCACAATCAATGTATGTATCAATCATGTCCCTCTTACACACACCTTTGTATCGTAGTAGAGGCCGACCCTGAGATCTCCTACTGATCTGTAATTCACCAAAAAAGATGTCTTTTGGTTTTCTACCATCCATCCTCCTATCAAGCCCTATCCATCTAAGACTACGAAGACTGAACATGGGACAAACCGTCACACGATCTGATCTTTCCAATACTTCAGTGTTTGTGATTTTGTCTTGCCACTTAATACCAAGTAATTTTCGCAGACTCCACGTATGAAAGCTGTTTAAACGTTTCTCTTGGTGTGAGTAAGTTGTCCAAGTTTCACTTCCATATAGAAGAGTACTAAGGACACAGGCTTGGTAGACGAGGACTTTTAATTTGGCAGTAAGCTTCCTGTTCTCCCAGACTCTTCTTGTTAACATGTTCATTGTTGTTGCTGCCTTACCAATCCTGGATGTTGATTTCCTGACCTATGGATAATTTGCTATTTACCTCTGATCCTAGATATGTAAAATGGTCTACTATCTCCAGTTCGGCGTCGTCAATAAAGATTGATGCTTCTCCTTGTGATATGGATAGATAGATAGATAGATAGATAGATAGATAGATAGATAGATAGATAGATAGATAGATAGATAGATAGATAGATAGATAGATAGATAGATAGATAGATAGATAGATAGATAGATAGATAGATAGATAGATAGATAGATTGACTTACTGAATGAAAGTTGTTTGTATATTTTATGACTTTGTTGAATGTCGGTTGGCAGAGCACTAGGAGTACATACTTATTACATGAAGGCGTGGCCTGGATCCACAGACCTGTTGTCTGCAATCTTGCTACAGCTTTCTTTGGCACTTAGAGGAGAGTGGATTTTCTTCTAGGACCGGTTTCTTACCTCCCATGCATCCAACGAGCCACTTTGTCCAACTTTCCTTCAGTTGGGAGAGTGCCCAAAAGGCTCAGCCTGGCTGTCTCTATTCCAAATGGAGTTTTCTCTCTACAATCGAAGACCATGCTACACACCCCAACCAAATACACCGGCATCTACTCCTGGTAATATACTGAATTGTAAACAGACAATAAATCGACCTCTTCAAACACATTATATCATCTCGAGTATATGGTGCTAGCCCAAAGTTCGTGTTGGTCAATCGGAACTCAAAGAGTGATGTGGTTAATGCCAAACCGGCCGCTTTTACTTCCCAGTGTGTATCAGTGTACCCATTTTAGATTGCGCCGACCTAGCAGCCCATTTCAATGTTAAAATTCTGTCTGGACGCGAATTCAACCCACGACTTCGCGGTCAGTAGGACCGAGTTCTATTTCTACGCCACCAGCAAGAAGAAGAAGAAAAAGAAGAAAAGAAGAAGAAGAAGAAGAGGAGGAGGAGGAGGAGGAGGAGGAAGAGGAGGAGGAGGAGAAAAGTATTAAAGACATTTGTTATTATCAAAAGATGCATATAATAGAACTAGAATTAGTGACAGCTATTACGTTCATAGTAACATTAACTAGTAACTATTACTACATTGAAAGAAACATATGATACAAATTATAACCTATTACTACATTGAAAGAAACATATGATACAAATTATAACGATTAGTAACATTGTATATAGCATTTGTGACATTTATAGTAACATCAATTTGTAACAGGTTGAACGATGATAGCAACATTATTTGTTCGCAATAGTTATATTATTATTAAGTAGACTATAATCGCTGGTCTCTCTGGCCGAGGGGTTACACCACTTTCTCCGTAATCCCGGTTATCACGCAGAGTCTCGTAGCGGGCGAGAACTGGAAGCGGTTCGACCCCCGCTGGTGACTTGCAGGATAACTGAGCCGGCCGCTCAGAAAGCAATGGCAAACTACTGAGCGGAATCTTGCCAAGAAATCAACAGACAGCTGAAAGATGCTACTGTTGACAGCGATGTCCTGTAACAAGGATATGCGAATAAAAAACAAAACAAACTATAATCAATTAAATTAAGAAAACAGCACAACTAACAACATTACCTCCACTCCGAGCATTGGTATTGGTAGTGACACACACGCATTCTCCGCAGCTGAGCGATGTCGTGACGTCTGCGATGAAGACAGCGACAACGGAGACGACAAATACGAGGAAGAAATCAAATTGCCCCATCCTTATAGAGAGATGCTACAAGACTATGCTGTCTACAGACTATAATGGCAAGTTTTGAATGGGCTGTCTCCGGGCTGTTGTGGCAAGTTTAGAATGATTGGGCTGACTCCGGGTTGTTGTGACAAGTTTGGAATGCGGGCAAGTTTTAAATCTAGAACGTATAAAGCGTAATAATAAGTCGCTCTGTGGTCGCTGGAGAAATTAATAGTGCGTAACTGCCAAAAAAAAAGTTGTTATTATCATATGCTTATTAATTATATGCTTATAATTATCATTATCAACATGCTGGTAGATGTAATTCTTGTGTGTTGTCAGATGCTGACGTCCGTATCTGTTTCTGAGAAAGGGTGGGTTAGGGGGGAGGGGTCGGGTGGTGCGAGTTGATTTCTGGGTCTTTCTTCATCATCATCATCATCATCATCATCATCATCATCATCATCATCATCATCATCATCATCATCACCTTCTTCTTCTTCTTCTTCTTCTTCTTCTTCTTCTTCTTCTTCTTCTTCTTCTTCTTCTTCTTCTTCTTCTTCTTCTTCTTCTTCTTCTTCTTCTTCTTCTACATATTCCTCGTCCTCATCCTCGTCTTCCTCCTTCTCCACATTTTTCTCCTCCTCCTCCTCCTCCTCCTCCTCCTTCTTCTTCTTCTTCTTCTTCTTCTTCTTCTTCTTCTTCTTCTTCTTCTTCTTCTTCTTCTTCTTCTTCTTCTTCTTCTTCTTCTTCTTCTTCTTCTTCTTCTTTGTCTCCCCTCGTCTTCCACATATTCCTCGTCCTCATCCCCGTCTTCTTCTTTTCCCACCTTTTTCTCCTCCTCCGCTTTCTTCGTCTTCTTCTTCTTGTTCTTGTTCTTGTTCTTGTTCTTCTTGTTCTTTTTCTTCTTGTTCTTCTTCTTCTTCTTCTTCTTCTTCTTCTTCTTCTTCTTCTTCTTCTTCTTCTTCTTCTTCTTCTTCTTCTTCTTCTTCTTCTTCTTCTTCCACATATTCATCGTCCTCATCCTCGTCATCCTCCTTGTCCACCTTTTTCTCCTCCTCCTCCTCCTCCTCCTCTCCTCCTCCTCCTTCTTCTTCTTCTTCTTCTTCTACGCATTTTTCTTAGGTTTGAGTTGTAGTACATGGTTCCGTCGCCCAGCTAGTGAGGTAAGTGCATGGCGATAATGCGAGCTGCAGAATTCATGTGGATTGCTGTAAGATCTGTCCGCTGTTGATTGTATTGTGAACTGTATATTCGTAAAAATGGCGGACTGCTGCTTGCTGAACTAACTGGTTTTGCCAGTAATGTGTGTGCAATTGCTGGTTTTCTTGTAACTGCTGCTTCTATCGACGATGAACTGTAATTTTAGTGGCGAACTGCTGTGTTGGCATTCTTTCAAGCGTCCTTATTTTTGCATGTATGCCTGTGCTTGCTGTTGGTTTGTCGTGACTGCCGTCTGTTCCACTTTTGACTTGGGGCAGTGGGGAGCATTTTGTGTGATATTCATTGGCACATGAACGGAGCATTATTGGGTGAACTTTGCTGTGAAGTTGGAACCGCGCATGACGACTAATATATAATCCAGTATTGGGCCGTAGATTATTAGAAAACTTCCATTACCGGACTGTAATGTCAGACTCAACGAAACGCCCATGAAAGCACCCAAACAATCAGCAGGCAAAAACCAACATAAAGAGACAGGAAGCTTGAAGGGAACAGAGTCTTTACACTGTTTGTGAAATTGGTACACAATATCTTATCTGTACTCCCTGCATGTCTAGTCTTGTCTTTAGCTCATATTGCCCTGTGTTTGATCCTCATCGACTTAGTTTATTTTTTATGTTTTAAAATTGAACTGGGATCCCATGACGACCAAACTTGCAATTGATTGCTGTTGTTGTCTTCCAAAAATGCCATTAGGCTGTGTGAGGATTGGTAATTAAAGTTCCAGCGCCTTTCCTCCAATTTCCTCCATGACTCATGCGCAGCATTGTCTAGGATCAAGTAAATTAGCTACTAGTTTGCCAGACCTATCATTGGATCCTGACCTACTGATTCATTTGGTATTTCCTACAACCAGCATGTCATACTTACGGACAGACCTACAACAGAAACGGAACATTATGAGGTGACCATTTACAGGGCTCAATAGTTTCCCCTGCGGTACCAGAAAATATTATGGAGAGTAAAGGCGTGATCGTGGCCACATCACCATCAAGCGCCGTCTAATCGTCAAAAAATGGCGCCAGAATCATATACCTAATAGAAGCCACGACAGCCTAGTGGCTAGATGACTGCTTCTCGGTCCGGTGCTAAAGGGTTCGAATCCGCACCGAGGCGGGTGTTTCTAATGTGCCTGGGGTTCGAGGTGGACCCCGCCTAACATGGGTACCTAGAGATGTGGCGGGAGGTTAAGGCGTTTAGTGTGAAACAGACCACATGAGTGCCGATTTGTATATAGAAATATTGGTCTGTCAGCACACACCCGACGCGCCTAATGTAGCAAACAATATAAAATAACGCAAAGTAATGCAGCTTTACAGAACAGGATTAAGACACATACAGGAAGTTGCGGCGACTAGCCTTCATCAGTAAACAAATACATACACAAAACACAACACATAGTCACGGAGAAGACCCTCCAGTGAGTACATTAAGACATAAGAAAGCGACGAGAAGCATAACAAAGATTTTTAAAATTGAGAGCAATGAAGAGAAAATGAAAATTTGAAAAAAAAATGTTGCTACTTATCTCAGAATCTCAGGCTATAATGCTAACACGATTGTCATATTCATCCTCTTATATAGACAGCCGTGGGAGTCCGCGGGCGACAGGGACCGGGGGAGGGGATGTTAACTGTTCAGTGAAAGTGCCACGTAAATGAGTGGAAGTGGTACATGAAAACAGTGGAAGAAAGGTAATACGGGAAACTGGAAGCAATGGAGACGTGATAGTTGTCCGAGAGTGAAAGCTAAGAAGGGGTCCCATTGGATGTACGTACAATGCATGCGTGGGTACCAGTGAATGGGTAGGTCATAGTGATTGATTGATTGATTGATTGATTTAGGAATCGACATCACAGCATTCGGGGCATTCCCATAAGCGCTCTGTCCCCATCTTCAGCAGCGAGCGAAGAGTTCCAACACCAATAGTACCGGTAGCAATCTGATTATATGTCCGTGCCATGAGTCGGGTGGCCATAATAGCGAGAAAGACCCACGAACAAAGAAGGGCAGTCGGAGTTTGGACGTCATCGCGGACAGAACAAAAATCAGAGAACTGAGTCTGTCGGGAAACGCAGCCATGTACATTTCATAGAACGTACCAAACCATTGTTCCAATATGAAGATGTGGACAGAAATTCGACTATGTCAAGAAAACAGCGCTTGACAACAGGGAGAAACAACGACATAGTTACTGAGACCAGTTACACCGAAGGCGAGATGTGTAGTACACCCGCCATGCCGTGGAACACACGACTGCACGGAGGGAGGCTAGCGGTGTGGCTGAACGGGTCGGTTGTGACCCCGTCCTACGAGCTGTAAGTAGGTTAGTTACGCAAGTGTAGAACTGTATGAACTGCTTGTGAAGAAATAAAGCTTTTATTCGGTGTATTTTTCACCCATGGAAAGCCGTAGTGGTTCAGTGTATTCTGGTACGTGTTCAAGCTAAGTTTGCCAGTGTAGTGACAGCATACCCCGATCAGCACATTGAAAGTCCGTCTCGCCTTTCCTCTGAGCGTTGAGCGTCGGCCAGATCCCCTCGTCACTCCTCGCTGTCTCATTCTTGCCAGACCATGGTAATCCATTTGCTCCTCCGAGGTGTACACGTGCTCCCACAAGGCCGCAACCACATCTGCCTTGTCATGTATCAATGCTCCACCACGTTCTGCAGAGCCAGCCAATCTGTCCGTCTGTTCATTTCCCAGCACACCGGCATGCCCTGGAGAAAAGATTCAGGCGATGCTTGTCAATCGTGACCTCCGAAGCGAAGCAAGCTACTCCGCACGAAGCCTGCCCGTCCTCACCCTCGTCAGCATGCTCTCTGAGTCAGATACGATCACGATGTGTGTGTGTGTCATATTCTCCATCCAGCGGAGAGCCGCAGTGACTGCCTCCACCTCCAATCTTAAGCTGGATGTTGTGGTATCATATGCCAGGCTCTCCTGCACCAAACGTCGACCATTAGCTTTGGCTATGAACCCCCAGCCACTTCTCTCACCTCTTGACACAGAACCATCTGTGTAGACAATCACATTACCCGAGTGAGCATTGTCCTGAATTAGTTGCTGGATTTCCACTTCCGTGAACCTGCTGGCCACTCCCTGCACTCCTGGCTTAATGTGATTATAACTCTGCACAAGTCTGACTGCTCCGCTGGCAATCTGACCCACTCCTCTCCTCGCCTAATGTTCTCTAAGGGGCACACCTGTCTGGTCGTATCCTCCGCCTGAGCCATCCATGATTTCCCTCTTATCAGTCGCTGACCCTTAACTGCGTCCAGCGCCTCATGCAGTGGGTGGTCTGTGTCTGCAGCTACTCTGAGGTATGCCTTCGCCTGCATCACCTTGAGCCTACCAGCAACAGTCGGCAGACCAAGGATGTAACGCATACACACTACTGGGGTGTCTCTAGTGCATCCCAGAATGACCCGCATAGCTTCGTTCTGTATGCGCTCTAACTTCACCAGCTGACTCTGAGACAGTGAGCAGTCCTAATCCACAATCAATTACTGAGAGGATCAAGTGCTGGTATAGTGTGAAAAGCATTCTCTGCTCTGTGTCCATTGCAGCCATACTTTTAAGCTCACTGAGTCCCTTTTGAGACCTTGTCACAACCGTCTCCACATGGTCATTGAAAGATAGGCTCCTGTCAAATGTGATCCCCAGATACTTCAGTTTGTTCTCTCTGCTGACATTTCTACCATCTATCGGGAGGCTTGGGTCATCAGCTCTCACAAACCTGTTGTTCAGAGAGCACCACAAAACAGCCGCCTTTTCCGGGTGTATGACAGCACACATTTCTGTGCACCAGTCAATCATTTTATCTACTGTCGCCTGTAACTCATGGGCTGTTTGCTCCCTATCTCTCACCTGCCTATATGCAAGAATATCATAGTATTCTTCCAACCCCTGGTGCTTCTAGGTTTGCTATCTTGCTCGTATACACGTTAAAGAGCACCGGTGAGACTGTAGATCCCTGTGGCAGTCCCGGGGTAAATATATGTGACTCTGAGGTCCATGGACCCGGACGGAGAGCAACCCGACGAGAATGCAGGACGGCTGCTATCCAGTTCACCAACCATATTGACCCCCTTCTCCATCAGTGCGGTAATCAAAATATCATATCGACCTCTATTGTAAGCATCCTCGAGATCAAGCGCTGCCACCATCGTTTCCTGTCTACTCTGGAACCCCTCATAAACGTCAAAGACAAAAGTGGCTGCATTTGACCAGGTACCTTTTCCTGGCCTCTAGCTCCCCAGGCCTCTTGGAAGAAGCTTCCCCCTTTCCAAAAACTCTTGCAGCTTGACAGCGACTATCTTCTCTAGAACCTTCCCAAATGTATTTTGAAGGGTGATGATTCTAAAGCCGCTAAGCTTTGAATGATCCTTGAATAGTTTTGGGAGAGGGATGAGATAGCTGTGCACCCAATCCTGCGGTACTGATGCTGTCCTAATGCTCTGGTTAAAGCAGTCGGTTATCTCCTCCAGGTCTGCATCGCTCAAACCCTTCATGTGGACATATCTGACCCCATCGGGCCCTGGTGCCGTGTCTTTTACCTTTTTCAAAATGTGTTTAACATATTCCACCCGTATGATGTCTTCATACTGCATATTCTTCGTGGTGCCAGATCCTCTCTAACTGCATCCCTGGAGTCCGCATTATTATGATTGGTCTGCTCTAAAAATCTCTAGAGAAACGCCTCCCCTTTCTCGTTGTCTGTTGTCACGCGCGCACCATCATCTCTATAAATTGTTCCCACTGTCATAGGCCGATATTTTCTCTGCATTTGCCTGTGCAGTTTCCAGAATTGTCGCAAGGTTTTATCACCTCCAATCTCCTTCATGAAACATTCCCATTTTGCCTTTTTGGCCTCTGCAGCACAGCGCTTGAAAACCTCCACCTTGTCTTTCTTGACATTTTCCGCTGTGTCAACTTCCTCTCGTGAGCTTCGAGGTGTCTGTCGCACTTTCTGTAGCTGCTTCACTGCAGCTCTCTTTGCTTTCCAAACATGGTCTACTTCTGGGGTCCACCGTGGGGGCTGCAAAAAAGGAGTTTTAACAGTCATGTTGCATGCTCCTTGTCTGAGGCGTCCAAGAAGGCAATCGGTCCACTCATATCGGAAGGTCTTGCACGCTCTCCCAGCTTTAACTTTTCTGGATTTAGAGATCAGGACTGAGCATGGCATATGGTCATTCAAAACAGTCCACTTTACGTCAAGGACTGATGACTGGGAGACAAGTGCAAAGTCAATAGCTGTGTCTGCATCGCCAGGCCTCATTACCATTCTAGTCGGCCTACCATCATTTATGCAGACCACATCGGAGTCCACCAAGGCATCCGCAAGGGCAATTCCCTGTCGGTTTTCTCCACTACTGTCCCAATCTCTGTTCCTTGCATTGAAGTCTCGACATATTCCTCCAGTTCCTTAAGCCAGTCCCAATGTTCCTTTCTGACAAAACAATCCACTGTGGCATATACATTTATGATGTTCCAACTTAAGCCACCAATCTGCATTTGTATACCCTGGACCTCTCTTGCACTGTGATTCCACTGGCTCAAGTCAAGTACCCCATGCTTCACTCCTTCCTTCATCAGCAGACCTAGTCCATGTCTCTTCTGCCCAGTAGGGCTTATATAACTGGCGTACCCAGGGCAATGGTATTTGTCTGTATTTAGCTCCTGGAGCATGAGGACATCAAAATCATATATTAGTCTCTCCAATACAGGACCTCTCTATCTGGCACTGCGACAATTCCAGTATCCCACTCTTACATGGTTAAAACCTGGTCATAGTGAACGAATATTAAAGGGCGATGATGTGTGCACCTAAGTATGATGGTGATACTAACGAAACTACTTTTCTGTGCTCATTTATGTGTGTACGAACAGAATCCTAAAGTCTGGGTGGACTGATATGTGTGAGCGTACATACATACATCTATACATATCAACAAACATTTATACAATAGTATATATACACATGTGTATGGTATATAAGATAAAGGAATACTTGCTTAATTACTTAATTACTTACTTACTTACATACTTATTACTTACTTATTATCTTACTACCCTACTAACCGATTTACACTCTTACTTACTAACTTAATTGCTTACTTACTTAATTACTAGCTTAATTACTGACTTAACTACTTACTTACGTAATTACTTATTACATTACGTAATTACGTTCTTATTTACATGCTTCCTTATTTTCTTACTAACTTACTTACTAACTTACCTATGTACCAACTCACTTGCTTACTAATTTATTTACTTACTTACTAATAGACTTACTTGATTTCTAACTTACATACGTACTTACCTACTTACATACCTACCTTTTTACTTGCTTACTTAATTACTCACGATGACTCCAATTCAGTATAAGTAAAAGGCTATATTTACATGTCAGTGTCAGTAAAAAAGATATATTTACATGCCAGTGTCAGTCATCATCATCAAGTGCCGTGCCGGCTGGCGTAGGCGTTCATGGCTCTCCATAGATCTCGGTCTTTGGTTTTCTGGATCAACTCTGCTGCTGATATTCCTCCATGCCACCGTTTCAATCCATCCAGCATCACTTCTCTTGGTCTACCTCTGCCTCTCTTCCCCTCGATCTTTCCAGTTGTTACGATGTTCTCCAATGCCTCTCTTCTCATCACATGACCGAGGAAAGCTGTTTGTCTCTGTCTTATTGTTGTATATAATGTTCTAGTTTCAGTTAGCCTGTTTCAGGCAGTCGTCAGTTAGTTACTCTGGCAGTCCAAGGAATTCGCAACATTCGTCTCAGGAACCACATCTCTGTTGCTTCTAATTTCTTCTTAATTTGTTCATTTACATTCCAAGATTCACTGCCATACAGCAAAACTGGTTCCACATAGCATCTCAGCACTCTCTTTCTTACATTCAGTGATAGTGACTTATTGCTAAGATACTCTTCATTTTCTGAAATGCGGCTTTTGCCTGCCCTATTCTGCTCCTAATCTCTGTTGTACATCTTCCATCTGATGTTATAAATGCCCCTAGGTATCTAAAATTATCAACTTGGTTAAGGATTTTCCCTTCTATTTCTATGTCACATTTTGGTGTCACCATTTTCTTTGATATTACCATTGTTACTGTTTTCTTGATATTCAAGGAGAGTCCTTTCCTTGCACTCTCTGTTACTACTACGTCTAATAATTGTTGTAGGTCTGTTGAATTATCCGCCACCAATACTGTGTCATCTGCATAGCGTATATTATTTATATTATAACCTCCAACTAGTATTCCTGGCATCTCTTTGATCTCTCTCATTATTACTTCGCTATACAGGGAGAAAAGATCTGGTGACAAGACACACCCTTGTCGTACTCCTAGCTTTATCTGTTCGTAACTACCCTCTTTATTTCCCATTTTAATTGCTGCTACTTGGTTCCAGTAAATATTCTTTATTATTCTTAAATCTTTTCCATCAGTGTTGATATCTTCCAACATTTTAATCAGTTCATCATGTTTTACTTTATCAAATGCCTTAGTATAATCTATGAAGCACAAATATATGTCTCTCTTTTTCTCTATTGACCTTTCTATTAGTGTCCGTAATGTATAAATTGCATTGTTTGTGCCCTTTCCTTCCACAAATCCATACTGTTCTTCAGTAATTTCCATTTTTATTTTCTTTTTGGTTCTTCTCATTATGATTCTGAGTAGAAGCTTAGTGATATGGTTTTTAAGGTTAATTGTACGAAAATCTTCACAATCAATTGCTCCTGGTCTTTTTGGTATAGCTATAAATACAGATTTCAGCATATCACTGGGTAAATATCCACTGCTGTAAATATCATTCAACATTTTGGTTAATATATCTACTCCAAATTCTCCCAATACTTCTAATTCTTCTATTGTGATTTCATCTGGCCCAGCTGTTTTTCCTTTCTTCATACGTTTCATAGCGTCAGCGACTTCTTCTTTCAGAATAGGTGGACCTTCTAAGTTACTATCTTCTGTTAATTCTTCCCTTTCTCCTTCATATAATTCTCTTATATACTCATTCCACCTCTTCATTATAGCATCTTCCTCTAATATTATCTTTCCTGTTTTTGATTTCAAACACCCTGTATTTATTCTTATTTTTCTTCCTGTAAGCTCACTGATTTGTCTGTGCATATTTTTTGTATCTTTAATGGAATTTAATTCAATTTTTTTGCATTGCTCGTTTAACCAACTTTCTTTAGCCTTCCCACATTTATCTTTTATTTCTTTATTTATCTTAGCGTATTCTTGTTTGTCATTTTTACTCTGTTTTCTTTTGTCCATCAGTTTTAAGGTATCTTCATTCATCCATTTTTTCTTAGCTATTTTGCCTCTCTCCGGTAATAGTTCTTTGCTAGTTTGATGAATGGAGTCCCTTAACATTTCCCATTGTTCATCTATACTCTGTATTTTAGTTATTGCATTGTACCTATTTTCACAGTCACTCTGTATTGTTCTTGCATTTCTTTATCTATTTTCAGAACCTCTTTATTAAGTCTCATGTTCTTAACCATTTTTTCCCCTCTCTTTAATCTTACTTTTATTTGTCCACATAGTGGTACATGATCACTATTACAGTCAGCACCAGGCATTGTCTTTACATTAATTAAAGCATTTCTAAATCTTTTATTAATTAGTATGTAGTCAATTTGGTTGCGTATTTTCTTATCAGGGCTTATCCATGTGTACAGTCGTATTTTATGGTGTTTAAACCATGTGTTTCCAATTATCATATCATTGATATTTGCCCATTCTATTAGCTTTTCCCCTCTTTCATTTCTTGTACCTAAACCAGAATTCCCCACTACATCCTCCATTTTTCCCTTTCCTACTTTTGCATTAAAATCACCAAGTATTATCTTTATTTCTTGTGATCCAATTTGAGCCATCGCCATTTCTATTTCATCGTAAAAGTGTTGTATTTCTTCATCACTACTGCTTGCTGTTGGTGCATATACTTGTATAATATTTATGTCTATTGGTTTGCCTTTGATTTTTACCATAATAACTCTATCTGAAATACACCAGTATCCATTAATTGACTTGGCTGTTTTTTCGTCTAATATTATTCCTACACCTTTCTCATGTGTATCCCCTCCAGAATAAATTATTGTGTGATTGTCAGCTATAATTTTGCCCGATCCCTTCCATCTCATCTCACTAACGCCTAGTATATTCATTTTCATGCTATCCATCTCTCTTAGAACATTGGTCAACTTTCCTAGCTCATTTAATGTCCTAACATTCCATGTTCCTACTTTAAATTTATTTATTTTAGTTAAGTTTTTGCCATCAGTAGCTGGATGACGGTCTGGTGTCACCTGTGGCTCATGACTGTCCCTACCGGATGAGGATGCCCTAAGACAGCCATTAACGTCCTTCAGTAACTTTGAAATATGTTTTGCCATGAAGTCTTGGGAAGATAATGTGGTGGTTTCCTCTTGCCTTCCACATTCACATAGTGGTCTTTTTACCTCTGCCTTTGACAGCCATTTCCGACTGTAAGGACAAGTGAGTGCCCTGCTCTGCTCAGCTGCAGAGTTGTCCACTTATTCCGGTGGATACTCGGTCCCCAGAGCTGTGTTAGCCACACCGTAGTGTGTTTCCATCCTCTACCGCGGGGAGGTGCAGTTGGGATTTTCCCTTCATAAAGTTATGGTCTATGACCAAAACCCTCCAGTACTTTTAGAGGACTAGTGTCAGTAAGAAGCAATATTTACATGTCAGTCTCAGTAAAAAAGCTATAGTTACATGTCAGTGTCAGTAAAAGGCTATATTTACGCCTGAGGACAGTTCGGAGTCATGGTATCTGCAGCAGTATAGTTATTCTTTGCCACATACAAACCAAACATTAAAGAGACACAGATTCTGTGCAAAGAGACTAACTACTACAAGACATCATCGTGGCCTATTCGTGACGGGTCGGCACTTGATGGTAGTAACTATGACTTAATTGTTCATAGATCAGCACTTCCTAATTCCCAGTAGGTGTTTATTTAAAACTTCTCATACATGTCCTTGTGGGGGAGGGGGGCGGTTCTGGTCGGCACGTTGCCTACTTGGCGTCGTTCGTCAGGGAGATTCCAAGCGTAACTGGCATAACAGGATATAGAAATGATGTTGAAATTATTTGCATATCCTTTAGAGGACGTTTGCAGTCAACACCGCATTCTTTTCTGTTGTTGATGTCTTGGCATGTTTACGTTCAAGCTGGATTTAGACAAAGAAGTGGAACACGAGATCACATACTCAATATGCGTTTAATAATAAAGAAGTGCAGAGAATTTAATGTAAACCTATTCTCATGTTTTGTGGATTCTTCAAAGGCATTTTTGTCTGTGTACGACATCATAAACTTTGAGAAATCATGAGAAATCCGTGCTTTCCATCACATGTAGTTATTTAGTTAGTCTTTCCTCTTGAGCCTAAGGCGGCGCATAGGGCAGAAGTCATGGCTCTCCATGTCCGGCGGTTCTCTGCTATCTGTTGTAGATCTTGGATGTTTACTTGGCCGTTGAATGAGCCTTCTCTGATGATGGTTCTACGCAGGGTCTCTCTTGGTCTTCCCCGTTTTCTTTTCCCTACTGGTGACCATATGAGGGCTTGGTAGGGGAGTCTTGTCTTGTCCATTCTGAGTACATGGCCGATATAGTTCCAACGGCATCTTCTTATAAAATTGGATACTGTATCTTGCTTAGTCTCTTGTCTTATTTGCGTATTGGCTCTGAAGTCTGTCAAGTTGATGTTTAGAAGTCTTCTAAGACATTTGTTCTCAAAATTATCTAATTTATTTTATCTAAAGCTACCGTTGATTTCCAACTTTCACATCCATACGTTAACACTGGAATCACACAAGAGGTGAAGATTTTTAATTTCGTGTGTTTGCTGAGTGTCTTTGACTTCCAGATGTTTGACAGTTTATTGAAGGCACCAGATGCTAGTGCAATTCTAGATCATATTTCTGGCGTTGAGTCCCCTGTAGATGTCATTTTGCATCCAAGGTATGTGAAGCTGTTGACTTTTTCAAGAACGTAGCTGTTTAATTTGGTGTCGTCTGAACTGTTGATAAGATCGATAGTTTTTGTTTTTGAGGTGTTAATTTGGAAACCAATTTGTCCTGAAATATTTTGGAGATGGTTTATTTTCTCTTGTGCATCTGGGTGTGATGAACTCAAAAGCACTATGTCGTCGGCAAAGTCCAGGTCTTCTAGAATTTTGTCAACCCAATGGATACCCATATTTGTGTTCTTTGTGCATTTGCGCATGACATGTAGTGCAGCTCATAAAAATGCTCTATCTAGACAAAGAAGCAGCAGTTAGAATAGATGGCGAGACATCAGATTGGTTTGATATCAAGCTATGAGTCCGTCAGAGCTTTGTGCTGTCACCCTATTTGTTTAATCTGTACGCCGAAAAAATAATGAGAAATGTAAGAGATGATATAAACAGGGAGCTATATGATGCCCTAAATATCGGTGGTCATGACATACCAGATTCGGTATGCTGATGATACAGTATTACTATCCACAACACAGAATGGCATAGAAAACCTAATAGCCTCAACCCAATAGAATAGTGAAAATCACAACTTATATCGTAACATAGCAAAAACAAAAATAATGCATACAGATAAAACTACTATGGAGAAAGAAATATATATTAATGAGGAAAAATTGGAGGTGGTGGAAAATTTTGAATATCTTGGGTCATTGATTACCAACAATGGTGACACAATGAAAGAAATTAAACGACGACTATCAATTGCTCTTCAAAGACTAAAACAACTGAATAAATTATGGAGTGGGACAGACAGAACTACAAAATTAGATTTTTAAGAGCATGCATCTTTCCCATTGCAACATACGCCTGTGAGACCTGGACACTTACTAAACAAGCTGAACAGCGCATAAATGCCTTTGAATATAAATGTTATAGACGAGTTCTAAGAATATCTTGGGTAAAGAAAAGAACAAATGCATCCATACTTCAAGAGCTGAATACTGAAGAAGGTTGGCTATTAAAGACGATAAAACACAGAAAATTGAAATATTTTGGTCACTTGAAACGTCATGAAAGTTTGGAGAGAACAATAATGGAGGGGTATATGCCTGGAAGAGAGGAAGAGGAAGGCCAAAGAAAAGATGGGTGCAGGATGTGGTGGATGATCTCCAGATGGGTGTATCGGAGGCGGGACATCTTGCTTATGATCGAGAGGTTTTCCGGAAGGTTGTTATGGGAGCGAGGTTCTGCAAAGGACATGCTACTGAATATATGAATAAATGAATGAATGAATGAATGAATGAGTTTACCATTGCTTTCTGAACGACCGGCATGCATACCACACCGTATAAAACCAACGCAACGCGTTCTGCTGCCAAATCACGTAGCTGTGTTTCGAACGTGGGTAGAATGGGAAAAAGAACAAGAAATGGTTGTAGGAAACACCTGGTTTAAAAAACATCCAAGAAGATTATGGACATGGACGAGTCCAAACAGCAGGATTAAAAAACAGATAGATTACATCCTGATTAACAGAAGATTTCGAAATGCTTTAACAGTCATAAAAATAGTTCCCAATGCGGACTGTTACTGTGATCACAGATTAATTACATCTACACTGAGGGTAAAGTTAAAGAAAGTCAAGTATACAACAGGAAACACTAAATATGATTTGTGTAAACTGAAAAATGACACAGAAATACAAGATTAGTTTAATATAGAAGTAAATAACAAATTTGACATATTGTCTGATCTAGAGATCCTATTTCAAGATGTGGATTATCAATGGGATATGTTGAAGAAATAAATCAGTTTGGCGCAGAAAAAAACAATTCTAAAATTAAAGAAAGTGGGTCGTAAGACATGGATGACTGGAGAAATTTTACAATTAAATTAAAAATCTTCTTCTTCTTCTTCTTCTTCTTCTTCTTCTTCTTCTTCTTCTTCTTCTTCTTCTTCTTCTTCTTCTTCTTCTTCTTCTTCTTCTTCTTCTTCTCTTCTTCTTCTTCTTCTTCTTCTTCTTCTTCTTCTTCTTCTTCTTCTTCTTCTTCTTCTTCTTCTTCTTCTTCTTTTTCTTCTTCTTCTTCTTCTTCTTCTTCTTCTTCTTCTTCTTCTTCTTCTTCTTCTTCTTCTTCTTCTTCTTCTTCTTCTTCTTCTTCTTCTTCTTCTTCTTCTTCTTCTTCTTCTTCTTCTTCTTCTTCTTCTTCTTCTTCTTCTTCTTCTTCTTCTTCTTCTTCTTCTTCTTCTTCTTCTTCTTCTTCTTCTCCCTCCCCTCCTCCTCCCCTTTCCCCTCCTCCTCCTTCTTCTCTCTGCCACCATCTTCTTCTTCTTCTTCTTCTTCTTCTTCTTCTTCTTCTTCTTCTTCTTCTTCTTCTTCTTCTTCTTCTTCTTCTTCTTCTTCTTCTTCTTCTTCTTCTTCTTCTTCTTCATCTTCTTCTTCTTCTTCTTCTTCTTCTTCTTCTTCTTCTTCTTCTTCTTCTTCTTCTTCTTCTTCTTCTTCTTCTTCTTCTTCTTCTTCTTCTTCTTTTTCTTCTTCTTCTTCTTCTTCTTCTTCTTCTTCTTCTTCTTCTTCTTCTTCTTCTTCTTCTTCTTCTTCTTCTTCTTCTTCTTCTTCTTCTTCTTCTTCTTCTTCTTCTTCTTCTTCTTCTTCTTCTTCTTCGGGTGGTGCGAGCTGATTTCTGGGTCTTTCATCATCATCATCATCATCATCATCATCATCACCATCATAATCATCATCATCATCATCATCATCATCATCATCATCATCATCATCATCATCATCATCATTATCATCATCTTCCACTTCTGCCGTCAAGCGTCATGGGGAGGAATAATTTTCGTTCAAGCGCCCGGTGGGCGGCACTGGATAGTGTCATTCCGTGTGGTTGTACAATGTCTCTGATGTCGTCAATCCATTTTCTTCTTGGACGTCCTCGTGGTCTCGTCGCAGATGATCTTTGATGTAAGGCCAGTGATGGTAGTTGCTGGTGTTGCAATCTATCGACATGGCCAAACCACTTGGTCTTCTGTCTTCAATAAATGTGGCACAAGGTGTTGAACCCACAGTATGTCCGATAATAGCAATTCTTACTCGGTCACGGATTGTTAAGTTGGCAGCTCTGCTCAGGCATCTCATTTCGCAGGTGCTGATTTTGCGAAGGTGTAATTTGGATAAAGTCCAGGTTTGAGATTGGTAGCATAGGGTTGGTGTGAATATGCTGTTTATTATCTTTCGTTTTGCGGACATGGGTATATTTGGATGTTTCAGTAGGGGTGATTGTTGATATGTAAGTGCACTAGCTTTTTGACATCTGATTTCGTTTTCTCTGTCCGATCTGCCATCTTCTGTGATCATACTTCCAAGATATTTGAATTCTTTAACGTGTAAAAATACCAAACTAATGAACACAAGAATTCAGGAGCTTAATATCAAAGAACACGTACATCAGCAGGCTGAATGAAGACGAAAGATTTAAAAGTCATATTAGAAAAAGATAAGATTTTGCATGTATGGTCAGATTATGTGAAAAAACTTTATGATGACAACATAGAGAAACAGTATGGTATTCAAAATAATAATGAGGGACCATCAATTTTGAAGATGGAGGTTCAGAATGCTCTTAACCATATGAAATCTGGCAAGACCCCCGGTTCAGACAGCATCACAACAGAAATGATTTATGCTTTAGAAGCATATGGAATAGATAAAGTTACCAGACTGCTGAATACAACATATGATATTTGGAGACATACCTCATGAATTATGTAATTCTGTATTTATTGCAATCCCAAAGAAATCGGTAGCCTTGGAATGTGATCAACATCAAACAGTTAGTATAATGAGTCACATCACGAAGATATTGCTAAGAATTATCATGCACAGATTTATGAAGAAAATACAATCTGAAATAGGAGAAAAACAATGTGGGTTTGTAGAAGGCAAGGGCACAGTAAATGATGTGTATAAACTGAGAACTGTAATTAAACGTTCTATAGAAGTAAACAAACATCTAAACCTTTGCTTTATTGACTACACAAAGCCTTTCGTTAAAGTGAGACATGTCGACATGACAAGGATGCTTGAAGATCTACAAATTGATTGGAAAGACTTTAGTCTTGTAAAAAACATATATTAGAAACAATAAGCTGCCATAAGGATTGATAATGAAGTAGGTCAATATCAGCCTATTAAGAGAGGTGTGAGACAGGGTTGTATAATGTATCCAGATCTTTTTCCCATGTACAGTGAAAATATTTTCAGAAATATAGAAGATATGGAAGGAATCAACATTGAGGGACGATACATCAATAACATTAGATATGCAGATGATACAGTCCTGATTGCAGACAATGAACAGGACCTGCAACATTTAGTAGATGCGGTTGTTGCACACAGTGAACAAGTAGGAATATAATTGAATTGTTAGAAGATACAGATTATCACTATGTAATATACAAGTAAATGGACATGTTCTTAAACAAGTGAATCGGTACAGTTATCTCGGAACAGTAATAACATCAGATGGAAGATGCTTTGAAGAGATTAGAATATTACCTTCGCTATTGCGTAAGTAGCCTTTGGCAAGATGAAAAACATACTGACGAAAAACAATATATTAACAGAAACGAGAAAAAGAGCGTTGAAGTGCTACATAGAACCTGTAGAGAAGCTAAAAAAAAACATCTGATGGCTGTGGAAATGTGGTTTCTGAGGAAAATGCAAAGAATACCATGGACAGATAGAAAAACCAATGAACAAGTCCTTAAAGAAACAAATGAAGATCGTAAACTGATTAGAGACATTAGACGTAGACAGTCACAATTATTTCGGGCATGTTATGAGAATAAATAAATTGGAGAACTTGGTGACAACTGGCAAGATCGATCTTATACCAAGGGGAAGCCCGAGAAGTAAATATCTGAATGTCTTGGCCACGTGGCATGGTCAAGACAGGAACATGGAGCTGATCCACGACTCTGGTGATCGATTGAGGTGGCGAAACGTGACCGCCCACGCTTATCGGCATGGCATATGAGGTTGGATGGATGGATGGATGGATGGTATGCGGGGTCACGAACTGCGTCAGTAACACCTTCGCCACGGAGGCGGTGGTAATGATGTTAAACAAGGAATATACACGAGTTTGTGTGGTAATTCCCACTTGTCCCCCTACGGCGTTGTAATCGTCGATTCTCACCTTCTAAGATAAGAAAAGGATAGTTTACTTTTATCTTATCCTGGGTAGAGCTGATTTGAGTTGAGTTAAGTCAAGAACCGGAGTCTCCGTGAGTTCGGGAATCTCCGTGGTGAAGTGGTCAATCCGTTTGACTCAGGATCCGAAGGTTGTGGGGCCGAGTCCTTCGGTTCGAGAGTTAAATTTTTTGGAGACTCCTATGGGTCGTCGCTGGAGCTAGGGAGTTTGTGCGACGCTTTCCGCGCTGCGGAATGAGACTGAGCTATATGGGATAAAATTCGGTGCAGTGAAGTCGATCCTGTCGACTTTTAAGCAACCTTTTTAAGTCAAGAACCGACATCATAACACTCTGAGCATTCACATACGAGCACAGTCGTCATCTTCAACAGCAAGGGAAGAGTCCCTACAGTAATAGTGCCAGGAGCAGTCTGGTTATACTGGTCTACACACGTTTTGGTACCTTACATTTTATAGCTTTTCTTGGATAATTTTGTGTTGCAGATTCCAAACATGTAATCAGAGGTTTGTTCATATCAGTTCTAGTTTTTCAGATAACTAAGAACTAAGAATGACCTTATTTGTGGGGCAATTGTTATGTACAAGCCTAGAGATAGGTGTCATCAGTAGCAATGTGACTGTAATCTGTATTCATATTACATGTAATTACTGTGCATTTATCGCCTTCATATAAAATACCAAAAATGTATTAAAATTTACCACTAGCATTTAAAAAAAAACAATAGTCAACACACACAAAGTGTCTTTTTCGAGGATTTCCTGGAATGTGATATGCCCGGACAGTCATGCTTAAGGGTCCAACAGTAATCTGCCATTATGTGGGCATCCCAAATTCCCTGGTATCTTTCTTCCATTGTTTTTATATCTTGGTGAAATCTGTCATCTTGCTCCTCACTAAACCTTTGTTTCAGCAGTCAGTATTTTTTTTCTTCCAATATTGAAGCTAAAAGTTCTGAAGATTCTTTGGAGAGATATAGATCTCGAATTAGATCATTCAGTTCACGCGGGTCGAAGCGTTGAGCAGCTGGAAAATCATATTTGAAATCACTATCACTGTCACTTGTCGTTCAACATGCCACTGCTGTTTCATCTTCTAGCAGTGAATACGAAATCTGACTGAAAGTTTGAATTGGTATGTCATCTCCGCGTGGAATAGGTCTTCTAGCAAAATTTTACATCTGGGTATTTCCATTTTTTGTGATTTTTTCCCATCAATTTCCTTAATATTGACATCATAGAAATAACAGTCATCATAGTGGTTCTTAGGCTGTTTCAATAACATTGGAATTCCAAATTTTGTAAGGGACTAGATAGCAACAGTGTCCCCCCCCCCCCCCCCCCCCCCACCCCGAGCCTTATATTGAAAATACTGTAATAATATTACGGGTAAATACGCACATGCCTGTATGTCAAAAACTAGAAGTGCTACAGACAAATAAATGTGGTATTTGGAGTTAGCAGGCCTCATTTATGCACAATCAGGTGTGACATGTTTGGCAGCAAACATTTGTGGTTGTAGGGTTGTGTTATGTGTCCTCTGAGTTGTGGGTATCGGGCTGATCCTTTGGACACTCCCTACAACACCATTCTCACCGAGCCATGTTGATCTATCTGACCTTCCACACTATACACACGACCCCAAAGGACTCCGATCACATCTGTCTTATCATGTAGCGATACCCCACCGAGCGGAGCAGACACAGCTCATCTGTCCACCTGTTCCGGGTGTTGCACCGACAACAAACCTTCTCGGACAAGGTCGGGATATTCGTTACGATCGTTAAAATACCTCGGCAGTTGGATATGAAAGTGGGTCATAAGTGATTCAATGAGTTGCTTGCTTGCTTGCTTGCTTGTGTTCGTTGGCTTGAGCTCCAACGCAAAGTCCTGTATGTCGGATGAAGGCATCCTGTTGTCCAACATCAATATGATATCATACCGGACCTGAGGTTTGCTTGAGTATCCGTTGTCCCATGTCTGGCTTATTGGTGTGCAGACTGGTGGTTCCTCGCCATACAGGCAGACACTCTCCGACTTCGGAGGAATCGGCGATCCTATTGACTTCAGCCAGGACCCCGAAGGGACCTGTTGCCCAGGACGCACGACGAGGACGCGTCAATAGGTCTTGGCCAGTATAAAACCCGGCCCCGGTGCCTTGGAAACACCTCTGCGTCCCATTCAATGAGTTGACTTGAGTTGAGCTAAGAACCGACATCACTGCACTAAGGACATTCCCATATGCATTCGTCCCCTCGTTCAACAGCCAGCGAAGAGTCACACTACTAATCGTTCCCCCGCTATCTGATTGAAAGTTTTCCTAGTCTTCCTTCTCATTTGTGAGATTCTACCAGAAACCCTGCCAACCCACCCCCCCCCTCCCCCCACTCCCCGCGCAATCTCATCCTTTCCACATACGGGTTCGGCAATCTGTTCCTCCACCTTCTTCACCTGGCCCTACAGGTACACAACCACCTCACCCTTGTCCATAGGTAATCGACCACCAAGAGGTGCATTCCCTGCCAGCCTATCAGCCTGTTCATTCCCCCGAACACCCACATGGCCAGGGCAAAAAATTCACACAATTCTTAAAATCTGTGACCTCTGTAGCGAGGTGAGCCATTCCACACGAACATTCCTTTCCCAACTTCACTAAGTCCGTGATGAAGACAATGTGTGTTGCAGTGGTCTCCTCTAACCAACGGAATGCCGCTGTGACTGCTTCCACTCCCATTCCCATGCTGGAGGTCGTAGCCTCATATGCCATACTCTCCTTTTTCAAGACTCGCCCATTAGCCTTCGCAATGAAACCCTAACCACTGCGTCTGTTTCTCACCACTGACCCATCAGTATAGATCACTATGTCACCTTGATATGTATTACTCTGGATCAGTTGTTGCACATCAAACTCTGTGCGGCCCGCTTCTAACATTATCTGCACTTACGACACAGTGTTATTATTACATTGTGCCAGTCCGTCCTGTCTTCCGGAACTTCAACCCACTCTTTTTCACGATTGACGACTCTAGATCACACATCTGGCGTATAAATATATCAGCCTCTGCCATACAGGACCTGCCTCGTCTTAGTCTATGACCCATGACCATATTCATGGCTTCATGCATGGGTTGATTGCTATCTGCAGCAACTCTCAGGTACCAGTTACCCTGAAGGACCCTATGCCTATCCGCCATTGTTGGTAACGCCAGGATATGCTTTATATAATTGGTTTATCCGTTGTGAACCCCAGAATCACCCGCAAGGCCGCATTCTGTATGCGTTCCAACCTTTCAAGCCGGCTCTTTGATACTGTCAGGAGCCCCAAAACATATTCAATGACAGAAATTATTACCTGCTGAGCCAAGTGCTTCAATTTACTCTCTTTACTAAGATGACGTCCATTCAATATAATACATGGAGTAACTTCTTCGCAATCCGGTTATCCAGGGAATACCACATAACCGATGCCTTGTCTGGGTTTATAACGGCCCGTGCGTCCCTGCACCACTCCGCCAACCTGTTTACTGCCACTTGTAAATCTGCTACCAAACTGTCCCTATCTCTGCCCTGTCTATACACCAGCACATCATCTGCAAATGTCAAGACTCTACCCACACCTGGTGACTCAATAGCTGCGATTTTGCTTGTGTAGTTAGTCAGTCGCGGTTCAAACTTCACGGCAACGGGTTGTCCCCATATTGCTCCGTTCCTGTGCCAGTGAATATCACACAAAATGCTCCTCACTGCCCCATATGAACAATGGAATAGACAGGAGTGTCGGCAAGCCAACAGCCCGCACAGGTACACTGTGCATAATTTCGCCGCCAGCGTAGTGCAGACATTAAATAGCACTGGGGACAAGGCAGATTCCTGTGGCAACCCAGGTGTAATGGTACAGGGGTCAGAAGTCCAGGAACCCATGCGCATTGCAACCTTGCGCTCATAAAGGAGTGTCGCAACCCATCTAACAAGGCAAGGGCAGACTTCCATGTCCAACAGTGTGTGTATTAACCGATCATACCTGACCCTGTTATACGCATCCTCCAGGTCAATAGCTACCACCACTGTCTCCTGTTTATCCTGGAAGCCCTCGTAGCAAATTTAAGCCCCTGCAAATTCAAACGTTGCAGCATTGGCCCAGGTGTCCTTCCCAGGCCGGTAACTCCCGAGTTTGTTTGTTTGTTTGTTTGTTTGTTTTTTTTTTTTTTTTTTTTTGGGGGGGGGGGGGGGGGGGGGGGGGAGCAGATTACGACTTTCCAAATGTCGCTGGAGCCTGCGGGCTACTATCTTTTCGAGGACTTTGCCAAAGGTGTCTTGCAGGGTTATGATTCGGTATCCATTAAGTCTGGAGTGATCTTTACCTGGCTTTGGAAGTGGGACAAGGTAGCTTTGCAGCCAATCCTGGGATATCTCCTCCATGTTCATGCTTAGGTTGAAACAAAGAGCCATCTTCTCCATGTCCACATACTGCATGTTACTCATATGGGTGTACCTCATCCCACCCGGGCCTAGCGCTGTGTCTTTAGCACTCTTTAGTACCCGTCTAATATCCCCCACCTCAACCTCATAGTCTCATATAGGTGTACCTCATCCCACCCGGGCCTAGCGCTGTGTCTTTAGCACTCTTCAGTACCCGTCTAATATCCTCCACCTCAACCTCATAGTCTTCCTTCCTAGTGAGTGGTGACAATGCTTCTCTGGCCCTCTAATAGCTCTATCTTGCTGGTCCCATGGTTTTAACAATCGTGCAAGAAACCCCCCCCCCCCCCTTTCCCCCTGTTTTTGTGTGTGGGTCCTTGTGAGTTGTCATAGGTCAATTGTTAACATCATAAACGGTGACATGTGTAACAGGCATCGCCTTTCTCTTCATCTGCCGGTGCAGCCTCCAGAATTTACCAAATATCACATCCCCGCCGTCTTCATTTATAAACTGTTCCCACTTCATACTATTTTGCCTCTGCTGCCTGGAGTTTAAACTCCGGCACCTTTCCTTTCTTTTAAAACCTTCCGCCTCCTCCAATTCTGTGGCAAGTGAATTTGTTGCTCTCCGCACCCTCTGCCAATTCATTATGGCCACCCTCTTTTCCTCCCATGATGTCTCCACGTCTGGTGCCACCATGGTGGTTGGGTGAAGAGTCTTCTTGTTGGTTTAGAATGTCTCTGTGAACGAAGGCGCCGCCAATAATGAAGAGTGGCTACAATAATAACTGAATGCCCTGCGGGCTCTTATATCCCTGTCTGTACTGGACTTAGGTATCCAGTACAGAGCAGGGGAGATGGTCGCTTCCATGCTCCCCAATGAGCATGATCCGAAGCTTAGAGGGCGGGTTCTGTAAGCAGCCAATGGACTGAATCGCTGCGGAGGTCTATTGTCCGTAGAACCACCATTATGTTTGCTCCGGGACATGCGGAAGTCTAGAGAAATGAACGAGCTGATAAACTTGCTGCCTCGAAGAGAATGGTTGCTGCATCTGGAGCGGTCTCGGCTGGCAAAGATTAGTTTTATCTTCGTGCCAGGGCATGCGGGAGTACAAGGAAATAAGCGGGCTGACAAGCTCGCAGGTGAGGCTACTGTGGAGGGCGGACGCGCCATGGACCAGGCTGACATTCTGAATGCTCTACGAGAAGTAAGACTTTTGCAAGAACCAAGTGATGACTGTGAATCTACAACATTGGCCAGACTGCTAGAGCAGCAAATGAAAAGAGGGGTGGCCAAACAAGAACACTACGCAGGAAGCCAAAGAAGATTGATAAATCAACACAGAACTGGCGTCGTTAGCCGCTACACGCTGCGGGATTTGCTGAGGAGAGGGTCCGAGCACTTATGGACTGAATGGTTCGATGTGCAATGATGATGATCTGTCGACAAATTAACTAACTAACTAACTTGCTGCCTCCGAATCCCCTGCAGATGGCCAGTCTTCAGATCGTGCCCATATTATTAATTCTCATAGAGATATGTCGAGAGCTGAGGACTTTGACGCTAGTGAATGCACACCGTTGCCAGGACGGGATTAAGACATGGCACGACCAGGAACAAGAGTCACATCAGGAAAACGAAGGGCCTTGTGAACCACCACTGATCTGGCACCAACCAGCCAACCAACCAGCCAGCCAGCCAGCCAGCCAACCAACCAATCAAGCAACCAACCAACCAGCCAACCAACCAACCAACCAACAACCAACAAACCAACCAGCCAACCAGCCAACCAACCAACCAACCAGCCAGCCAGCCAACCAGCCAGCCAGCCAACCAACACACCAACCAGCCAACCAACCAACAAACCAACCAACCAACCAACCAGCCAGCCAACCAAACAACCAACCCAACCAGCCAGCCAACCAGCAGCCAGCCAGCCAGCCAACCAACCAACCAACCATCCAGCCAGCCAGCCAACCAACCAACCAATCAACCAACTAGCCAGCCAGCCAACCAACCAACCAACCAGTAGGTGTACAATGGGGCTTTGGGGCCAAAATGGGGATGGGAGTGGTGGGGTACTGAAACGGGGCTCTGGGGACTAAAAAGGGGATGGGAGCGGTGGGGTACCAAAATGAGGCTCTGGGGACTAAAAAGGGGATGGGAGCGGTGGGGTACCAAAAGAACACACTAGGGAACCCAACCCCCGGGGCCCAGTCCCCCCTCCCCCCCAGGGCCCGGGGCGGACACGGGTCTCCTACAGGCGACCGGGCCGCCGATTTAAACTGTTTCATCTTCGAGCATACCATGATGCGCATCAAAGAACAACTGTAAGTGGCTACGGCTACGTTCCACGGAGCCCTGCAATTGTGGCTGTATGAGGGAGTACTGAAAGGTATATGCAGTGCTAATACGGAAGGGTTCAAACACTAAACCATGTCGGAAGTGTGGGAAGGGAGTGACCAACCTCCTAGAAGTATGTAAAGAATGTGGATATGATAAGGAGTATCACCGAATTTGGTACGAAGAGAATGTAAAGGACTATAATGCAGAGATTCGGCGAATTGCTAAGATTAGAGTGGACTGAATTTCAATTAGAGAGAGGTGAAGTCATCGACGTACTTACACACCCGATAGTTACAAACTGACGGATCTGTGTATTTAGCTATGCCTACGCTTAATCAGCTGAAGCAGCAAGCACGCGAGTATGGGATGCCATACAGTGGGAGGAGGAAGGCCGTTCTTGAGGGGGAAATATCCAGAGCGCGCGAGATGGCTAGGGCCTACCTGCTCGAGAAAAAACCCCATCTACATAGGGGCGCGACTCGAAGCAGGGATTACCACCGCTCTGAGATTTATACACGGCACTGCTGAGGACCGAGCCGCGATCAATGCCGAGCGCCGACGCCAACGAGCGCAGCGCGCCGAGCGCCACGCCGTCCTCGAAGCCAACTTCCTTGCCGAGCTCGAGTATCGCATCAAAGAGAAGGACGCAGAGAAGGAGGAGGCTTTCTATCTCAATGCACCAAAATACAAACTCGCCAGGGAGGTTGAGGGAGCTTGAGAAAATACGAAGCTGTTGTCCCCCAGGGCACTGAGTACGACAACCCAGATCTTTTTCTCGAAGCAATGATGAGACCCGCCACAAAGATGTTGGTGAAGGAAGCGCTAGAGGAGTACGGTAGTGTTAAAATGCAGCTATATCTCCACCTAAAATACACTCGCACCACCCCAGAAGATGAAACAATAACAGCAATCGCAATCCATGGAAGCAGAAACCATGAAGTACTGCACGAGGGGGATATTGATGAGGGGTTGAACCTCGCCAGAGCCAAGATATTCGCTGACAGTGAATGTTTCACCGAACAGGGCTCGGATTGGAGCTATGATGAGTGTGTGCAGCTCGATCTCTACATAGCAAAATACCAACCATTCCGAGGCTCTAGCTACTTCGCGACCCCCAGCTTCATCCCACCACGTAGTGTTGTGAATGTGAAGAATGAGGACAACCGCTGCTTTGAATGGGCCATACTCTCAGCCCTCTACCCAGTAGCGCACGGAGAGCATCCTGATAGGCTCAACAATTATAGAACCCACCTGGGTGAGCTAAACTTTGAAGGAATCGAGTTCCCGGTACAACTGACCAGCATTGATAGGTTTGAAAACCTGAATCCCACCATAGCGTCAGGGTCTTTGGGTGGGACAATGGGCCAGCGATACTCCGAACCACTACTCTCAAGCGCAACCAAATCAACCTCTTGCTCCTGATCAAGGATGAGAATAGGCACTATGTATGGATTAAGGATGTGGGACGACTTCTATACGGAAACAGCAAACACAAGGGTAAAAAGTATCCATGTCTCAACTGTCTCCACGTACACTCCTCTCAGGAAACCTTGGACCAGCACACACCACTCTGCCAAGGCATCAACACAGCCAACCATGTGAATGTCCTGACAGAGGGGGGAAAGAACAAGATGAAATTCATATCCCTCCAGAAACAGATGAGGGCACCATACAACATATACGCAGACTTTGAGACATTGAACGTTCCAGTACATGGCGCGGCAATGGATCCAAACCAAAGCAACACACGTCAACTTGCCGAGCAGCCTCCCTGCGGCTTCGGCTACACCATTGTACGTTCTGACGGCCTCATCACAAATCCAGTCATATATCGAGGGGAAGACGCCGCCGATGAATTCCTCTGACACTTGGGGCGAGAGCAGGTCACCATCCACAATAAATTACAGCGGCCGGCACTGATGGTGCTGGGGCAAAAAGACCGTGAAGACTTTGCCTCTGCCACGACCTGCCACATCTGTGAAGAGCCGTTGGAGGGGGACAAGGTGAGAGACCACTGCCATATTACAGGCAAATACCGGGCGCGAGCCCACAATACCTGTAATTTAGCATGGCGTATCAACAAAGACAAGCTGAGGATGCCTGTAGTCTTCCACAATCTAAGGGGATACGATTCCCACATCATCATGCAAGCGTCTGGCAGATTGGACTGGGGGAAAAGGACCGTCTACAAGAAGACGAAAGATGGTAAATGGCAAACCAAACAAGTAGACAACACACCAATCACCTGCATACCAAACACCATAGAGAAGTACGCCTCATTCACAATCGGACAGCTGCAATTCATTGACAGCCTACAGTTCATGAACAGCTCTCTAGACACCATGGTGGGGAATCTCAGCGAGCTGACGCACTGTGGCAAATCAAAGGCTCTGATATGTAGAGGCAATGACATAATCTCAAGATGTGAGACGTGCAATACAGAGAAGCACACCCCCTGGACTGTTTTAATGTACAAGTTCAGTGCCACGATAAGCAAGTGCCAATCACATCTCCTTCTCCGCAAGGGTGTATACCCCTACGAATACATGGACAGCTTCGAGCGCTTTGCAGAGGACCACCTGCCACCCAAAGAGGCCTTCTACAGCAAGCTCACTCGAGAAGGAATCAGTGACTCTGACTACACCCACGCCCAGAAAGTGTGGCAGGAGCTCGACTGCAAAACGCACGGAGGCTACCACGATCTATACCTGAAAACAGACACCCTCTTACTGGCTGATGTCTTCGAGACATTCCGAGACAACTGCATGCGGGTGTATCGGCTCGACCCAGCCCACTACATCAGTCTGCCAAGCCTAGCATGGGACGCACTCCTAAAAAAGACGAAGGTGCAACTCGAGCTCCTAACCGACTTGGACATGCACCTCCTCTTTGAGAAGGGTCTCCGAGGGGGTGTGGCCATGGTCTCAAAGCGGTATGCCAAAGCCAACAACCCCAAGACTTCAGACTATAACCCCAAGGCCCCCAATTCATGGATTATGTACCTAGATGCAAATAATCTGTATGGGTGGGCCATGATGGAATACCTCCCCACCGGTGGGTTCCAATGGGCCAATCCAACTCTCGAGGAGGTACTGAACACCCCCGACAACGCCCCAGAGGGATGGCTTGTTGAGGTTGATATGAAGTACCCAGCACATCTACATGAAGCCCACAGCGACTATCCGCTAGCCCCAGAAACAATGGCCATCCCAGAGATCTGGTTGAGCGGCTATCAGCGCGAGCTCCAGAACAAACTGGGGGTAAGTTCACGGAGCAAACAAAGCTGGTACCCCACCTCCAGGACAAGGAGCGATACGTCGTCCACTACCGCAATCTCAAACTCTATCACAGCCTCGGTCTAGAGGTCACCCAGATCCACCGAGCCATCAAGTTCAATCAGAGCCAAGGGATGAAGCCCTACATAGAGATGAACACCTCTCTACGTACCCAAGCCAAGTCGGAATTTGAGAAGGACTTCTTCAAGCTGATGAACAACGCCGTCTTCGGGAAGAGTATGGAGAATGTTCGCAAACGCATCAGAGTCAACCTTGTCAGAGGTACCGAGACTGACCGGCTCCGAAAATTAATCGCCAGCCCCAACTACGAATCGTGTAGAATCTTCAACGGTGGACTGGTTGCGGTGCACAGCATCAAGACCAGGGTCAAGCTGAATAAACCAGTCTATTGTGGGCAAGCCATCCTGGACCTATCCAAGTACCTCATGTACGACTTCTGGTACAACAAGCTTAAACCACAATATGGTAATAGAGTACAGCTCTGCTACACTGATACTGACTCTCTTCTACTTCAGGTGGAGACTGAGGATGTGTACGCTGACATGAAGGCCCACCCCGACTGGTACGATTTCTCAGATTATCCACGTGACCACCCCAACCATTCGGTAGCGAATAAAAAGGTAGGTCGGCAAATTCAAAGACGAATGCAACAGTCGTCCGATAGCTGAGTTCGTTGGTCTCAGGCCGAAGATGTACTCAATCCTAGAAGCCACCAACATCAAGAAAGCCAAAGGGGTGGCTCGAGCGGTTGTGAAAAAGGACCTCAGACACGAACACTACAAGGACAGCTTGTTCGGCCGGCATGAATACAAGCACACACAGATTGCCATACGAAGTCAAGGGTCACCAGATAGGAGTTTATGAGATGAACAAAACATCTCTGAGCTACCTATGGACACGAAAAAGTGGATTTGTGCTGATGGTGTCAACACTAGAGCCTACGGGTACTTAGAATCCTGCTAGGGGGTAGCTGTGTGTCTGGAGAGACAACGAGCAACTCCTCACACACAAATCCCCGAGATGGCCCATCTACGAGATAGTTAGAGGGGTCCATAGAGTGGAGAACCGAGGGATGCGCATGCATAACGGGCAGATGGCCAGCTACCAACAAGGTAAGCTGGGCCTCAGCGCTTACTGTCTAGGGAGGATCCGCTCAGGAGGCATCTGGGTGTCGGGAGGAACAATCATCAGCTCTTCGCGAACGAAGCCCCGAGCCGGCCCATCTTCAAGATAGTACAGCGCACGCCGCCCATCCTGGCATACAGTTTTACGAATCTCGTGTACGGTTAATGACCACGAAGGATCAGTCGCCCGGCGCCGGCCACCTTCAAGCTCATGCTCCCCAGGCGAGCTTGCATACAGATACCGAACTAGAGCATCAGACGGAATCACAGGCTCCTTGCGGCCGATTGTACGGTGAGCTGGAGCGGCTGGTGTATGGGATACAGAAGTGTCCTTAATAGCATCAACGGGCTTCCGACCCGTCAAACGAGTCACCTCACCGTTAAGCGCCACGACCACCTGAGGAAGAGCCTGAACCCATTCAGCTGAACGTTCAGAGGACCCTCGAGCCGCCAATAGTAACTCTTCGGCGTAATTGGCACCGAACAGTCTCTCTGCCAGAGTGCGATTGAACCTTTCGACGATCGCCTGCTGCCGGTGATTCCCAGCTTTCTCCACGCCAGTATCTGTGATCATATGTTTCGCTGTCAGCTGACTCACAGCACCCATAAACTCACGCCCTGGATCAATCTGCAGAAGCTGTGGCCATTTGAGTTGCACGCGTTTGTAAATTCGCTCTAGGGCCAAAGCCACCTCTTAACTGCTCTTGTCAGTCTAAGCCTCTGCTTCCTTAAACCGTGAGGCACTATCCACAACCGTCAAGGCATACTTAAATATCTTACGACCAACCCGGTCATGTGGTAGGTAGAGCAAGTCAGCCTGATGGACGGCATTCGGTCTATCTTCATCAATAGATTGCCGCGGAATATAACGAGGAGCGGGTAGATAGATCTGAAAATAGCTTGCTTCTTGAGCCAGTCTCGGGCAACATCCTCTGAAACATTAGCTGCAGCAGCGAGCTTCTTAATGGCCGCCTAAGCCTTTCCAATAGCCCTGAGGGCTGTAGTAGATGTCCTCCAGACCTTTCATTTGTTACTGGGTAGCAGCGGTCAATCTCTAAAGCAACTTATAAGCAACAATACCAGTCGCTGCCAGCCCAAGAACGATGAAAGTGATCTCGCGGTCTTTCGGCATCTCAGATGGCACTTAAAAATCCGACAGGCGAGGTTCAGGCTCGAGGGGCTCTACACGTTTGCCGGAGATCAGGCTGTATTCCCGCATGGCCTGGTCGACATCCTGGAAAGAGTGAACGGCGTGGCCTTCGCGCTGTAGCTCATCGTTGAGCCAGTCCAGCCGCGCGGTTCTCTTTCTCGTCCACTCAGCCTGGGCCAGCCTGTAGCCGCTCGACAGCCTCATCGTGCCGCCTCATTTCTTCATGGGCGTCCTGCATGCCCTAGCTTGGAAAAGAGGTAGTTGCCCCCCGTAAACGCGAGGGCATTGACAACAGCGCCCCCTATCATCATTGCGACAGAGGCCATAGCTAGCGGGGCTGATACTGTAAGGGCTTATGCAATATATCAGCGGGGATTATGCCCTCTTTGATAAGCAAATCTCGGACTGCTAAGGCGATGGACGTGTCTAAAACCATCATCCCAATGTCATACATATCAGCGTCTAGCTTGGGCAAAGTTGCCCCTTTGAAAATCACCTTGGTCAGTTTTGCGGTGCCTACCGTAAGCGCGGCCACCACAGCGCCGTGCTAAACGGCGTTAACAATAGCTTTCCCGTCAACGCCTGCCATTATCTTATATATAAAAGGCGATCTCCGTCTGTCTGTCTGTCTGTATGTCCGTATGTCCTTTATGCGCTCGCGAACGGCCCATCCGATTGAGATGAAATTTTCTACACGTCTTCCTTTCATTCCAACGCAGCCCACTGTCATATTTTTTTTTAGTGTGAAATCGGCTGCTTACCCAATATTATTTCATTTTTCATTTTTCATTATAATTTCATATATCTCAGGGGACCTAACTCTGTAAAAGTTATTTCAAGGGGCATAACTTTTCTGTATAACTTATAGTCATATTGTGGCATCGTTTTCAAAGATTTATAAACTCTTTGTCCATAGTTATGTACCGGCATATGAGTTATAATAAATAATGATACAATCTTTAAGGCATTTTCAAAGTTTTCATAAAAATAATGCACAATGCATAACATTGTAACTCATCTTTTTATGCTTAAGAAGTTACTGTAGTCATGCAGGTGATTAGAAAGAGTTTTCATTAAAAATAATGGATGGTGTGTGGAAGGACATTCTTTTAAGTTACTTTTGTTGTTGTATGAATTTAATGAGAACTTAAATGACTACTTAAATGAATTAAATGAGATGCTCCCCACCAGGGACTGGGCGAAGCCGGACAGGGTCAGGCAGACAGATAGACAGACAGACAGACAGACAGACAGACATACAGATAGACAGTCGGGAACAGGAACTTATATGACTACTTATATAAATTAAATGAGATGCTTCACACCAGGAGCTGGGCGATGCCGGGCCGGGTCAGACAGACAGACAGACAGACAGACAGACAGACAGACAGACAGATAGTCGGTAACGGGAACGAGAACTTATATGACTACTTATATGAATTAAATGAGATGCTCCCCACCAGGGACTGGGCGAAGCCGGGCAGGGTCAGGCAGACAGATAGACAGACAGATAGACAGACAGATAGACAGACAGATAGACAGTCGGGAACGGGAACTTATATTGATTATGTGGTTGTTTCGGGATTTGAAATTTAAATATTGAGCACAACCCACTACTGGCAACGCCGATCGCATTCCGGTATGAACCTAATGCCTATCCACGTCAATATGGAAGCACTAGACTCGAGTTTCACCCTCATTTGAGCTCGTCAGTAGTGCATATCCCTGACCGGATCCGGAAACAGTCCCGGATCACGCGTGTGAAGCGGGTGTGTAACCACGCGGCACACACTGGACACACCAAATTATCACAACAGAATACCACAACGCTACCCATCGTAGGCTATGCTCAAGATTGCCCAATCGCCGCGACCGACGTCCGTCAATCGATGGGACCCGAACGATCAGGACTTCTCACTGGCAAGGAACACCAGGCCTCCTAAAATCCAGTGAGCAACAATCAAATTGATTATGTGGTTGTTTCGGGATTTGAAATTTAAATATTGAGCACAACCCACTACTGGCAACGCCGATCGCATTCCGGTATGAACCTAAGGCCTATCCACGTCAATATGGAAGCACTAGACTCGAGTTTCACCCTCATTTGAGCTCGTCAGTAGTGCATATCCCTGACCGGATCCGGAAACAGTCCCGGATCACGCGTGTGAAGCGGGTGTGTAACCACGCGGCACACACTGGACACACCAAATTATCACAACAGAATACCACAACGCTACCCATCGTAGGCTATGCTCAAGATTGCCCAATCGCCGCGACCGACGTCCGTCAACTTATCCGGGAACTTATATGACTACTTATATGAATTAAATGAGATGCTCCACACCAGGGTCTGGGCGAAGCCGGGCAGGGTCAGCTTGTTCCATATAAAATGGATCTCTATTCTTTAATATGTTAGTCTCCGGTCGCTTGGAGGGCGCAGGCGGGGCAGGTGCTTTAGTCCGCTGCATTTTCTGCCTAATTACACCGACGACAACGGCAGCCACTCCGATAATCCAGGGAGTCCAGCCGCGGTAATCAACTGGCACCATTGGAAACAGCGGTGGTGGGGCCTGCTCATGATCGGGGGCTAACTTTCGTTTCTTCTCACGAACAGCCTGCTGCAGAGCTAGAGACAACCTCTCTGCTTCACGACTCTTTCGAGCAGCAGCTCCTCTCTTCCCAGCCGCAACTTTTCTGGGGTCCTTCGTCACTAGTTTCTCCGTCTCCTGTGGAGTGATTTCTGGGGTCTCCTCCTCCATCTTGTTCTTGCTTAGGACATATGTGTCCAAAATGGCAGTGCCTAAATGTTGCTAGCGCGACATTTGCAGGTGCTAAGCACATGCCAAACTTATGGTAGAGTTCACATGTAACTGTGTTTAGCGCATGCCCTAGAAACGGGTCGGCCTCCATGTCTGTCACCAAAGCTTGATTATCAGCAATGGGGAGGAACATACTTGCCACTTGTGCGTACATCTGTAGCATAGCCGTGCCCAGGGTCTTTGTAATTGCAGCTCCAAGCCTCGCCTCGTGTCTCACATATAGCTTCTTAATTTCTTGATCAGGCAAGGCCTCAACCTGTTCCACTGTAATTTTGGAGTACTTACTTTCTATATACTGCCCGGCACGTCCCCCAGCCGCAAGTGCTGCCAGCCTTTCACGATGCAACGCATATCCGGACTGTTGCGTTGTGGCAGGTGGTGTTGCATGTCCGGACTGTGGTGGTGTTGTAGGTGTTGCATCAGGAGCAGACTCTGCTGGCTTTGCCTCTTCACGTAACAGCTGGTCGAGTATGGTGTCACAATCCATCACAGCGCTTGCAAATACCCAACGTCTAACTCTAATATAGGAATGCACAGCCCATCCAACCACACAACATGTGCATATCAATTGTAATACAACTAAGGCTGTTACGGGGTAACAAAGCACTGCTTCTTACATGCTTAAGTGGTGCTTAGTTGATGCTTAGATGAGGACCGGGATTTATTTCAAAAATCCATCTGGACTTCCAGTAATAAAATTTTCCCTGGTCTCTTGGTAGTGAGATCGGACGCCCGTGTGTATTGCTGCGCACGTAAAAAATCCCTTGGCAGTTGGAAATCGAAAAAGAGTAGCCTAACGGCGCTGCCCGGGCAAAATTTCGAGTTAAAAAACAAACCGACATATACAAAGCAATATTTCTCAACACTATACCAAAGACAGTAAAAGACATACATACAAAACTACCCATAGCTCTTTCTTACTATAGACAGCTCATATGGACACGCAGAAACTCAGGCAAATATAAAAACCACACATATAACACACACTTATTTTCCTTTATGTACAAACACAAAATATTACAGATATTTCCACAGTAAAATATACGTAGAGCTTTAAAAGAACATTACTAAATAAACTTTCCAGTATGCGTGAGTGCGAGAAAGAAACAAGTAAATGTGGATGAATGTTGAATGAATGGATATAAAATCACTTATGGTCACCAAGACCAATGGGTAATTTCCTATGTTGTAAGCACAAAATATCACATATATTTTCAGAGAAACATACGTGCTGTTCTTTATGATATTATATTTTAGAATACATGAGTGCGAGAAAGAAACAGGAAAATGTGAGTGAATGTTGAATGAATGAATACAAAATCACATATGGCTACTAAACCAATGATATTGTAAAAAAATTGTGTTAATACAAATGCTTGTTTATTTTTTACCAAAAAAAAACGCAAAGGGAAAAATAAATGAACCCTTACAGTTAATTTAAAAAGAAAATAAACAAGGAGAAAAAGATAACTAACTCCTTTTACTCCTACTATTATTAAAACTTGCAAGTTGCAATTGTATGTACCTGCTATGCAATGTTAACACCATTCCTAAGATAATAATTTTAGCAAATGGAATCACATGTTTGAAAATGTGATCATTACCATAACTATTATTATCATTTCTGCTATTATCATTGCTGTTAATATCATTGCTGTTATTACCCTTAGTATGTTTATTTTGTCATTATTATTATTATCATATATATATATATATATATATATATATATATATATATATATATATATATATATATATATATATATATATATATATAACACCCCATATTGTGCCAACGGCTTCGGGCGGAAGAGCGCAATTGGGAGGGTACAAGCCTTACCCTGGTGCCAGGAAATGCAAGCTAAAGACAAAATGTCATGGCAGGGCAGACCAGGCCCTAAGCCTTGGTTGGCGACTGGTCTAGGATCGAAGCTCCGACAGGCGGACAGTTAGAGCATTGCTTTGCTGATCCGGCAGCTTCTGCAGCTTGTCTTGTTCCAGATGTAGGGGTGTTACCTTTCCTCTGGAGTAAACTAGGCAGGCCGAGAGAGGGATCATGCTGCATGGGCAACACATGATCTCTATATTTTAGCCAAGGCTTTGTGCTATGGAGAGGCAATAACTCCATCCCTGGTCTTAACTGGTCTCGGAATCAAAGCGAGAGGCAACTGTTACGGGTTATAAGTCCTTGTCAGTTGGCGTAGACATGGGGCGCCACGCGTTGCCTCTGTCGGTGGGAGACACCTATAGGTGCCACTGATCAGCTACGGCCCGCCTCAAGCTGGGCAGCCCCCAGCCAATTGGGTGCTGATCCGCCACAGCCTGCCTGCTTCAATGGGTGCTTGGGGCTAGGACAAAATCTGAATCGAAAGGCTGTAAAACCAATGCACCAGGTACAAACAAAAATAAAAATAGAAACTTCAAGCTACGGCTTGCAACCTGGAATGTGAGAACCATGTGTCCAGGATTTTCCACTGACTTGACCAATATTGACGATGTGAGAAAAAAGGCTGTGATAGATGCCGAACTCAATCGTCTAAACATTGATATTGCTGGCCTGTAGGAGACTCGCCTCGCTGAGGAAGGGTCACTCAGGGAAAACAACTACACCTTTTTCTGAAAGGGTAGAGGGCAGGCAGAAAAAAGGCAACACGGCGTGGGCTTTGCAGTGAAGAATTCGCTACTGGGAATGATTGAAATTCCAGCAGGAGGAAATGAAAGACTATTATCCCTGCGCTTGGCAACCTCTTGTGGGTTTGCCACCATTATTACTGCATATGCACCGACACTCGATTCCTCTGATGATGTGAAGGATTCGTTCTATGAGGAGTTAGACTACGTGATCAAGGCAGTTCCAAAATCTGACTACATTTATATGCTCCGTGATTTCAATGCTCGTGTGGGCAAGGACTCGAGTTCATGGCCAGTGTGCATTGGAAAATACAACATCGGTCGCATGAATGAAAATGGGCAAAGGCTGCTGGAGCATTGCACCAGTAATGACCTATGTATTACAAACTCTTTTTTTAAAACAAAAGAGATGCATAAGGTCACATGGAAACATCCAATATCCGGCCATTGGCACCAGCTGGACTTCATCATCACACGGAGACAACATCTGAACCATATATCATTGACTCGTAGTTACCACAGTGCTGACTGCGATACAGATCATTCTTTGGTTGTTGCAAGGGTTAGACTGAGACCAAAGAGAATCTACACAGCTAAACACAAATCTAGCCTCAGGATTAATATTATTAACACTCATGATCCTGAAAAGTGCTTTCAGTTTCAACAGCAACTTGAAGACGCTTTCACTGATACACCAGAAAATTGTACAGTAAATGAAAAGTGGGGTCAAATTAAGGAAACTCTTTATAAAACTGCCGTAGGGGTTTACGGCACTGTGGATCATAAGAGGCAAGACTGGTTTGCGGCCAACAGCAAGACTCTGCAGCCCTTGATTGATAAGAAGAAGAAAGCTCTCTTAAACCCTTTCCCGACTATTACCCCCAAAATCCACGTTTTTACACATGTCTTGTCCCAAGCGCTTCTGAATAATAATTATGCGAATGAATGAATCTACGATTGTATCACGGCCTAGGAAACAGGAAGAGTTGTTTCCCTTGTTCTTCCTGTTTTGAAATCCATTCAACGGTTCAGAAATAATATCAATTTTTCGTGACTTTTCAATATTGTATCATCTATTCGCAAAAAAATTGAATCCAGCCACGATTTTCTTGAAGATTGTGCAGGTATGTCTGTCGATTATGACAGTGTTATTGTGGATATCACTGAACCGTTTGATTTGTTTAGAGATAGTGATGCAGAAAGTGACATTGATTACTGAGGCAGGCTGGAATTTTGACGAAGAGGACCCAGATTTCTGTAGTGTCAGTGAAACTGTAGACAAAGACATGTATGTTTGGAGTCCTGAGACAACCCCTGTAGTCGTTGAAGGTTTTTTTGCATGATCTTCGAGAGAGTTCAGAACCGTTTGACTACTTCAGTCTCATTGTAAATGAGGACTTTTATCAGTCTGCTATGGAACAAACTAATTTGTATGCCACTCAACGACAAGAAAAGGCAGGTAAAGTGGATGTTTACTGGTCACCTGTGAGCACTCAGGAAATAAAAATTTATATTCGTCTTGCTATACTCATGGGCTATGTTCAATTGCCTGAAACTGCCATGTATTGGAGCACAGATGAAGATCTCTATCATCCCGGAGTATCACAGTGCATGAGAAAAACTAGATATGCAAAAATCTCCCAATATTTTCATCTCAATGACACCAGTAAGCAGAAGCCCATAGGCCACAAAGATTACGATCCACTGTACAAGGTAAGACCGTTCCTTGATATGGTGAGGAAAAACATATCCTCGTGTTTTTCTGCTGGCAGAGATATCAGCATTGATGAAGCCATGATTGCCTACAATGGTAGACTAAAGTTCAATGGCTCGGAACGCTGAAGAAGAAGAAGATGACATCACGTAAGGCACCCGGTGGCAGATAAAATGTTCAGATACCCACAACAGTGGCCGCCTACAACAGATCAATGGGTGGAGTGGACAGGTTTGACCAGCTGTCCTCATATTACCCTGTTGGTAGGACATCTGTGAAGTGGTGGAGATATATGTTTGCCTTTCTCCTGCAAACCTCTATTGTCAACAGCTGGATAATTTGTTCAAACTCCCATCGCCCACACACAAGGGTTGGTGATGTTGGCCATCTCGCTTTTAGGCGTAGCCTGGTTTCTACTCTTGAAGGGTAACATTTCGAGGAAACGGAAAGCTTCTTCTTGCCCCACAACTGTAGGTCTGGGTACCAGCAATCTTTTGGACCACAGACTAATTCGTATGGATGGCAAAAGGAAAACTTGCTACTGGTGTGCCAAGATGAACACCAAGTCTGGTAAGAAGAGCAGAGCCAGTGAGGTTGTTTTTGGATGCAGTCTCTGTCAGATATGGCTGTGCAAGGGGGAATGCTTCACAAAATACCATGAATCACTTGTATCAAAGCACGTGGATATATAGTGCAGGATATTTGCTGCTATCAGGGCACTTGGATACATAGTGCGGGACACTTTCAACATCATTTCGTGAGTAAAAAATTTTTCTTCACATTTTTTCCCAGTTAAAATGTTTTTTTAAACCTTTCTTTTTGTTTTATTGTTTTTAATGTTGCTTTATGTTAAACTGTGTCCATTTTTCTAGTTTATTAGTCATCTAGGACATTTATATGTCAAACCAATTCGTGTATAATGACTTTACAAAATATCAAGTCATTAATTTTGCGGAGTTATTTCCCTTTTGTTAGTTATTAAAGGGGAAACAAGGAAAGACCAACGCGTAACACTCTGAGTGAGCTTAGGCAAGCTAGGAAGGATGTGCAAAAGGCTGCCAGGCAGTGTGCAAATGATTATTGGATCAAGTTATGTGAGTCCATTCAAACCGCAAGTGATAAGGGAGACATAAGAAGCATGTATGAAGGAATAAAGAAAGCCTGTGGTCCAGTGATCAAAAGAAGTGCACCATTGAAAACCTTGACTGGAGAAATCATCACTGATAAGAAACAGCAGATGGACAGATGGGTAGAGCACTATTTGGAGCTTTACTCAAGTGAGACCAACCTAGCGGATGATGCCCTCAAGGCCATAGAGGCTCTACCAACTCTTGACCACCTGGACACACTTCCCACCATAACAGAAGTTAAGTGCACTATAAATTAACTTGCATCTGGCAAGGCTCCAGGTAAGGATGGGATTCCAATAGAGGTTATCAGGAGTGGGCAAGACACACTCACTATACAGATCCACCAGCTAACAGAGCTATGCTGGCGTGAAGGACAAGTCCCACAGGATTTCAAAGATTCAAGCATCATAACACTGTACAAGAACAAGGGCGATCGGAGCGACTGCAACAACTATAGGGGTATCTCACTTCTGTGTATTGTTGGAAAAGTATTTGCCAGAATTGTTCTGCGCAGAATTCAAGTCCTAGGATATCAAGTCTACCCCGAATCACAGTGTGGCTTTCGACAGAACCGGTCTACCACTGATATGATATTCTCATTGCGACAAATGCAAGAAAAATGCCGTGAACAGAATCAACCACTGTTTATTGCCTTCATCGACCTCACAAAGGCATTTGATTTGGTCAGTCGTGAGGGTCTGTTCAAGGTACTAAAGAAGATTGGCTGCCCACCAACTCTTCTGTCCATTATGGAATCGTTCCACACAGGCATAAAGGGTATAATCAAGTTTGATGGTGCAACTTCTGAAGAATTTGAAATCAAGAGTGAAGTTACACAAGGTTGTGTACTAGCTCCCACCCTATTTGGAATATACTTTTCACTTCTACTGAAATATGCATTTCGTGATCAGGATGGTGGTATATACATTCACTCACGCTCAGATGGCGGCCTCTACAATTCTCAGAGATTGAAGGCTAAGACCAACATTAAGAGGGTACTGATCATAGAGTTGCTTTTTGCATATGATGCTGCAGTTACGACCCACTCTGAGGAAGAATTGCAATGTCTACTATCTGCATTCTCTGTCAGAGTCTTGCGTAGAGCAAGATAAGTAGCTCGTTTTCTGGCAAGTTTGACGCAATATCAAACTATCAATTCACAGGAAGTGAATATCCGAAAGTATTATTCACACGCTTTATTTACGCGCGGCATTTATTATCGCACAAACATCGCGCACTGACAATCCATAGCAATCATTACAGCATGAACAATATCACTACAATACATAATAATACATGCAAGCAATAAACATCTCACTTACAAGTCAAACTATTCAAGCGTTCGAACCAGTCTCCCACTGTCGTACAGGCTAGCTCTCAATGCAGATTCAAACACTCCTCGCATACCCATCCGACCTGTTCATTCAACAACCTAAGCCCGTCTGCCGGTTCTGGCGTCCTACAAGCTACACGCTCACGTCAGCTGGTGTCCCCTGCAAGGTTCACGGGGTGAACTAAATTGCTGTGCGTGGCTGCTTATCCGGGCGTCGTCGAAGACGCCGCGTTCTCTCTGCCGTGTTTAACATCACTCAGGGTTGCATGTTGTTATGTTGTCTGGCGTTGGTACAGACAACGCGTCGCAACCTCGGATGTGAGACCTTGACACTCTCCACACCCCTTTTTCATGAAAGGATTTCCTTTCATGTACAATATATATCTAGGTGTTTTTAAACATGTCAAAGTCGAACATTATACTTTAACAATTATAATAAATATATACAGGTGAATAGTAAACAATATGTATACACCAATTATGTTGCACTATGAAGTACAACAGTCAAGTACAATCTATTTAATGGGCATTACCTCGCTGTGACCCAGCTAGTCCGGTAGGTATCGGCTAAACTGGCCCCTACCTCACATTCCCATTGGCACCTTGCCGTCTTGACAGACGATAGTTTGTGCTTTAAAAAGGCATAATAACTTTTAACTATGGCGGTAGCGAGTGTGACTGATAAGGCCAATTTGCGCTGTAAATGTCCGTTCACAGTGGGTGCATGTGAACACGTGGTCATTTCCACCATCATGCACCATCTTACGTCTCAAACGCTTGGTGTGTGACTTTTCTGCAATAATTTTCTCCTTTGACTTTATTCCATTTCTGATATTTGCCCTCCATGCAACACGTTCAGCGGCGACTTGCTCCCAATGTGCATTATCAATGCCTGTATCAATCATGTCCCGCTTACACACATCTTTGTATCGTAGTAGAGGCCGACCCTGAGATCTCTTATCCATCTGTAATTCACCAAAAAAGATATCCTTTGGTATTCTACCATCATCCATCCTCCTAAGATGTCCTATCCATCTAAGTCTACGAAGACTGAGCATGGAATAAACTGTCACACAACCTGATCTTTCCAATACTTCAGTATTTGTGATTTTGTCTTGCCACTTAATACCAAGAATTCTTCGCAGACACCGCATATGAAAGCTGTTTAAATTGTTCTCTTGGTGTGAGTAAGTTGTCCAGGTTTCACTGCCATAGAGAAGAGTACTAAGGACACAGGCTTGATAGACAAGGACTTTTGTTTTGGCAGTAAGCTCCCTGTTCTCCCAGACTCTTTTTCTTAACCTGTTCATTGTTGTTGCTGCCTTACCAATCCGGATGTTGATTTCCTGATCTAGGGATAATTTGCTATTTACCACTGATCCTAGATATGTAAAATGGTCTACTATCTCTAGTTCGGCGTCGTCAATAAAGATTGATGGTACCTCATGTGCACCTTGTGACATAATCTGTGTCTTCTTTTTGCTAATTGTTAAACCAAATTCAGAACAAGCATTGGAGAATGCAGATAGTAGACATTGCAATTCTTCCTCAGAGTGGGTCGTAACTGCAGCATCATCTGCAAAAAGCAACTCTCTGATCAGTACCCTCCTAATTTTGGTCTTAGCCTTCAATCTCTGAGCATTGTAGAGGCCGCCATCTGAGCGTGAGTGAATGTATATCCTGATCACGAAATGCATATTTCAGTAGAAGTGAAAAGTATATTCCAAAGAGGGTGGGAGCTAGTACACAACCTTGCTTAACTCCACTCTTGATTTCAAATTCTTCAGAAGTTGCACCATCAAACTTGATTATACCCTTCATGCCTGTGTGGAACGATTCCACAATGGACAGAAGAGTTGGTGGGCAGCCAATCTTCTTTAGTGCCTTGAACAGACCCTCACGACCAAATCAAATGCCTTTGTGAGGTCGATGAAGGCAATAAACAGTGGTTGATTCTGTTCACGGCATTTTTCTTGCATTTGTCGCAATGAGAATATCATATCAGTGGTAGACCGGTTCTGTCGAAAGCCACACTGTGATTCGGGGTAGACTTGATCTCCTAGGACTTGAAGTCTGCGCAGAACAATTCTGGCAAATACTTTTCCAACAATACACAGAAGTGAGATACCCCTATAGTTGTTGCAGTCGCTCCGATCGCCCTTGTTCTTGTACAGTGTTATGATGCTTGAATCTTTGAAATCCTGTGGGACTTGTCCTTCACGCCAGCATAGCTCTATTAGCTGGTGGATCTGTATAGTGAGTGTGTCTTGCCCACTCCTGATAACCTCTATTGGAATCCCATCCTTACCTGGAGCCTTGCCAGATGCAAGTTCATTTATAGCACACTTAACTTCTGTTATGGTGGGAAGTGTGTCCAGGTGGTCAAGAGTTGGTAGAGCCTCTATGGCGTTGAGGGCATCATCCGCTAGTTTGGTCTCACTTGAGTAAAGCTCCAAATAGTGCTCTACCCATCTGTCCATCTGCTGTTTCTTATCAGTGATGACTTCTCCAGTCAAGGTTTTCAATGGTGCACTTCTTTTGATCACTGGACCACAAGCTTTCTTTATTCCTTCATACATGCTTCTTATGTCTCCCTTATCACTTGCGATTTGAATGGACTCACATAACTTGATCCAATAATCATTTGCACACTGCCTGGCAGCCTTTTGCACATCCTTCCTAGCTTGCCTTAGCTCACTCAGAGTGTTACGCGTTGGTCTTTCCTTGTTTCTTAAGAGAGCTTTCTTCTTCTTATCAATCAGGGGCTGCAGAGTCTTGCTGTTGGCCGCAAACCAGTCCTGCCTCTTATGATCCACAGTGCCGTAAACCCCTACGGCAGTTTTATAAAGAGTTTCCTTAATTTGACCCCACTTTTCATTTACTGTACAATTTTCTGGTGTATCAGTGAAAGCATCTTCAAGTTGCTGTTGAAACTGAAAGCACTTTTCAGGATCATGAGTGTTAATAATATTAATCCTGAGGCTAGATTTGTGTTTAGCTGTGTAGATTCTCTTTGGTCTCAGTCTAACCCTTGCAACAACCAAAGAATGATCCGTATCACAGTCAGCACTGTGGTAACTACGAGTCAATAATATATGGTTCAGATGTTGTCTCCGTGTGATGATGAAGTCCAGCTGGTGCCAATGGCCGGATCTTGGATGTTTCCATGTGACCTTATGCATCTCTTTTGTTTTAAAAGAAGAGTTTGTAATACATAGGTCATTACTGGTGCAATGCTCCAGCAGCCTTTGCCCATTTTCATTCATGCGACCGATGTTGTATTTTCCAAGGCACACTGGCCATGAACTTGAGTCCTTGCCCACACGAGCATTGAAATCACCGAGCATATAAATGTAGTCAGATTTTGGAACTGCCTTGATCACGGAGTCTAACTCCTCATAGAACAAATCCTTCACATCATCAGAGGAATCGAGTGTCGGTGCATATGCAGTAATAATGGTGGCAAACCCAAAAGAGGTTGCCAAGCGCAGGGATAATAGTCTTTCATTTCCTCCTGCTGGAATTTCAATCATTCCCAGTAGCGAATTCTTCACTGCAAAGCCCACACCGTGTTGCCTTTTTTTTCTGCCTGCCCTCTACCCTTCCAGAAAACGGTGTAGTTGTTTTCCCTGAGTGACCCTTCCTCAGCGAGGCGAGTCTCCTGCAGGCCAGCAATATCACAACCAAGAACAAAAATACTAAAATAATCAGGTCAAGCCGTGAGCATCTCCCTCTGAGATGACTCCTTCATCAGACCTCTGTTTAGAGTTTCTAATGAAGGTCAACAGTTTTGGCAATATACTGTCCATATCTAAACGACGTTACATTGACATGTTATTTATCAAGCACACATGTTAATGGTTACAATACATATTTACATATCACCAACAATTTAGAGTAATTTCCCCTGGTTCTTATACAAACAATTTAGGAACAATAATTTATCGTCGTTTACAAGACATAAATTACAATTGCAAATTTATTTCTTAGTGTCATAATTTGATCCTTATTGACAAATGTGTACAAAAAGTCACGTTTGTAAAGAAGCAATCAAGTTACGATGCTGAGATTACATCTTATAAAAATCGACATATACAATTCCGTATATGGAAATATTTTAAATCACATTTTAATACAATTGTCATACATTTAGAGACTTTTTAGCGTAGTTTGCTAACTTTTAACTTAATATGCAAAAAATCGGAAGTATACAGCTGTACTGTTACATGTGTTGTGGTGTAATTCATACAACGTTGGTCCGTTCTGGATGGATCTTATATAAACGGAGTAGTAGTTGTTACTATCAGCTGTTGGATCGTCTCTTCCGCCTTCTGCTCGGATTGTACTGTCGCAGTCATCTTTCGTACCTTGTTAAAACGTCTTGGACACCTCGGTCTGGATATTTTAGGATTACCTCACGTTGTAGTGGCTTGGTTACTTCCTGGATCCTGTAGTGTTGTCCCGCGACACTTCTCTGTAGTGTCTGGTTGTTATAATCTTTATGTATTTACAATAATAATTGCATTCTTTCTCATATCTCACATTTATACAACACATTAGTTTACATAATACTGATTCCATTCTTTCCCATATCTCACAATTATACACGCATTCATTCGTATGATAATAATAAGAATCACAATAAGTACATAAGTTACATTCATTGGGAGATACAATCTTCCCCATCACAATGGTGTACACAGCGTTACTGACACATTGTCACACTTGGCTGTGGTACTGAGCACTATCTACGTTGCAGTTTTATACACCCTCTGCACTGTGCTCTGGTGTCGACTGGGTATTAGGTTCGTTGTATGGACATCTCGACAAAAGGTCTGCAAGACAGTTTTGTGAACCCTTTATATGGTTAATCTCATAGCTATAGTCCTGCAGAAGAAGGGACCATCTTGCCACCTTCCTGTTACTTGGCGTTCCTCTGGTAACAATTGTCAGCGGAGTATTATCTGTTTCAATTATGAAATGTTTGCCTAACAAAAATCTAGAAAGTTTACGTAACGAAAATACCATGGCAAGAGCCTCTAGTTCCGGTGTACTGTAATTTCGTTCGCTGGTGTTCAGTTTTCGAGAGACGTAGTATACTGGGTACAAGATTTGGTCGTGTTCTTGGAGAAGCACCCTCCAATGGCTACGGAGCTCGCATCACATCTTAATCTAAAAGTAATATTCAAATTTGGCAATTTCAGAATAGGTGATTTAGAAAAATATGAAAGAATTTTCGTAAATGCTGGCCTTAAACATTCACTGTTTACAATCACATTCGGTGTTTATTTGTTAGTAGATCAGTGAAAAATTTGATCAATTCAGCAAAATGAGGAATAAACTGTCTACAATAGTTTAAAAGACCTAACACACTTCGCAACTGTTTCTTAGTTGTCGGAAGCGACAATTTCAAAATTCTGGACATGATGTTATCGTCAGTTGATATAAAGCCATTTGAGATCTTATAGCCCAAAAATGAAATCTCCTGAAAGGCTATATCAACTTTGGAAGGTTTTATAGTCAGTCCATGATGTCTAATTCTGTCAAATGTCTGCTGTAGTGCTGTTATGTGCTCTGTCATGTCCTTTGTGTGTATTCAAATGTCGTCCATGTACCAAATGATGTTAGCGATGTCTGTCAAAAGAATTCTTGTCATTCTTGTATCAGTTGTCTGCAACTGTCAGTCTGTGTCTGCGTCAGTTTAGGATTTACCTTAATGTCCTGTAAGTTGGTCGTCGTGTCAAGAACTGGTGTCGGTATTTCGTCAGTGTCGTTGTCGTCCGTCTGGTCCACTATGGAGGTGCTTGCTGCAGTCTCTACTTGTTCGTCTTGCCTGTGGTGATATGGTTTGAGCATGTTAATATGGAAAATTTTATGTTTGTCCCTAACTGCAATCTCGTAATCTACCGTCGAAATTTTTCGTAGCACTTTGAACGGTCCTTGCCGTGAGTCAGTTAGGAAATGTCTATCACTTGGCAAAAGAAGAAGAACGTCCTGTCCTGGAGTCAGTGTAATAGTTCTATTTCCTCTGTTAGCATATTGTCGGTAAAAAGCTCCTGATTTTTGGAGATCTTCTTTGGCTAATATACATGATTTCATAATTCTATCACGCAATGATGTTACATGTTCATATGGTGAAATGGGTACAGACAAAGTTGTACTTTCAGTCAACATAGATTCATACAGAGATAATGGGCCGGGTGGTTGTGCACCATATAACATTTCGAATGGTGAGAACCCAGTGCTGGAATGGGGCATTCCCTATATGCAAACAAAATGGCAGGCAGATAAGTATCCCAATCTTCAGGATGTTCTTGGGTTACCTTAGAGAGCATATGTTTCATATCGCCATTAATCTTTTCTACTATACCCGGTCGAATGTGGGTGGTATGGACTGTTGAAGCATTGTTTAACACCCAACATTTTGGTAAAGGCTTGTGTAGCCGAGGAAATAAACTGGCTACCCCGATCTGAAAGGATGGTATCAGGGAATCCTACCCTCGCAAAAATATGAATGAACACTTCCATGATGTATTTGGAAGTTATGTTCTTCATTGGAATCGCTTCTGGCCAACGAGTACATATATCAATGAGTGTTACAATGTATCTATTACCTTTAGATGTTATATGGTTCAGAGGACCAACTATATCGACCGAGATCTTTTCAAACGGTCTACTAGCCAAATCAGTAACTTGCAATTCAGCTTGTGGGTGTTTACCCTTTTTGACAAACTTTTGACAGATGTCACACGATCTGCAATACTGTTTGGTATCGCTGCAAAACTTTGGCAAATAAAATTGAGTGAGTAACCTTGCTCTAGTTTTAGCATACGCCATGTGTCCTGCAAAGGGTATGTCATGAGCTAGATTCAATGCTTGTTTGCGGTTTTCTAACGGTAGCACTGTTTGTTCTATAGTGCTGGAACCTTTGGTGTAATACCGTGTTAGAATTCCGTTCTTGAGAGCAAAGTACCATTGAGCATTCTTTGCTACTCTTGGCTTATGGCCTACAAGTTTAAAATACTTTTGCAGAGATCGATCGGCTTTCTGAGATGTTATAAACGTCTCCCTAGTTGTCTCAGGAGATGTTACAACTGGACTTACTCGTTGTAAAGCCTCTGTTTGATCGATTCGATCTTGCATCTGTGCAGTAGATCTAGTTACTGCATTTACTATATTACAACGATCATTCTCATCACACATTGATGTTACATTCACACAATTACATGTATGTTCTGGCATAGCCAGGTTGGTATTTGTACATTCATTTACAGGTGGTAATACATCATGAATGGTGATTGGTGATGAAGGTGAAATGGTAGTATCAATATTACAACTGACAGATTGATGTACTGCTGTCATGTGGTATGTCATTCACTTCAGGAAGGTTTCCAATGATAATATCGCAGCAAGGATTGGTTAATGCTGCGCATTTAACCTTTCCTGTAAGGAATGGTGTAGTTATATATGCCCATGCAAGTGGATATTTCTCTATGTTCCCTGAGAATGTCCTGCATGTGACATATTTACCACTATATTGTGATGGTAAAATATAATCTCTCTTTACACCAATGAGAGTACTTCCGCTATCACGTAAAACTGTGGCAGCTCTACCATTAACATACCCCTGGTGGATGTTTAGTTTACCTTTGGAGTTTACTACAGAATTGGCCTCCTCACTGGTAACAGGTATAGAATGGCCGCATGTTAACACGCCATCCTCATGAAATTGATCACAAATGGTACATTTTTCCTGATGGAACACCTCAATGGAATGTGCTGAGTTTACTGGGTGATCTTGTACACTTTCATCTTCTGACGAAGAACTGTCAAACATGGCTGCATTAGCCTTTTTGGTCATTGACTTGCCTTTACAATCCTTACGCCAGTGACCAAAAGCCTTACAAAGATAACATTTTGTAAGTTTTTTGTAGTTCTTCCTTTCTTTATCTTGCTTAGAAATGTAATTATGCAAGTAAGCAGTGTACCCAGGATGTTGGTCGCACATATCATGCTCATTGTGTGTATAGTTGCAATATCTACACTGATATAATTTCTCTGCAGCTTGTTTATAAGGTCTTTGTTTGTTATTTGACCCTGCCTGATATTTGCCATATGTAGCTGCTGCTACAAAGTCTGTGCTGGTCAGACTACTAGAGAAACAATGCTTATTGGCTGCAAAATAACCAGAGCCACGACTTTCAATCTGTTGAACACTTTCACACTGACATTCCAACAAAAATTTAGAAAAGGGGGCTGGGAGAGATGCGATAATCTTATCTCTCAACATAAGATCAACTAATTTGTCATAAATTCCATTTACTTTGGCTGCTGACAGCCATTTAGAAAAAATATTTTGAATTTCTGAGATGTAATCAGAGAACGTGTGTGTTGGCTTAGGAGACAACTTCCTAAACTGTTCTCTATAACCTGATTCATCTAGCAAAAATAGGTGACATAATTTTTGCTTTAATGTAAAGATACTATTCTTTCAGGTCATTTGGGATCGACTCTATGACTTTAAGAGGTTCCCCAGAAAGACTTCTTACATATACTATCCCCCATTCAGGTTTTGGGATTTTGTAATGATCCATAACAAATTCAAAATTTTGGGTGAATGCTGCTATGCAATTACCTGTGTTGTAACTTCTGATCAGACCTTGGTACTTTTTATGAGGTTGATCTTTGTCTGTTTCTCTATTAACTTTATCTTTAGAAGAATCAGCTTTAAGTTGTTCAATTTTCATTTGTGTTTCTTGCTCTTCTTTCTTACTTTGTGCTAAGATCTCAGCTTGCCTCACTGCAGCTTCTGACTGTTTTAGAGCAGCTTCTGATTGTGCTTGTTGAAGCTTTAAAGCAGCTTTGATTGTGCTTGTTGAAGCTTTAAAGCAGCATCTGATTGTGCTTGTTGAAGCTTTAAAGCAGCTTCTTAGTTCTTTAGAGCAGCTTCTGATTCTGCCTCTTTCATTTTCAATGCCCTTTCGGCAGCTCTTTCATTTCGCTCAATCATCTGCTCTTGTTTCACAAGATATTCTGCATATTTACTTTCACTCCATGTTCTCAATCCCTCACCAGACATATTTATTTTTAGACCCATTTCAATGAAATCGTTTAAAGAAGACATGATGAACAATAGGTATGATGGAATAAATATAAACAAAATTACTTATGATGTTAGTAAGTTACAAATATTTATAGCACAGTTAATGTCTAAAGCCAGACTAACGAAAGTATAAAGAGAGATGAAAAAAATTTTATACTCAAGTAATCCTTGGGTACTGTGCTGTTCAGTGGTGCTCGAAATCACACTGGAACGTCTTTCGGGTTGACGCACAAAAAATTTTTGAAGTTCACCAGACTCAGGTAAAGTTGACACAAAAACCCTGTACTTTTTAAACTAAACGAAATTAGAACGTTTGTAAATGTATGGTGTGTGTAATGTCACTGAAGTCTGTAAAGGTTTGTATGCTGTCAAGTATTATTGTTAGTCGTTACCACAATCAACAACTTTCACGCTCACACTAACCCTACTCAATGACATTCAAGGGCACGGCCGCCATTTTGGATTTTAGGTACAAAATATTTTGAATTTAGTGATAAGTCTGAAGACGCCTCGGTTGGTTTCAAATAATATCTTCACACTTATAATTTAATTAAATCAACTCTATTAAATCGTTACTTTACCTTAATCTATGACTTGCGCACTTCTATCGGCATGTTCACATTCGCTTCAAACTCGGACAAAAAAATTTACAAGTTCGCATTTGGTTCAAAACCCGGACGAAAGCCACCACGTTCGCACTTGTCAGAGTCTTGCGTAGAGCAAGATAAGTAGCTCGTTTTCTGGCAAGTGTGAAGCAATATCAAACTATCAAATCACACGAAGTGAATATCCGAAAGTATTATTCACACGCTTTATTTACGCGCGGCATTTATTATCGCACAAACATCGCGCACTGACAATCCATAGCAATCATTACAGCATGAACAATATCACTACAATACATAATAATACATGCAAGCAATACACATCTCACTTACAAGTCAAACTATTCAAGCGTTCGAACCAGTCTCCCACTGTCGTACAGGCTAGCTCTCAATGCAGATTCAAACACGCCTCGCATACCCATCCGACCTGTTCATTCAACAACCTAAGCCCGTCTGCCGGTTCTGGCGTCCTACACGCTACACGCTCACGTCAGCTGGTGTCCCCTGCAAGGTTCACGGGGTGAACTCAATTGCTGTGCGTGGCTGCTTATCCGGGCGTCGTCGAAGACGCCGCGTTCTCTCTGCCGTGTTTAACATCATTCAGGGTTGCGTGTTGTTATGTTGTCTGGCGTTGGTACAGACAACGCGTCGCAACCTCGGATGTGAAACCTTGACATTCGCCAATGCCTGTTCTGAATTTGGTTTAACAATTAGCAAAAAGAAGACACAGATTATGTCACAAGGTGCACATGGGGTACCATCAATCTTTATTGACGACGCCGAACTAGAGATAGTAGACCATTTTACATATCTTGGATCAGTGGTAAATAGCAAATTATCCCTAGATCAGGAAATCAACATCCGGATTGGTAAGGCAGCAACAACAATGAACAGGTTAAGAAAAAGAGTCTGGGAGAACAGGAAGCTTACTGCCAAAACAAAAGTCCTTGTCTATCAAGCCTGTGTCCTTAGTACTCTTCTCTATGGCAGTGAAACCTGGACAACTTACTCACACCAAGAGAACAATTTAAACAGCTTTCATATGCGGTGTCTGCGAAGAATTCTTGGTATTAAGTGGCACGACAAAATCACAAATACTGAAGTATTGGAAAGATCAGGTTGTGTGACAGTTTATTCCATGCTCAGTCTTCGTAGACTTAGATGGATAGGACATCTTAGGAGGATGGATGATGGTAGAATACCAAAGGATATCTTTTTTGGTGAATTACAGATGGGTAAGAGATCTCAGGGTCGGCCTCTACTACGATACAAAGATGTGTGTAAGCGGGACATGATTGATACAGGCGTTGATAATGCACATTGGGAGCAAGTCGCCGCTGAACGTATTGCATGGAGGGCAAATATCAGAAATGGAATAAAGTCAAAGGAGAAAATTATTGCAGAAAAGTCACACACCAAGCGTTTGAGACGTAAGATGGTGCATGATGGTGGAAATGACCAAGTGTTCACATGCACCCACTGTGAACGGACATTTACAGCGCAAATTGGCCTTATCAGTCACACTCGCTACCACCATAGTTAAAAGTTATTATTCCTTTTTAAAGCACAAACTATCGTCTGTCAAGACGGCAAGGTGCCAATGATATATATAATCCCATCTCCCATGTGCCCCCCCCCCTTGCTCATGGTTGTTGTTGCCTCTGCTGATACCCTCACCAGTCGGTTCAAATAGTTATCCTGCCTTTACCAACATTACCAGAGAGTGGTGATGAGTTCACTGGTGGAGTGAGTCAAATATGTGAGAGTGTGGAAAGAGAAACAAAAATGGGAAGTTTTTTTAATCTTGTCACATACACGCCCACAAGCAACGCTCTGTCAATACACGCACACAAATACTGAACACACATGACGCATGTAAAAACACCAACAACACAAATGCATTTGTACTACTATTACCATGCTTTGTTACTGAGATTAAGTAACTCTGTATTACTATTTTATTATTATGGTTCGATTGCTATTATTTTTTAAATGTTATGATCACTGTTAATCATTATCATAATCCTTCATCTCCTCGCTTTTTACTTTTGCTGTGGATGCTGCTGCCACCCTCACTGGTTGGTTCTAAAATGTTTACTGCCATTATCATCAGTACCGAAGAGGTGGTGATGATGTTGGCGGTTTTGGAGCCAATTGGTGACAGGGGAAACAAACATAGTAAAACAAAAATTTTGTTGTGTTTTATTTCGGGTAACCCCCCCCCCCCCCTTTTCCTCCTCCTCTCATATATAAATATGCCAATGAATAAATTGTTGTAATATTACACATATGTCACCCACTCGCCCACATGCAACGCTCTGTAAACATACAAATACTGAACACACAGAACGCATGTAACAACACAAACATTATAAATGCAATCACTACCCTTTCTGCATTGTAAGCTAGTATACTGTCTCCCTTTCCCACCATTTTGATATTGTTGTTGTTGATACTGCTGCCGCCCTCGCCAGCTTTCCTAGTTGCTTGTTCAATGCCCAGGATCCACGCCATACAGCAGTGTTGAATATACGTAACATCTGACAATTCTCAGTTTAAATACGTTGTTAATCTCTCTAGATATTAATACTGATTTCATGCGACTGAAAGTATGTTTGTCCATTCCTAATCTTTTTTTTTTATTTATTTCTGTTTCACTTCTGCCATCATATGTTATTACATACACAAGATAGGAGACACTTGTTACTTGTTTCAGTATTTTCACATTTCTTTGTGTCAAATAAAACAGTCTAACGAAATATTCTTGTCAATGTATTTCAGATAACGAAAGTGTAATTTATTGAAGGGAGACAGTCAAATACAGATGTATTATATCAATGTTACAAGAGAAATAGCTCACACTAGTAAAAACGGAGATAGAATATCAAGGACAGGAAGATGTAATTTCCTATACTTAAGTGCTCAAAGACAAAGAAGCGAAACACTGACTTTTAATGGGCCAGAGAAGAAAAGGACAATAAGGAGAAATAGAGAAAGAGCACTGTGTATATCCTCCTCTGTTAACAAGAAAAGGGGTAGAATTTAGACAGAAGATTCCAGGAGTTCTTAGGGCGGGGAATGTACTGTTGTACACCCCAGACAGAAGATTACACTGCTGGACTGTAACAGGATCAATGACTTTACACAAACTACAGACTAAACAAAACAAATTAAGAACAACAAAATTAGGCTTTTATTGACAGAACTGCATGATTTAGTGACAAACAGGCATCCTGGCATGTCACATAACTGACATATACAGAAATGGGAACCTATGTTCCCACAGTAATCACTGCTGCCTAACATCGCTATGCACATGACTAGGTACCCATCTCCACAAACCAACGAGGACATCACAACAAAGAAACCTCAATGTAAAAAACAACGGTAACAGCTGGTATGGACTCTCTATTGTAATCATCTCAGGACTCATGGACGGTACATACAGAAATGGGAATCTGAAATCCCACAGTTAGATATAACTGCTGCCTAGCACTAACTACAGGGGCGGTCTCTAAATGACAGTGAGACCTCAATCATGTTCAGTTGAGTCGAAGGGCACCCTCAATACCCACACAAGACACCCGCATCACATAAGTCGACTGGGACCAGATACAACGAAAAACCATAACATAACGAATAACAAAACTATAACCCTAACAGCAGAGATATAGTGGCATAAACAGGTATAAACAGGTATACGAATGGGTATACGAAAGGGTATATGAAAGGGTATACAAAATCGAATGTGAGTGGCCTACGACATTAACCAGAGCTGGGGCTCAAGTTTACTCTACACCAACCATGGCCAGGGGTCACTACCAAGAGTGGGCTTACAAATTGCCAGTTATTTTGATGGATTTCCTCGGTCCTCGTGTGTGGGCCACACAAGCCAGTCATGGTTAAATCTAGAGGCATTTGTGACTCCCTGCTCTGGTCCAGTGACTGGGGAGGGCTGGTTAAAGCCTCCCTATTTGATCATCTCTACATAATCGCTCCTTCGGCCACGGTTGTCTGGTTTGGAGAGACCGGGAAACTGACACGCACCTCTATTTATCCTCGCTTCCAGAGCGGCTTCCCATCGTACCCCAGGGCACTGCAAGGGATGCTGGTATTGGTAACATCATCATCATCATGTATCGCGCCAGACTATTACACTAGGGCGCTAGAAAAGTTTGCTTGTGGGTTCTGACAAATATCACTTAATGTTTGAATGGGACACACATAATTTCTATTTACATCGCTTTATGAATGCAGTCCGTTCTCTTACTTCGGAATCAGATTACAGTGTCGTATCCGCACTTGATCTTGTCAGGGCCACCAGTAGAGGCAGTCATCCGACACACAGGGACGTGGGGACCTAATAGGGCGGCTCTAGCCCCTGGAGGAACCGCGAGCCCTAATTACAAAACACAAAAAGAATTCTCGACAAACTTTTTTTTTTTTTTACAACACAATGAAATGGAAAACACGTAAATAAAATAGTCGAAAGGGACATGAGAACATAACAGCTATGTTAAGGGACATTACTATATGCAGCATAAATGTATGTTGCGATTTAAATAATTGTAGTATTTGTATAAATAATTTTATGAAATACTTATAGAAATTAGCGATCATTATATGCAGCATAAAGATTGAGGTAATAATTGAAGTTGTCTTCAAATTGTGTGTAAAATTAATGTCTGGTTTTCAATCATGAGGATTTACTAGCCATTTTTCTATACAATCTCGAAATTACATTATATGTTTTGTCTTTCCGATGGCATCATTGGGAATTAGTAGTTAACATTTTTGTCCGCCTGTAAAAGGCCAAACCAACACGTCCAACAAAGAAACAGTTCAACATCTCCACCGTGCCCGAGAAACTATCCAGAGTCGTGATGATGTTTAAACATGAGTAGATGAAAACGGGGTTAGAGACTTTCTCCGTAATCCCTTATACTCTCGTGAGTAACGTGACGACTGCGAGAATCGGTAGCGGTACTAGCCGCGTCGGTAACTTACGGGGTATGTGTGCCGGTCGCTCAGAAAGCAATGGCAAACTACTGAGCTTAATCGTGCCAAGAAATCAACAATCAGCTGAAAGATGCTGATGTTGACAGCGATGTCTTGTAAAGGATATTCAAACATTTTAAAGATGAAAACGATTCCGAAGAAGTTGAAGATCATTAATGCGTAACTTCTGTATGTTATTGACGGTAATGATTAATCAAGTGCCGTCTCCACAACGAAGGTTGGCTGCAATGGGTCTCCAACACTGTCTGTCTCTCGCCCTGACTGTACATTATGTCAGATTGCTGTTCGTCCATCTCTTGATGTTATCTTCCCACCGCCGATAAGCGTGGGAGGTCAAATTTTGCCATCTCACTCGATCACCAGAGTCGTGGAACAGCTATGTGTTCCTCTCTCGACCATGCCACGTGGTCAAGCTATCCAGATATTTACTTCTCGGTCTTCCCCTTGGTCTCTTCCCTTCGATCTTGCCAGTTGTCACCAAGTTCTCTACGACATTTCTACTCATAACATGCCCAAAAAATTTTGACTGTCTACGTCTAATTTCTCTAATCAGTTTACTATCTTCATTTGTTTCTTGAAGGACGTGTTTATTGGTCTTTCTGTCTGTCCATGGCATTCTCTACCTTGTCCTCAGAAACCACATTTCCACAGCCAACAGATGTTTTTCAGCTTGACTGCTCATTGCCCACGCTTCACATCCATACAAAAGTACAGGTTTTATGTAGCACCTCAACACTTTTTTTCTCGTTTCAATTGAAATCCTTTTATTGGTCAGTGTGTTTTTCATTATGCTTAAGGCTACTTTTGCAATAGCAATTCTTGTTCCAATCTCTTCAAGGCATCTCGCATCAGATGTTATGACTGTTCCGAGATAACAGTACAGATTAACTTGCATAAGAATATGCCCATTTACTCGTATATCACATTGTGGTATTTCTTCCTTCCTTGTGACACCATAATCTGTGTCTTCTTACAATTCAATTCTAATCCTAGTTGTTCACTGTGTGCAACAACCGCATCTACTAAATGTTGCAGGTCCTGTTCATTGTCTGCAATCAAGACTGTATCATCTGCATATCTAATGTTATTGATATATCTTCTACAAATACTGATTCCTTTCATATCTTTTATATTTCTTAAAATATTTTCACTGTACCAGAAAAAAAAAAAAGATCTGAAAACATTAGACATCCCTGTCTCACACCTGTTTTAATAGGCTGATATTGACCTACTTCATCATAAATTATGATGGCAGCTTTTAACGTGGCCGAAATATTTCGCTTGCCTCTTTTTTTTATTTCTTTCATCAACTCTCTTTTCCTTCCCATTTTTTCTAGAACTGCATTGTTTTATTGTTTTGGTTACCATGAAATACGACGTCTTCTTCTGTATATCCACATCTCCAGGGCCTCTATTCAATGTTTCTGTTTGCTTGTTCAATGTCCAGGATTCCACGCCATACAGTAGTGTTGATTATACGTTGCATCTGACAATTCTCATTTTAATGCGTTGCTAATATCTCTAGATGTTAATACTGATGTCACGATGTTGAATTCATTTTTGGCCATTCCTATTCTATTTTTGATTTCTGTTTCACATCATACATCATACGTTATCACATGTCCAAGATAGGAGCCACTTGTTACTTGTTTCAGTATGTCGCCACTTCTTTACGTCTAGTGAAACAGTCTAACGAAATATTCTTGTCAATGTATTTCACTGGATAAAAATGTAATTTACTAAAGGGAGACTTTCAAATACAGATGCATTATCTCAATATTACAAGAGAAATAACTCACACTAGAGCACCAGAAGCGTTTGCTTGTGGGTTCTGACAAAAATCACTTAATATTTGAATGGGACACCTATAATTCTTTTTTACATCGATGTATGAATGCAGTCCGTTCTCGGCCCTCTGAATCAGATCAAAGTGTTGTATCCGCACTTAATCTTGCCAGGACCACCAGCAGAGGCAGCCATCCGAATGACACACCGGGACGTGGGGACCTGATGGGGCGGCTCTGGCCCCTGGGGGAACAGCGAGCCCTAGTTAGAAAAAAAAAAAAGAAAACAGAATTTTCAATGAAATAATGTTTGTTTTTTTTAAATTTTAAAGCACCACATTATAAAGAAAACATGTTATTACAAAAATTGAAAGGGACATAACAACATAACATCTATTTTAAGGGACATTACTGAAGATAGCCTAAATATATTTTGTGATTGAAAAAATTATAGGATTTCTATTAATTTTTAATAAACTTTTTCATATAAACTAGAGAAACTTATGTTCAAGATAAAATGTGAGTAAAAATTTAAGTTACCTTTACATTTTATGTAAAACTAATGGCCATGTTTTACAGGCATTAAAATTTCTAACTCATTTTTCTATATCTCCTCGACATTACATTATGTGTGGTGTCTTTTAAATCGTATATTTATTAGTAGTGCTTTGTGTTAGCAAAATTTTTGTCCGGCCACTGAAAGGCCAAACCCACACGCCCAATAAAGAAACAGTTCAGCATCTCCACAATACCCGAGAAACTAACCAGCTTCATCTAGAAGTTTTACGTTGAGTAGATGGAAACGACTCCAAGCAGTTGACGATCACTGATGCGTGTTTGATGTATGTGTTATTGACTCTATTCATCAATCAGGTGCCGTCTCCACAACGAAGGTTGGCTGCAATGGATCCCTAACACTGTCTGTCTCTCGCCCTGACTGTACATTCTGTCAGATTGATGTTCGTTCATCTATTGATGTTATCTTTCCACTTGTATCGTTATCTACCACTTGCTCGCTTGCCCTCAACCTTGCCCTCCTGTATGGTTTTTATAAGAGTCTTTTAACCAGGCCGAAATATTTCGCTTGCCTCATTTTTTTAAAAATTTCTTTCATCATCTCTCTTTTCATTCCCTATTTTTCTAGAACATCTGTGTTTGATTGTTTTTGTTTCCATGAAATACGACATATTCTGTTGTATATCCACATCTTGTAGCGTAGATAGATTTCACATTCAAAGTAGCGACAAGCAGACGTTCAGAAATAGAAAGACTATTCACTGCTGAAGACAAGATCAGATAGCTCGTGTATCTGGACCGTATGAAATGTTCGGCCCATGAAATGATCAGGTATTTAAACGGTGATCAGGCTAAGGAAGGTAAGGTTGACAGCAATACTCGAAATACAGTATAACAGAACGCCTGTTATAACGGTTGCACGCTGGACTGTCGGGGTTCAAAAACAAAGCATGGCTGGGTCTGAAAATAGACATAGTAAATGATTGCAGTGCAATTATTAAAAATTAACAAGCAAATGCACGGTCAAGCACCATCGCCTGATGAAGCGATGCCTATGACGTATGTTAGCAACAAGAAACATACGACTCAGAAGCCATCGAGCCAGCGATTGAGAAAGGCGCTTGGACTTTGTGGAAGAGATTGGGTCCCATCTGGCATTATGTGAATCTTTAATTATTTAATCAGCTAAGATGATGGAAGAAGGGACTAAGGAGGAATATAAGCAGAGATTATCAGAGAAATGAGGCTTGAGAACTAACATCAAAAGACAAATGAAAACATGATCACTTTCTACTGTAACTAATTGTCATGCCCAGATTTGATTGTCGTTGTTGATATGCTGACTAAGAACTGTTCAACTTGCATCATTGGTCAATAAACAAAGTCAAAACCTAAGAATCAGCTGAGACTGGCTTATGCATATTCTACGTTCGCAAATGTTGAGAAATTGCGTTGTTTTCACCTTGAAGTTGCTTCCATCGTTCGACTCCTGTTTGTTTCCTGAGTTAAGAATGTTTTGCAGACAACTATACGAATCCGGCTGTCATAGACTCCTCTGAGGTGGATGGTCCTAATGGTGGCCTTCATTGCCAAAACAGATTACAGACCTAGTTATCCTGCTACACGTGCCTGGGAAGTAAAGGATCTCTCAAGTCTTGCACTGTCTCACACCCCTGAGACAGACAGACAGACTATATAGATAACTAGCTGACCCGGCCCGGCTTCGCCCATCCCTGGTGGGGAGCATCTAATTTAATTCATATAAGTAGTCATATAAGTTCCCGTTCCCGACTATCTGTCTGTCTGTCTGTCTGTCTGTCTGTCTGTCTGTCTGTCTGTCTGTCTGTCTGTCTGTCTGTCTGTCTGTCTGTCTGTCTGTCTGTCTGTCTGTCTGTCTGACCCGGACAGGCTTCGCCCAGCCCCTGATGGGGAGCATCTCTTTTAATTCATATAAGTAGTCATATAAGTTCCCGTTTCCGACTGTCTGGCTGTCTGTCTGTCTGTCTGTCTGTCTGTCTGTCTGTCTGTCTGTCTGTCTGTCTGTCTGTCTGTCTGTCTGACCGGCCCGGCTTCGCCCAGTCGCTGGTGGGGAGCATCTCATTTAATTCATATAAGTTGTCATATAAGCTCCCGTTCCCGTTCCCGACTATTTATCTGTCTGTCTGTCTGTCTATTATTAGAAAGAGCACTTAAAATATCTTTACACCTTCCCCCAACAATTAACTTGGGTAAATGGAGCGGCGGCAGCAGCAGCAGCAGAAAAAAAGAAGGAGGAGGCAAAGGAGAAGGAGGGGGAGGAGGATGAGGAGCAGGAGTAGGGGAGAAGGAGGAGGAGAGGGGAGAGGAGGAGGAGGAGGAGGGGGAGGAGAATTGGGAGAAGGAGGAGGAGGGGAGGAGGAGGGGAAGAGGAGGGGAGGAAGATGATAAGGAGGAGTAGGGGAGGAATAGGTGGAGGGAGGGAGGAGGATGATGAGGAGGAGGAGTAGGGAGGAGGAGGGGGATGAGGAGGGGAGGGGGTGGCGGGAGAGGAGGAAGAGGAGTGATGATGAGGAGGAGGAGGTTTATAACGCATATGCCTGTAGATAACTGTAGCGAAAAGGTCCACGTTTTAGAGAAATATGCAGCAATTTTACAAACATAACAATGCTATTAAATGTAGTGTCCCCTCGCTATATATAAATTCTAATGTAAATTAAAATATTAAAAAATATTAAGTAAATATGTGTTTGTACACTAACAAACTATGACAGTTGGCAGCACGGAAATGAGAAGAAGACGTGTAGAAATTTTCATCTTAATCGGATGGACCGTTCGCGAACGCATGAACATACATACATATAGACATACAGACATTCTATTATATATATATATATATATATATATATATATATATATATATATATATATATATATATATATATATATATATATATATATATATATATAAACAATGGTACAATCTTTCGCTCAGTCAATCCATAAACTTATGACAGAGCCGTGTGTTAGAAATTTAAAAACTACACACACGTAATTCATTTTCTGTAATCTAGATTTTCGTTTTTCTATCCTTTTCTTGAAATCAACTATGATTATTATTCTGAGCCAACATTCTCGGTCACTAATCACTGTAAGGTGCTAATGATGTAGACAATTTCATCTCAATCGGATGGACCGTTCGCGAGCGCATAAAGGACATACATACAGACGGAGATTGCCTTTTATATATAAGATAAATATTTGGTGTGTGTGCAAACCGGAGTTCTCGAGTGCCTAATAGTTGTTCTTGGATGGATAGGGTTGATACAGATATACCCCTGGACATAACCACACCCACTTCTATCTGTCAGCAGCATTGTGACACATAGCAACAACAAAAAATAATAATAAGATAATGCATACAGATAAAACTACTATGGAGAACGAAATTAGTGTTAATGAGGAAAGATTGAAGGTGGTGGAACTTTTCGAACATCTTGTGTCATTGACTACCAACAATGGTGACACAATGAAAGAAATTAAACGACGACTATCAATTGCTCTTCAGAGATTAAAAAAACTGAATAAATTATGGAGTGAGACAGATAGAACTACAAGAATTAGATGTTTAAGAGCATGCATCTTTCCCATTACAACATACGCCTTTGAGACGTGGACACTTACTTAACAAGCCGATTAGGCATACATGCCTTTGAATATAAATGTTATAGACCGCTTCTGAGAATATCTTGGATAAAGAAAATAATAAATATAAATGCATTCATACTTCAAGAGCTGAATATTGAAGAAGGATGGCTGTTAAAGACGATAAAACAATGAACATTGATATAGTTTGGTCACTTGAAACGTCATGAAAGTTTGCGAGAACAGTAATGGAGGGGTATATGCCTAGGAAGAGAGGAAGAGGAAGGCCAAAGAGAAGATGGGTGCAGGATGTGGCGGATGATCTCCAGATGGGTATATCGGAGTCGGGACATCTTACTTATGACCGAGAAGGTTTCCGGAAGATTGTTATGGGAGCGAGGTTCTGCCAATAACATGCTACAGAATGAATGAATGAATGAATGAATGAATGAATGAATGAATGAATATGAATGAATGAATGAATGAATGAATGAATGAATGACGCCTTCTTTGTTCAATTTCATTGATATTCATTTCATGACCTCAATGCATGGGTGGTATCAAGCAATCAGGTACCGTCTCCACAATGAAGGTTGCTTCAATGGATCTCCAACACTGTCTTTCTCTCTCCCTGACTGTACATTGTGTCAGACGGCTGTTCGTCCATCTCTTTATGACTTCTTGTGTGTACAGTGAAATAGTATAACGAAATATTCTTATCAATGTATTTTAGTGTATTTCAGTGAAAATGTAATTTATTGAAGGGAGATGATCAAATACAGATGTATTATTACAATGTCACAAGAGAAATAACTCACAATAGAGCACTAGAAACATTTGCTTGCGGGATCTGACAAGATCATTTAATGGTTGAATGGGACACCTATAATTTCTGTTTACATCAATTTATGAATGCAATCCCTTCTCGGCCTTTTGGCTAAGAGCAAATTGCAGTGTCTTCACTTGATCTTGTCAGGACCACCAGAAGAGGCAGTCATTCTAAATACGCAGGGGGACGTGGGGACCTGATGGGGCGGCTCTGGATTTTGGGGCGAGTCCTTATTAAAAATGAAAGAAAAGTTAGACAACAAAACCACATAAAACGTAAACAAGTAATTAAATTAGTCGAAAGGGACATGACAACATGGTAGTTATTTCAAGGGAGATTACTACTAGCAGCATAAATGCATTTTGTGATTTTAATAATTATAGCATTTATATTAATTGTTTATAACAATTGTTTACATACATTATTGAACGTTATATACGTTATAACAGACGAGATAAAAATTTAAGTCATTTTCAAAGTTTTTCTAAAAATAATGGTTTTGTTTTACATGCATGAGAATCTAATACTGCATTTTTTTTATTTCTTCGCGATGTTAGATTTAATGTTTTGTCCTCGATGGCATGAAATAGACTGATAGATTTACTAAAATTTTTGTCCGGCCTCTGAAAGGTCAAACCAACAAGTCCTATAAAGAAAGAGTTCAACATTTCCACCATGCCCGTGAAACTATCCAGCGGCATAGTGAAGTTTTACGATGAGTAGATGTAAACGACTTCGAAGAAGCTGAAGATATGTGTTATTGATGGTAATCAACAATCAGATACCGTCTCCACAACGAAGGTTGCCTGCAATGATCTCCAACACTGTCTGTCTCTCGCCTTGATTGTACATTCTGTCAGATTGATGTTCACCATCTCTTGATGTTATCTTCCTACTTGTAGCGTTGTCTACCTCTTGCTCGCTTGCCCTCAAACTTGCCCTCCTGTATGGTTTTTATAAGAGTGTTATGTCTTTTCACGTTGCCGAAATATTTCACTTCCATTTTTTTATTTCATTCATCTTCTTCCTCTTCTTCTTTCGTTCGCCTGAAATATGTTTATAACTGTGACATAAGCCTGGGTCATTGACATTGAGTTGAGTGACCGGGCATGAGGAAGAATGGAGATGAAAGTGGGAGACAGTAAAGTGACTGACCTGGCTATGAGAAAACAGCCAGTCCTGAGAAATAAAATAGTGAGGGTAGAGGAAATACCCCTAGGGCGGATGGGGCGAAAGACAGTTGTGTGTTGTGTGAAGTCAGGAGACTGGAAAGTCAGTGAGAGAAGAGACCGACTGCGGGGCAGGTCGTTTCAGAGAGTTGAGTTGAGATACCGAAGGAGTCGGTAGTCCACGGAGAACTGTGTTGTGTGATTCTCCGAGCGGTAAAGGCAGACCTAACACCCAGAGTGGGTTACATAGAGAGCAGAGGCTCCGACCCAGTGGGTGGGTAGTATTGTGGGAGATCCAGCCGTGCATAGTAGTTGGACTAAATGTCTTGTGGATTTGATATGAAGCAGGCTTGAGAAGGCATTGATGTGTGCTGGTTAAATTGTGAGGAGGATATTTATAGTCTATGGATTACATTGTTTCTGGATATATACATATGTTCCGTGAGTCTGTGAACTTTCTGTAATAAAGGAGTATGTGCGCCAACTGAATCTTGTTTAATGACTGGTGAATGTGCACTGCGGGGGTGAGTTATATTGCAAGACAGTTAGATATCTCCATTGACACACCAGGAGTATTCGTTACCTAGACAACGACCATCACACGACAATATCATGAACATATCATCGTAAGAACTTCGTGATATTATCATCAAGAACGTCGTGTGACAAACTGCAATGTTGTCTCTTGTATGATTCTAACAGTCTTTCTTAGTTTACACAGCGGTCCATAGAGTTTATCTTCCACTGTTGTCTCTCTATGCCAGAAGTATCACCTGGATATGTTGTAGTTTGGGCAGTAATGGAGTATGTGCTCTGCTGTCTGCGACGCCAAACCACATGTGTACGTGGCTGAGTCACCAATTTTGAATTTTGTATACATTTCTTTCATCAACTCTATCTTCATTCCCAGTTTGTCTAGATCCTGTGCATTTGATTGTTTTTTGTTGTTGTTGTTGTTTTTTTAAAAAAATGAAATACGACATATTCGTCTGTATATCTACATCTCCAGTGCCTCTATTCGACTTTTTAGCTGCTTGTTCAATGTCCAGGCTTCTGCACCATACAGTAGCGTTGAATATACGTAGCATTTGACAACTCTCATTATAATGCGTTGTTAATCTCTTAGGATGTTAATACTGATTAGTTACTTCTGTCTTGTCTCTCGCTTGATGTATTTTTGATAACTTTTCTTCAGTATCAGATTTTATAGCAGCCCTCCGAGCGACATCCTGCTCAATCTTCTGCTGAACTTGCTTCATGTCGTCCAGGATGTCCTGGACGGCCGTTACCTGTGTTTATTGTGTCTTGTCTTTTTCTTCGTCCATGCATTTTAACTGTGGTCCCAAGTCCTTCAGTTGGCCTTCCAGTTGCGTTTTGTTGCTTTTTGTGAGTCGATTGGTGGCTTCGTACTGCCTCCTAGCCTCTTTATAAAGCAGGTTAGTTTTGACGGTGATCTTCACAGTTTCCTTGCTGTCTTGGAAGCAGAGCTGGCTGAGGTACCTGGCGCCGTGGTTGCCGAGGCAGTTGGCGCATTTTCTGTTAGTGTTAGGCCTCCTGAAGTCCTTGTCGTTCTTTGCATGCTGACACTGACTGTTTTTTTTTTCCCGCATATCCTTTACAGGACATCGCTGTCAACATCAGCATCTTTCAGCTGATTATTGATATCTTGATAAGATTACTCTCTGTAGTTTGCCATTGCTTTCTGAGTGACCGGCTCACATACCCCTAAGTTACCGATGCGGAGAGAACCGCTACCGATTTTCGGGCATGTCACACTACTCACGAGAGTATACGGGATTACGGAGAATGTCGTGTAACACCTAGACCATGGAGACAGGCTTAAGAGTGGTAGCCTCCTTTAATGTTGTTTCAGGTTCAAGTGTTTTGCTGCGGCTCGCAGGCAAAATTTCTTCTTGCATCTTCTTGATGGTGTTGGCGGTTCCCACGCTGCTCATTTTGAAATTCGGGTTTCTTCTGGAGCTACCCTCACCACGTGCCATTTTGTAGCACGTGTCTGGCTTCAGATTAGGTGCTTCTATAAAACCACATCTCTGTGGCTTCCACATCATTTCTCACAAGTTTGCTAATCGTTCATAAATCATATCCTGATTATCTCGATGTAGGTCTTCGGTTTCATGAGTTATTATTTCATATTTCTAAAAATGTGTTGTATAATTCACATATATACATTGAATCATGTATACGTGCTTACACAGGCAAACACGCATACTTTAACACATACACACAGAAAGATAGATACAGAGAAATATACACGCTTGTGTACTTTCTAACAGAAGATCTGCAAGTTCTCTCTCCAAAAAGCCAATTTGGCATCTTCGGTACAGATGGGTCTATCAAGTGTCAGGCTGTGGCCAAACCATCTCCATCCATCACATGGAAATTTTTCAATGGCACCAAAATTTCAAGTGGTATGTTCAACTTTATGACAATTTTTACTTTGAAAACAACAATCTAAAGTTGTATATTCAGTTTTAGCTGATTTACTTCAAAAACCGAGTGGTATGGGAGTGTGCTTGCCTCAGGCATAGAAGGTCTGGGTTCATCCTTGCAAAGGGTGGGGAATGTTTCCAAGAGCCACTGGTATATGACTACTTATATGAATTAAAAGAGATGCTCCCCACCAGGGACTGGGTGAAGCCGGGGCGGCTCAGCTAGACAGACAGACAGACAAACAAGCAGACAGACAGATAGACAGACAGACTGATAGATAGATAGATCCCCTCCAGGGACTGGGCGAAGCCGGGCCGGGTCAGCTAGTTCTTTATAGTAGTGATGGACTGAATTTGCGTGTTTATCCGCTTTTCCTATTAACACTGTCCCTCGCCATCAGGCGAACCCACTCGGTCTTCAGAGGTACTTGTAATTTACGTCTCCAAGTCAAGGACGACAGGTCAACATTTTAGTCCAGCTGTCTGGTGTAGGGGTTCAACCACTTACATTGACATTAGCACAACGGATGTTTAAGAATACGCGTTCTTACCCATTCGGTCATGCGGACGTGACTTTGTGGGTTCTAACAAACATAATGTAATGTTTGAATGGGACACATATAACTTCTATTTACATCAATTTAAAACATGCAATCCTTTCTCGGTATTTATGCTAAGATCAAATTGTAGTATCTGCACTTGACCGTGCCAGGGCCACCAGAAGAGGCGGCCATTCAAAATACACACAGAGACGTGGGGACTTTTACCATTGGGGGAACAGCGAACCCTCTTTTTTTATTTAAAAAGAAAATTCTCGATTTTAAAAAAAAAAGTGTAAAAATAAATAAAAACCACATTAAAAGTAAACAAGTAATTAAAATAGATGAACGGGACATAACAGTTATTACAAGGGACATCACTAAAACAGCATAAATGTGATTTGCCATTTAAATAATTTTAGACTTTATTTTATCTGTTTTTTTTTTTTATAAACTTTTAACAGAAATTAGCGATAGTTAAATATATATATATATATAATAAATAATGAGATAATAATTTAGACATCTTCAGAGTTGTTGTAAACGAAATGGTTTGTTTTACATGAGCGATAATTTCATGAATCATTTTTCTATTTAACCTCGACATTACATGAAATGTTTTGTATTTTCCACGGTGTGCTGTCGAATGACTTCCACTTCAGTAAAATTTTTGTCCGGCCTGTAAAAGGCCACACCAACACGTCCCACGAATAACTAGTTCAACATCTCCACCATACCCGAGAACCTAACCTGCATCATCGAGAAGTTTCACCATGAGTAGATACGATCGACACCAAAGAAGTTGAAGATCATTGATGGGTAGTCGATGTATGTGTTATTGACTGTAATCATCAATCAGGTGCCGTCTCCACAACTAAAATTGGATGCAATAGATCATCAACACTGTCTATCTCTCGCCCTGACTGTACATTCTGTCAGGCTGATGTTCGTCCATCTTTTGATGTTATCTTCCCACTTATATCGTTGTCTACCTCTTGCTCGCTTGCCCTCAACCTTACCTTTCAGTATGGAGTTTTTATGAGTGTTATGTCTTGTAACGTGGCCGAAATATTTCACTTGCCTCTTTTTAATTTCTTTCATCAACTCAATTTTCATTCCTAGTTTTTCTGGAAACCCTGTATGCAATTGTTTCTGTTTCCATGAAATGCGACATATTCGTCTGTATATCCACATCTCCAGGGCCTAAATTAGACTTTCTAGTTGCTTTTTCAATGTCCAGGCTTCCAAGCCATACAGCAGTGTTGAATATACATAACATCTGACAATTCTCATTTTTAATGCGTTGTTGATTTCTCTAGATATTAATGCTGATTTCAGGCTGCTGAAAGTATTGTTTGCCATTCCTGTTCTCTTTGTTATTTCTGTTTCACTTCTGCTATCAACTCTTATTGCATGTCCAAGATGGGAGATACATGTTACTTGCTTCAGTATCTCCTAACTTCGTGTGTCAAGTGAAACAGTGTAACGAAATATTCTTGTCAATGTACTTTAGTGGCCGAAAATGTAATTTATTAAAGGGAGACAATCAAATACAGATGTATTATCTCAATGTTACAAGAGAAATAACTCACACTAGAGCACTAGTATGAAAACAAAAGAGTTTGCTTGTGGGTTCTGACGAAAATCACTTAATGTTTGAATTGGACACCTAAACTTTCTATTTACATCAGTTTATGAATGCAACTCCTTCTCCGTCTTTTGACTATAAGCAAACTGTAGTATATGCACCTGATCTTGCCAGGGCCACCAGCAGAGGCAGTCATTCGAAATACACACAGGGATGTGGGGACAAGGTGGGGCTGCTCTGACCCTTCGGGGATCAGCGAGCCCGTATTAAGACAAACATTTATCTATTAAAGAAATGCTTTTTTTCCACCCCACACACACACTCATTCACACACTCTCATTCACACACTCTCATTCACACACACACGCACACACACACACACGCACGCACGCACACACGCACACACACACACACACACACACACACACACACACACACGCTCATTAAGAGAAAAGCATGTAATTAAAATAATCGAAAGATTCTTGACAACAAAACAGTTATTTTAGGGCAGTAGAGTTGGTGGGCAGCCAATCTTATTTAGTGCCTTGAATAGACCCTCCTTGCATTTGTCGCAATTAGAAAATCATATCAATGGTAGACCGGTTCTGTCGAAAGCCACACTGTGATTCGGGGTAGACTTGATCTCCTAGGACTTGAAGTCTGCGCAGAACAATTCTGGCAAATACTTTTCCAACAATACACAGAAGTGAGATACCCCTATAGTTGTTGCAGTCGCTCCGATCGCCCTTGTTCTTATACAGTGTTATATGATTCTTGAATCTTTGAAATCCTGTGGGACTTGTCCTTCTCGCCAGAATAGCTCTATTAGCTGGTGGATCTGTAGAGTGAGTGTGTCTTGCCCACTCCTTATAACCTATATTGGAATCCCATCCTTACCTGGAGCCTTGCCAGATGCAAGTTCATTTATAGCACATTTAACTTCTGTTATGGTGGGAAGTGTTTCCAGGTGGTCAAAAGTTGGTAGAGCCTCTATGGCATTGTGTTATCAATGAAAGGTTTTCAACAATGTTAAAACAATCATAACGGCACGTAAAATTCTCTAAAATTCAACAAAATAACTTAAAAACTAGTAACACATTTTATTTCTAAATGTCCCCGGGGGCCTTTATCAGTTGCTGGACTGCATGCGGACCGCGAGCCGTAGTTTACCCACTCCTGATCTCGAGAGATTAACAACGCATTAAACATGAGAATTGTCAAATATTACATATATTCAACACTACTGTATGGCGCGGAAGCCTAGATTATTGAGCAAGCAACCAGAAAGTCGAATAGATGCCCCGGAGATGTGGATATACAGAAGAATATGTCGTATTTCAGGGAAACAGAAACAATCAAATACAGAGGTTCTAGAAAATCTGAGAATGAAAAGAGAGTTGATGAAAGAAACTTTAAAAAAGAGGCTAGTGAAATATTTCGGTCATTTTTAGTGACATAACACTCTTATTAAAACCATACTATATGGCAAGGTTGAGGGCAAGTGAGCAAGAGGTAGACAACGAAACAAGTGGGAAGATAACATCAAGAGATGGACGAACATCAATGAAACAGAATGTACAGTCAGCGCGAGAGACCGACAGTGTCGGGATCCATTGCAGCCAACCTTCATTGTGGACACGGCACCTGATTGGTGATTACCGTCAATAACACATACATCAAATATGCATCAGTGGTCCTCAACTTCTTCGAAGTCGGTTACATCTACTCATGTTTTAACGTCACCACGACTCTGGTTAGTTTCACACACATGGTGGACATGTTGAACTGTGTCTTTGTTGAACGTGCTGGTTTGGTCTTACACAGGCCGGACAAACAGTTTGCTAATATATAATTACATCCTGGTTAACTGTCAAAAACTGTCATTTACTGCCAATATAGTACCTTGCGGTGTATGGCAGAGGGGTCTTTGAGCCTGAGGAATTAAGGTCGCCTGGCTAGTGCAGTCGCCGCGAATTGTGCAGGTTAGGATTTTCTTTCTGCTCCCGACAGAAACAAATCCCACACCTTATCGAGGGATCGAGCCAGGGTCTCCCGAATGAGAGTCCGATGTTCTAGCCACTCGGCCAGGGCTCCTCTTTAGTATGATGATTAAAAATATCATTTTTCTATGTCTCTTCGACATTACATTAAATGTTTTATATTTTCGATGGCAAGGAGTGGAACGTTACATAATTGAGTACGGCCTATAAAAGATCAAACCAACACGTCCAACAAAGAACTAGTTCAATATCTCCGCCATACCCGAGAACCTAACCTGCGTCATCGTGAAGTTTCTCCATGACTAGAAGCGAGCGGATCCAAAGAAGTTGACGATCACTGATGCATAGTTGATGTACTTGTTATTGACCGTAATCATCAATCAGGTGCCGTCTCCACAACTAAGGTTGGCTGCAATGGGTCTCCAACACTGTCTGTCTCTCGTCTTGACTAATCATTCTGTCAGGCTGATGTTCATCCATCTCTTGATGTTATCTTCCCACTTGTATCGTTGTCTACCTCTTGCTCGCCTGCCCTCAACTGTGCCCTCCTGTATGATTTTTAAAAGAGTATTATGTCTGTTAACGTGGCCGAAATATTTCACTTACCTCTTTTTTATTTCTTTCATCGACTCTCTTTTCATTCCCAATTTTTTAGAACCTGTGTATTTAATTGTTTTATTTCCATGAAATATGATATATTCTTCTGCATTTCCACATCTCCAGGGCATCTATTCGAATTTCTAGTTGTTTGTTCAATGTCAAGTCTTCCACTCCATACAGTAGTATTGAATGTACGTAACATCTCACCAATATGCCAGACGTAAGACAACGGATACTCACGAAAACCTCAGGTCCGGTATGACATCACACTGATGTTGGACAACAGGATGTCTTCATCCGACATGCAGGACTTCCCGCTGGAGTTCACAGCCAGCGAACACAAGCAAGCAAGCACGTAACATCTGACAATTCTCATTTTTAATGTGTTGTTAATCTCTCTAGATGTTAATACTGATTTCATACAGTTGAAAACATTTTTAGCCATTTCTATTCTCTTTGTGATTTCTGTATCACTTCTGCCATCATATGTTATTACATGTTCAAGATAGGAGACACTTGTTACTTGTTCCAGTATCTCCCCATTTCTTTGTGTCAAGTGAAACAGTCCAACGAAATATTCTTGCCAATATATTTCAGAGGACGAAAATGTAATTGTGTAGTTAGTTAGTTAGTTAATTAGTTAGTTAGTTAGTTAGTCGCCGTTCCAACTTCACGGCAACGGGTCGTCCCCATATTGCTCCGTTTCTGTGGCAGCAAAAATCACACAAAATGCTCCTCACTGCCCTATGCGAACAATGGAATAGACAGGAGTATCGGCAAGCCAACAGCCCGCACAAGTACACTGTGCAAAATGCCGCCGCAATGCCAACACAAAAGTCTTCCATGAAAAATACAGTTCATCATCAATGGAAACGGCAGTCACCAGAAAGACTTCATTGACCCTGGTTTTATCCCATATGGCTCGGTCTCTTTCCACAGAGCGACCTGCCAAAAAAGCCACACAAAGCACAAACTCCATAGCTCCAGCAATGACTCCCAGGAGTCTCCTGACAAATGCACTCGTGAACCGAAAAGGCAAACCAGTCAATCCAGCAACAGTGGGCCGAAATCGTTCCTAACATGCAGTTCACGCTACAAACAACGGCGCACAGATGTAAATGCATTCCACATGAAATTCAAAGCTCACAGTGTCGCGCCACGCACTCACTCAGTAGCAGGGTGACGGAACCATAGCCTCCTTAGTCGCCTCTTACGACGTGCATGGTAGGCAACAGTTTTATTATTCTTTGCTACCCCGTATCTCTGTAATCCCGTTTATCACGCAGAGTCTCGCAGCGGAGCGAGAGCTGAGGCGGTTCGACCCCCGCTCGTGACTTGCGGGATACTGAGCCGGCCGCTCAGAAAGCAATGGCAAACTACTGAGCGTAATCTTGCCAAGAGATCAACAGACAGCTGAAAGATGCTGGTATTGACAGCTAAGTCCTGTAAAAGGATACGCAAATCGTCTTCTTATACCCCGTATGTAATTTTGTAAAGGTAGACAATCAAATACATATGTATTATCTCAATGTTACAAGAGAAATAATTCACACTAGAGCGCTAGAAATGTTTGCTTGTGGGTTCTGACCACAAAAAAATCAGTTAATGTTTGAATGGGACAACTATAATTTCTATTTACATCGATTTACGAATACAGTCCGTTCTCGGCCTTCTGAATCAGATTACAAAGTCGTATCCGCACTTGATCTGGCCAGGGCCACCAATAGTGGCAGTCATCCGAATGATACACAGGGACGTGGGGACCTGATGGGGTGGCTCTGACCCCGAGGAAACAGCTATCACTAACTACAAAACATAAAATGAATTCTCTATGAAATATAAAAAAAATTTGTGAAAGGAAAACATGTAATTAAAATAGTCGAAAAGGACAAGACATTATAAAAGTTATTTCAAGGGATATTACTAAAATCAGCATAAATGTATTTTGTGATGTAAATAATTGTAAGTATCTCCTGTGTGTTGCCGGGGCCCATAAGGGAAGCAAAGAATAGCAACACTGTAGCCTACCACGCATGTCGTCAGAGGCGACTAAGGAGGCTTGATGGTTCTGTCGCCCTGCTACTGAGTGAGTGCGTGGCGCGACTCTGTGAGCCGTGAGTTTCATGTGAAATGTTTTTGAATCTGCCCGAGGTCTTTTGGAACGTGACTGCATGTTCGGAGCATTGGCAAGTGACTATGTCCCAGAGTTGACCGGTTTTTGCCTTATGCAGAAATGCGTGCCTGCTGGGCTTCTGGTTGATTGCCACTGCCATCGGCGATGAATTGTATTTTCGTGGATTGGGTGGGTGAACACCTAGGAAACATCCAGATAGAAAAATTACTGCCGATTCCACCAGAGATGAACTGGCTGTTTCGTGGGGGACTGGTGTGTTGGTGTGATACAGGCATTGATAATGCACATTGGGAGCAAGTCGCCGCTGAACGTGTTGTATGGAGGGAGATAGTCACACACCGAGCGTTTGAGACGTAAGATGGTGCATGATGGTGGAAATGACCATGTGTTCACATGCAGCCACTGTGAACGGACATATACAGCGCAAATTGGCCTTATCAGTCAAATTCGTTACCGCCATAGGTAAAAGTTATTATACCTTTTTAAAGCATTAACTATCGTCTGTTAAGACGGCAAGGTGCCAATGATGAGGTGTGTTGACATTCTGGCGACGGCATTATGCACAGTATATCTGTGCAGACTGTTGTTTGTCGACACTCCTGTCTTTTCCACTTTTCACATTGGGTAGTGGGGAGCATTTTGTATGATATTCACTGACAAGGAACGGAGCATAATTGTTGCTGTGAAGTTGGAACTGCAACTAACTAAATAATTGAGGTATTTATATTAATATTTTTATTAAAATTCTTATAGAAATTAGCGACAGTTATATACTGCATAAATGATGAGATAATTGAAGTCATCTTCAAATGGTGTGTAAAATTATTGGCTTTTTGTTTACATTTATTAGAATTTAATAACCATTTTACTACATCTTCTCGAAATTACATTCAATGTTTTGTCATTCAATGACTGAAAAGAAGTTCACTGTAGTAACATGTTTGTCCTCTTGTAAAAGGCCAAACTACACGTCCACCATGCCCGAGAAACTAACCAGCGTCATCGTTGAGTCTTACTATGAGTACATCCAAACGACTCGGAAGAAGTTGAAAATCATTAATGCGTAATTGATGTATGTGTTATTGATTTATTTGGTTGATTGGGGATTTGAGATTTAAATATTAAGCACAACCCATCTACTGGCAACGCTGATCGTATTCCTGGTATGAACCTAAGGCCCATCCACGTCAATATGGAAGCACTAGTCTCGAGTCTCGCTCTCGTTTGAGCTCGTTAGTAGTGCATATCCTTGACCGGACCCGGAAACAAAACCCGGATCACCTGCGTGTGAAAAGGGCGTGTAACCACTAGACCACGTTGTGATAATTTGGCCGCGTCTAGCGTGTGCCGCGTGTACACGCACATGACATGACTGTCGTTCGTTCAAAATGACAATTGCAAACTTGCCCCAGGAAGCTTGAAGCTCCACAGAATGCTGAGGATGACTGCGATGTCCTGTAATTGATAGCACACACACACACTCGCACGCGCGCACTCACACACACGGCACATCATGATGGCACACGAGCAAGCAAACAATGTTGGGGCTGAATGCAACGTACTGTAATAGATAGACACCTAGCTGGTGATACACTCTCTTCACATAGAACGCTCTTAATTTATTCCCAGGAAGGAGCGGGTAGACCGCTTGTTGCCTATTCCTTTGCACTGCATACATCGAGTGAAATCCGTTAAAAATAGACATGATCGCCCTACGCAAGTCGACATGGCGCACGATGCTGTTTTCGCTTATATGTGTTGCTCATAGTCTACTTGGTGGTATAGACGATTTCACAGCGTATCTTTGGTCGAAGTAGATTTATAGGCTTTTGCTTTAATTCAATCAGAAGCTCCATATTTACAGCAAATAGAAATACATATTTGTGCTGAATTTTATTTTAAACGGCTGACTTAACTTTACCCACTTTCACATTTTCACACGCCAGTGATCCGGGATTTGTTTCCGGGTCCGGTCAAGGATATGCACTACTGACGAGCTCAAACGAGAGCGAAACTCGAGTATAGTGCTTCCACATTGACGGGGATAGGCCTTATGTTCTTATGTGTTATTGACGGTAATGATGAATCAGGTGCCGACTCCACAACGAAGGTTGGCTGCAATGGATCTCCAACACTGACTGTACATTCTGTCAGATTGCTGTTCGTCCATCTCTTGATGTTTTCTTCTCATTTGTATCGTTGTTTACCTCTAGCTCGCTTGCCCTCAACCTTGCCTTTCAGTATGGTTTTTATAAGAGTGTTATGTCTTTTAACGTGGCCGAAATATTTCACTTGCCTCTTTTTTTTTATTTCTTTCATCAACCTTCTTTTCATTCCCATTATATATATATATATATATATATATATATCTATATATATATATATATATATATATATATATATATATATATATATATATATATACATATATATATATATATATATATATATATATATATATATATATATACACTCTCCAGGGCCTTTATTCGACTTTTAGTTGCGTGTTCAATGTCCAGGATTCCACTCCATACAGTAGTGTTGAATATACGCTATATTTAACAATTCTAATTTTCAATGCGTTGTTAATCTCACTAGATGGTAATATTGATTTCATGCCGTTGAAAGCGATTTTGGACATTCCTGTTCTCTTTTTGATTTCTGTTTCACGTCTGCCATCATCAGTTCTTACATGTCCAAGAGAGCAGATACTCGCTATTTGTTTCAGTATCTTCCGACTTCTTTATTTAAAGTGGAACACTCTAACGAAATATTCTTGTCAATGTATTGTGAACGAAAATGAGATTTATTAACGGGAGACAACCAAATACGTATGTATTATCTCAATGTTACAAGAGAAATAACTCACAATAGAGCACCAGAAAATTTTGCTTGTGGGTTTGTTTGTTTATTTCGCTCGCTCGCTTTGAAATCAAACGTATCCAATCCAATCCAATTTTTGGTACGATTACGCCCTTTCAACCTTCGAGTTTTCGACTTGGCTATAATTGGGGTATTTATGGTGTAGCTTGTAGTTTGTCTTTCGTATATGTGACTGCTTGTTGTCAGCTTCCTGGTTTCTGATTGGTTGATTGTGTTCGTTACTTTCTTGTTGAGGTTCTTCATGTCTGGACAGAGTCGCGCACTTGTTAGGGCCTGGAGTAATTGTGACCCCACCCCGTCATATGGTGCTGTTTCCTTCAGGAAGCTTTACCAGTTGTCGTCTCTCCTGGTGTTCCTCCTATTTCCCCGTCTTGGGTTGCCTTCGAATCGGTGTTCGACTGTTCGATCTTGATGTGGAGCGATATCGTTCCATGGCCACCCCACCCACTTCAGTCTTGGTCTGGGTAGCCTTCTTTATCTGTTGCTTCTTCTTCTGTCTGTGCCCTTGCCTCTTCTGGTTCGGGTGCTTCTGGCTCGGACTTGAGCAGGTCTATTATCGTTTGTAGAGTTCCTTCTATCTTGTCTCTCGGTTGATGTATTTTTGATAGCTCTTCTTCTGTATCAGCCTTTATAGCAGCCATTCGAGCGACATCCTGCTCAATCTTCTGCTGAACCATGTTTCAGTTCGTCCAGGACGTGCTGGACGGCAGTTATCTGTTCTGTCCGATGATCCTCTCAGCGCTGGTGATCTTGAGTTGATTGTTCTCCCTTGTCAGCATCTCCCTGATCTGGTCGTTGGTGAGATGGGTCTTGACTCGTTTAATGACCCATCGTTTCATCATGCTGTGTGGGGTTGCTTGTATTGTGATGCCGTGGTTAAGCTTGATATCGGCCTTCTCTCCTTGTGCAATATTCTGCATAAGTGTTGTGGTCTTTAGGTTGTTGTTAATGGATACCACTACTCCATCAGATGTCTTGCGCAGCTGGTAGATGCTATTTCTTCCCAGCTCGTTTTCCAACAGACTGATTATCTTGTCTGTTGGTAGCGCCGACAGTTTGGCTTGTCCCACGCTTGTCTGTTTTAGCAGTAATTTGCCGGTGAAGTCCTCAGTTCTTGTGGTTTCCTCCGATGTGGAGGTCTTTGGTAAACTGGGCTCCTTGGTCTTGGTGCTGTTGAGAACTTCACGGCTGCTGCTGGCTTCAGCTGTAGTTGTCGTCTCCGGGGTCGGAACAGCGACAGTAGCAGCTTCATCTGGTGTAGGAGTGGTAGCCTCCTTTAATGTTGTTTCAGGTTCAGGCGTTTTGCTGCGGCTCGCAGGCAACATTTCTTCTTGCATCTTCTTGATTGTGTTGGCAGCTTCTACGCTGCTCATTTTGAAATTCGAGTGTCTTCTTGAGTTACCCTTGCCACGTGCCATTTTGTAGCGCGTGTCCGGTTTCAGATTAGGCGACTCGTTCTTTATAGTAGTGCTGGACATAATTTTGCGTGTGGATCAGATTTTCCTATTAACAGTGTCCCTTGTAATCAGGTGAACCCACTCCTTCTTCAGAGGTACTTGTAATTTACATTTACAAATCAAGGACGAGAGGTCAACATTTTAGTCCAGCTGTGCGGTGTAGAGGCTGAACCGCTTACCTCGGCATCAGCACAACGAAAGTTTAAGAAATGCGTTCTTACCCATTCGGTCATGCGGACTGACCTTGCTTGCCGGTTCTGCCAAAAATAATGTAATGTTTGAATAAATAAAACAACTATAATTTCTATTGAACTTAATTTATGAATGCAAATCATTTCTCGCCGGCTCCCTGGCCGAGGAGTTTGCAGCTTTCTCCGTTAACCCCGAATACTCTCGTGGTTCACGTGAGCGCACGAGAATTAGAAGTATTTCGAGTCGCGCCAGTGACTTATGAGAGTATGGAGCCGGTCGCTCACGAAGTCGTGGCGTGCTGATGAGCGTAATCTAGCCTAGGAATCAACATACAGCTGAAAGATGCTGGTGTTGGCTGCAATATCCTGAAACAGGATGGTAATGTGAAAAAAAAATCTTTTCTCGGTCTTTAGGCCAACATCAAATTGTAGTGTCTGCATTTGACCGTGCCAGGGCCACCAGAAGAGGCGGTCATTCGAAATACACACAGGGACGTGGGGAGCTGATGGCGCGTCTCTGGCCCTTGGGGGAAAAGCGAGCCCTTATTTAACACCCCCCCCCCCCCCCCTCCCCGAAAAAAAATAATTCTCAATTAAAGAAAATGTGTAAACAAAATAACATTAAACATTAAAAGGAAACAAGTAATTAAAATAGTGGAAAGGGACATAACAACATAATAACAGTAATTAATTTCAAGGGACATTACTCATACATGATAAATGTATTTTGTCATCTAAATAATTGTACTCTTTATATTTAAATTTTCATAAATGTTTTTTAGAAATTAGCGAAAGATATAAATACATAAAAAATAAGATAGAAATTTAAGTCGTCTTCAGAGTTCCTTTAAATGTAATACCTTTGTTTTATATGCGGGAAAATTAATAAATCATTTTTCTATTTCACCTCGATAATACATTAATCTGGTGTATTTTTAATGGCAATCGTTATTAATTTCATTGTATAAAATTTTTGTCTGGCCTATAAAAGGCCAAAACAACACGTCCAACAGAGAAATAGTTCAATGTCTCCACCATGCACGAGAAACTAACCAGCGTCATCGTGAAGTTTCACCATTAGTAGATGCGATCGACTCCGACGAAGATGAAGATCACTGATGCGTATTTGATGTATGTGTTACTGACTGTAATCATCAATCAGGTGCCGTCTCCGCAATGGACCTGCAACACTGTCTCTCTCTCGCCCTGACTGTACACTCTGTCAGACTGATGTTCGTCCATCTCTTGATGTTATTATCCCACTTGTATCGCTGTATACCTCTTGGTCGCTTGCCCTAAACTTTGCCCTCCAATAAGGTTTTTATAAGAGTGCTATGTCTGTTAACGTGGCCGAAATATTTCACTTGCGTCTTTTTAATTTCCTTCATCAACTCTCTTTTCATTCCCAGTATTTCTAGAACCTATGTGTTTGATTGCCGTCCTTGCCACATGGCGTTTAGACAGAATGACGTCATCGGAATAGGCGGTGGAAAATCATATACGGAATTTCCCATTCAGACACTAAAGTGGACGTCAACAAAGGAATCCAAGGAGAATGTGGAGAACGTAATTGGACAGCAACGGGAGACGCTGAGACTTCGTGATACGAACAAGATGTGTTTCTGAAGGCTCGATGTGAAGGTGACACCTGGATGCCGTGATTTTGGGATGAGACAGCAGGGAGTCTGGTAAGGAATTTATTGAGGACGACACAACGGTGAAAAGGACCGGGAATGGAACATCCACCTAGACTGAATCTTAGTATCTAAGAAATTGAGCTGAAGAATGGATAGGAAGGCTTCAAGGGCGACGAGCTGGACTGGGAGCTCAGGGGTGGATGTTATTTGGGTAGGCGCAGATCCTGTGGTTAGGGATCAGCCTGCTTTTCTGCCAGAGTTTTAATCCTTGTACCGGTGGCGGAAATAAACGTCTGGAAAATCGTCGCTTCACTTGAGTCTGCTATTCTGAATAGTTCTGTTAACGAGTTCCGATTTTTCGATGATGCTTTTTGTGTTTGCTCCAGTTGCGTTTAGCGGACAGGCACTTTAAGACACGTGGGGGCTCGTCCGGGATTTGAACCCGGGACCTCTCGCCACATGGCGTTTAGACAGAATGACGTCATCGGAATAGCGGTGGAAAATCATATACGGAATTTTCCATTCAGACACTAAAGTGGACGTCAACAAAGGAAACCAAGAAGAATGTGGAGAACGTAATTGGACAGCAACGGGAGACGCTGAGACTTGGTGATACGAACAAGATGTGTTTCTGAAGGCTCGATGTGAAGGTGACACCTGGATGCCGTGATTTCGGGATGAGACAGCAGGGAGTCTGGTAAGGAATTTATTGAGGACGACACAACGGTGAAAAGGACCGGGAATGGAACATCCACCTAGACTGAATCTTAGTATCTAAGAAATTGAGCTGAAGAATGGATAGGAAGGCTTCAAGGGCGACGAGCTGGACTGGGAGCTCAGGGGTGGATGTTATTTGGGTAGGCGCCGATCCTGTGGTTAGGGATCAGCCTGCTTTTCTGCCAGAGTTTTAATCCTTGTACCGGTGGCGGAAATAAACGTCTGGAAAATCGTTCGCTTCACTTGAGTCTGCTATTCTGAATAGTTCTGTTAACGAGTTCCGATTTTTCGATGATGCTTTTTGTGTTTGCTCCAGTTGCGTTTAGCGGACAGGCACATTAAGACACGTGGGGGTCGTTTCAGGACACTGTTTGTTGATCAACATAAATTCCCGCCAGTTTCTAAGAGCTGAACATAAGGAATTACGCACCAGCGGCGCAGTTCACACCGTGCTACACAGAAAGAAAGAACGCACGAAAACTCCACGTCAAAAGGATTGTGAAGATCAAGAATTAATTCAAGTAAGTTGAAGATCTTAGACGTTACAAAGTTTACAACAGTAAGTGAAAGTGTATATATTATAAGAACAGTACAATGAGAATTAACATATCAGGACGTAAGAACAACATTACGTAGAAGAAGTACAGTAGAAATATAATAGTCGTACCATACGCGCGAACCTGCACGATAGGAAACAAGCCACAGCGCTATAATATATTTGTAACAACTGACATTTGGAAAGATCACAGCATATTTAAGAACATTATTGTGTTTTGAAAGAATGTACGGGTATGACTACAGTGCTACTTAAGAAAGGAAGATAGTACATAGATATGAAATGTCCGAAACATTCGACACCATGGTCGATATGGAAAGTAACTATGTTGATGTGAGTAGGCCATAAGATCTAAAGAAACACTGCTCTGCCACAAGTCTACACCACAATATTGTACGATAACACAACGATGCACACTCTACATTCGAGAATTGATGATTTGCTCACGAATTTGATTGCAACTGCTCAAAAGTGACTTTATACTAAACAATCTGCGGAACTTATGAAGTTCGTCATGATTCAGGATTATTATCACATTTATCGTTGGACTATTCCACACAGGATGGAGTGTACTACCGATCTGCAAGTATAGTTTACTCTATCAGAAAGACATTCGTTATTTTACGAACATTACTAACAGTTTTGACTTGGTTGTTTAAAACGCCAAAAGATTTTACCACCTGCAAGTGTGAGACATTGACACCACACACGATTATATTTGATGCCGACACTCTGTCATAAATTCACTATCGGCGCAAAGGACATTCGATACGTCTATAGACATTATTTATTGTACATGTCTGAAAACTTGCTGACGTCGGATGTTGATGGATGCTATACACTACCATGAAGAGTACCTTCGCCACATAGATTGTCATCTCTCAAGGAAGTTAGGTGTGACATTCAATTGGTCGCTACACGTTAGATATCACGTCAGGACTTATTATATATACTCTTATTCTGATACTGATACCCTGACGCCAGGACATTGAGGCAACGCTTCTACACAGAATACCACACACAATTTGAAGAGTTTACGATGTGTATGCGCTTACCAATATTTACATTGGCTATATTATAATTATATAAGCAGCAACTATTAATTACAAATGCCAACCACGGATATATTCGTTCATCCGTATTCAAGTCAACGAGATTAGCGGAATACAAGGGATACCAACGCTATTCATAAGGAATTCACGGACATTATTTTATACTTGAGGACACTACTGACGGGATGGAGGACATAACAACACCATTACCCACATACCAGACAACAACTCTCACTTCAAGACGACACGTACACGTACACTAGGACATTACAACACCATTATCCACATACCGGACAACAACTCTCACTTCAAGACGACACGTACACTAGGACATTACAACACCATTATCCACATACCGGACAACAACTCTCACTTCAAGACGACACGTACACTAGGACATTACAACACCATTATCCACATACCGGACAACAACTCTCACTTCAAGACCACACGTACACGTACATGTCCAAAAAATTTTGACTATCTACGTCTAATTTCTCTAATCAGTTTACGATGTTCATTTGTCTCCTGTAATACAGTTAATAGCAAATGAATATGCTGAAGGATATTAAAACTTAAATAGACGCATTTTTACATTCACAATATTTTATTAAAACACCACATTAATCATACTACAATAAACAAACAGTTAAAACGTCAAAGAATTGTAGCTTAATATGCAACACCAGGATGCCAGAAAATTGTGCTTCATCAAACAAAACGCTCATTACAAAACCTGGATAATGTAGATTCGTAATTTAATTGAAAATTGTAATCAATGGGAACACTGTGATTGTTTTTCCCGCAGCAATTCTGAAATACGCGGAGGAGTGCTTGAAAGGGCAACATCTAATCTGTTGCGTCGTTTCGTTTTAATTTCTAGCAGAGCTGAAAAGCCTGACTCACAAAGATATGTTGACGCAAATTGAAGCAATGCACGGATTGCTTTTTCTGCCACTTTTGGGTATGAACCGCACATTAAAGGCCAACATTCCGTTATTGTTTTTTCACTGAACACATCCCTTGCCCCCGAATCATTTTTCAGCTCCAGAAATTCATCTTGACATTCATCAGAAACATATTCAACTGATAATTTGAATGGGTTTCGCACCAAGTCCATCTCATCATCACTAAGTTCAGGAAAATATCGCTCAAATTCATTTTCTAGCGCTGTCAAATGCTGCCACAATTTCATTTTTTGCAAATTGTGGAAGTACTTGGTCTTTAACATCAACAACGAGAACGGATGACAGCTTCTCAAACATTGCAACATTTGTCATATTGACCTTTCTTTTCCAGTTTTCCAGCTTGCTCATAAAAGCTCTCAAGGCATCCACAAATTGTATGATATTTGTATTCCTTCCTTGCATCTGAAGATTGAGTTTATTCAACTGCTCAAAAATATCAACTAAATAGGCAAGCGCATGATCCATTCCTCATCATCCAGCCAGGCAAAAATTTCAGTCTTACCCTGAACTTCACAAAATAATTTGAGCTCGTCTCTCAGCTCATATACTCGCGCAGTTACATTTCCTCTTGACAGCCATCGAAAATTTGTGTGGAAAAGAAGCAAATGGTGGCCTACATCCATGTCAACGCATAACTGCTTAAAAAGCCGTGAGTTGAGAGCTCCTCCTTTGATAAAATTCACTATCTGAACGTTTTGGGGCACGTTTCTTCACACTAACTTGAAATCCTGATTTGGTCCCCAACATAGCTGGTGCTCCATCTGTACAGCACCCACAACATATTACCCCATAAAGATTTTCTGATTCAAGGAAAGATGAAACCTTTTCCAAAATATCAGAGGCCATGGTAGTTGTTTCAAGAGGAGAACAAAAAAGAAGTTCTTCTTTAAATGATCCTGAATGCACATACCTTGCAAACACTATCAACTGAGAACACGATGCCACATCAGTCGATTCATCAATTTGAATTGAATAGAGCCCAAATGCTGCAGACTTGATCTCTTGCACAACTTGATCCTTGATGTCAGTGGCCATATCGCTGATCCTCCTTTGAACAGTGTCGTTTGATAGTGAAATCGCTACAAGTTTTTTTCTTTTATTCATTTCCCAACACAATTTCCACCATCTTGAGACAACAAGGTTTGATCAAAGATTCCCCGATTGTATGTGGTTTTTTCTGCTTCGCTATCTCCAGTGTTACGACATAGGAAGCTTCAGTAACCGTTTGGTTTGTTTTTTGGAATGCCCCTGTTAAATCCAGTCTCATCCTTTTGACAGCATTCCCAAGACGTTCAAAATAGGTTTTGTCCTTGTCCTTGTATTGAGGATGAATATTCAACAAATGATTCCTCAACTGTGTCAGTTTCATAGAATCATTTGACAAACTTTTACTACAAATAACACACTGAGGTCGTTCTTCTCCGTTGATGACGATATTTGTGAATCCATAATTCAAATAAGACAGGTCATACTTTCGTTTCTTGACACTCATCATGGGCTTCAGATTCTATAAATATAAAACGATAAAGTCAAGATCAACACACATAAACACCCACAGACGTGTATACACACCCACACGCACATATATACGTACAGACACACACACACACACACACACACACACACACACACACACACACACACACACAATTATATTGCATATCCTATTTACAGTATAAACTGATTAAAATGTTGGAAGATATCAACATTGATGGAAAAGATTTAAGAATAATAAAGAATATTTACTGGAACCAAGTAGCAGCAATTAAAATGGGAAATAAAGAGGGTAGTTACAAACAGATAAAGCTAGGAGTACGACAGGGGTGTGTCTTGTGTAACAATACAGGTACAGAGGATCAACAAGTAAGTTCTGATGTATTCATTTTAAAACAGGTTTATTGGTTCGTGATGGCCGATAAAAAATCCAGAGACCACTAATTATGATGTTGTCTTTCTTGTCTCGGCTGTAGCGGTAACTACCCAAAACAACCTACGTCACGTCTTGAGCATCCTTCTTACTGTTCTTTCAGGATGCTCAAGCGTGCTCTAATCTTGCACACCTAAGCCAATAACAGATATGGTATTCATTCTGCTACACCTCCCTTTTTAAAAAAAGACTTTTCTTCTTCAAAAGTCTTAACTCCTAACCATTTTTTTCTAAACACCCGATATTCTTTCTCCAAGCCGTCCCAAACTAACTCTATCTTAAGTAACTACTTCCTTCTATTTGTAACGCTTCCCCGTACCACATAGCAAACCACTATGAACTTCTTCTTCGTTCCTGAGCACACAAGGTTTCATTACCAAAAACAACTCAGTTCACTAAGAAATTCACATATATTATTTACATATCCTATCACAAAAACCCCTTCATGTATAGATATCTATTATACCTCATAATATTTAAATCTCAGTTTTATACAATACATCATAACACATATGGGTACCCTTTCGAAATACTTCTTCTTCTCTTCATAAGCGATCCGCTTAAACCTTTTCATCACGAGCATACATACCAATATCTGGTCTCAACTATAAAAACGCCGTACTCTTCTGATACTACCTCAAACTCTCTATCGTTATCATTAACCTCTACATTACTACTTCTCCACTTTCAACCAACCTGAAATCACTTGCACACGATAGGAAGACAAAGAATCGGTGCGCACCGGAGATTCAAAGAAGTAGAACTCTTCCACACAAAAACCACACTCACCTAAACCACACTCACCTTTACATAAAAACCACACTCACCTAAACCACACTCACCTTTACCCCCCTATGTCACCTGAGACTTTATGTAATAAAGTCTAAAACAATTATATATCTTCCACAGTTCACTTATACCACTTATTATGGCAACAGTTTACGCTGCTATCTACAGCATCAAATACCAACCATCAAAAATATTATTCACTCCCAAATGTCTATATATTACAGACAGTACACAATTAAAAAGGTCCATCATCCCTCAAGACCTCTTCCAACATTATACACATCACGTCACATAACTAATCTTCTCATATACCTCACTCAGAATTCTCTATTAATCTCGCCGAAAACTTCAGCAATCCACTAATGTCCATTTATTATGGGCATTTCACCTAAAAACCTTTACTTGTCAATTTATACCGTTATCAACAGCAACCAAATATCGCCACTGAACTCATGTCTGTGACCTTCTAACCCATCAATACTTGCAATCAACGTTATTCTATCTCAGTCCATATATCAAGGACCCCCAAAACCCCATGTCATTTAATCTATGTTCTCTGTGACCACAGCACTCCACACTGACAATTGTTTATTTCTCACTAGCGTACTTACCCCCCTTTTCTATTGTACTGATATCCACAGTATATAATTATTCTTCGGAGTAAAACATGGGCATTCAATTCATGTTTTACTATTTGTCTTCACACTGTCTGGCGTAGCACGTTACCCACTTCTTCTTCTATAAGCCAGCAATCTCGTGTCTCTTATGAAAGTACATCATGGCTCTAAATCCATGTTCACTTCCGACCCCATGGAAAGCATGTTTTAAACTTTCCCCACATTTTCTGAACGTAATTCTGCATCCAAAACTCCCTTTTTAATATGGACCTGTTTAAATTTTCTAACTCCCCATTACTGAACGTCAAACGAAAACTAATTTAAACATAGTCAGGGTAACTCAATAAGCAACATCATTTTGTAAATGAAAACTGGCAAACAAAGTAACATGCTAATATTTAACCAAAATAAGCTAATTAAACTCACAATTCACTAATAACAAGAGTCAAGACAAATCAAGAATAGAACAACAATATCACCCCCCCCCCCCCCCCTTTGATATTCAAATATGTTTTCATATATCCCCACAAAATGAATCACGCATCAATTAAAAGAAAAATATCTAATATTATCTACTACCATTGGTCTCTTTTACGGAACAGTGGTTTGTACGCAAAAGACTGAAAACACAACAATCCTATTCTTCAATCAAATGGCAATCATTTTACAAAACCAAGTCAATCAAAAAATAATATAACATACCATATATGATGCATTGAAAGCTCAAATTCAATAAAAACAACTATCTTCTCACAAAAAAATAATTCACATAGAATTAACTACTTAAAGTAACCAAACAACATTGGACTCTTCTACGAACCAATGTAATACATATCTATTTACTATAACGGCTACTCTTATAACCGTAATAAAACCGCTCAATGCTAGGCCAATTAACCTGCATTAATCCCCCCCCCCCAAATATATATATATATATATATTATATATATATATATATATATATATATATATATATATATATATATATATATATATATATATGTTAACTACAGACTATATCATAACGCAGAACAATATCTGTTCCCTCAACAAAAGTCATTAATCAACAAATGACCGTACTTTTTCTGGAAGTCAATCATTGATTCTCTCCCTCACAACATTCTATCTTTTACAAACTAACTCCTAACACATCACAATATTTGCAATATAAATCTAAACAACTGCTGTAAACTATAGCTTAAATCACTTCACCTAATACTAGTGTGGGGACTATCTCAATGTACCACCAGTCATCTATCTACTAATAGAACCTGTGGCTCGGCACATTAGTTGTTTCCCTTGAATTTGTACCAAGAATTACCACAACTTCCTAATCATTACCGTTAACTACGGTATTTCCACCAGCAAAAAAATTGTCTATTTACTATAGACCTCACCAATACATCTATTTACTGTACCAACAACTAATTCTACTTTTAAGTCTCTCGTCTACCCGACGCAACTAACCAACGTATCAGTACTTTCCAACATCTCACCACAACTACTCTAAGCTAATCCTCAAGTCTCTCCTAGCGTTCTCACACCGCGATGATAGTCAAACCAGTTACACTTATCGGAACACTTTCTCTAGTACTCTATTTATAATGCTCAGACGTTCATTTAGCTAATCATTTTTTCTTGCTTGCTTCACTCATCTTTCACTACTATTCCTATTTATCGGGACCCTTTCAGAAACAGTAAACAATATCGCATATAACTGACAACAGACCTCACTTCTCTCATTTCTCAGTATCAGGCATTCATGCTTCGACATGTCCCTGCCAACAATACTACACCTGTTTTATGAGACGTCATTCAGAATGTTAATTCTCTTTCCGTCAGCCTGTCATACAATTTTCATTAATTCTGTCTAACTTCAGACATTCTAAACAAAAGACATCACAAATTTCTAATCATGTTCTTTCCACCTCTCAATTTTCATATACTCAGTTACTCTATGCTCCACGTTTTATCAACGTCATTTATCAGCCAATCTTCGCATATTCACACGGTATTCGTATTTTATGTTTGCTCGGACAGTGATACACAACCTCGCTCTCATCTCACGACTACTCTCGCATCGCAACAACCTGACGTGTCCATACCATTACTTAAAAAAAAAAAAACAATTTAGACGCCAATTCCACATTCCAGCAATCACTCACCACAGTCTAAGCGTGTCGATCTCCTCCACACACATTGACACAAGATATATCAAACGCGCAACTATTACATTTTATCCATGTACTCCACTTAGACGGCGTCTCAAAACCTCACTCCTACTTCACTCAGCACGACGAACACCTGTTTCTCTACAGTTATACTCACGTACGGACAACGCATAACCTGACAATATTACTCAACAGGACTTTCACAATTCAACTACTTTCTTACTTCATTCTCAATCATCATAATCCCACTATTCTCCGTCCTACTTAATTCTCAACTTCAAACTACTCTGACAGTCAACTACTCACTCACTTTATCTTAACCTCCTCATCACTTCATAACAATGATTTACTTCTTCGAGCTATTTTCAGTCGCACTACCCTACCGGTGACTATTCTATGACTCCTTTATCTCTCAAAATAACCTATACAATACATCAATTCTCGACATCACACATTACTTATAGTGATTCTCCACTATTTTCCACAGCAACACCACATTTGAGTCGAAATTTGAGCCTCATCAAACTTGAGTTATTCCACCCAACAAAATATCCACTCTTTACGTATTTGTTAATTCTTATTTAAATATAACTATGATCTTATCGACTTCATGAGACTTCTAGCCCCATCCAACGACGCTTCATACTTCTGCTGTTCTCGTTTTCTACTTTCTACTAGGCAAACATCTTTCTTTTGGAAGTATCTCTCTCTCTCTCTCTCTCTCTCTCTCTCTCTCTCTCTCTCTCTCTCTCTCTCTCTCTCTCTCTCTCTCTCTCTCTCTCTCTCTCTTGGTACTCGTCTCCTAGCCTTCACTACTTTCCTGTCATATATACTGGTATCCTGTTCTAAAGAGTCACCAACTAAAATTCTGTCTGTCTGTCTACTAGCAACCACACCGTATGAGGAAACATCACGCTTCGAGTCAGGATCTGCTCGTAGTGCAATCCTCTCATTCTCTGAATCATCAGTATCTATAGTTGTTTCAGCAGCGCAGTATTTACTATAATATGCGGCGGTAGAGGTAGAAATATCTTCTCCATAACCTGAACTCTCACACCTAATATTTCTACACCATTTAGGGATTAATTTAATGTCTATACCTGAGGAACTTGACAAAGCAATCGTACCTCTATTAACTATCATACTATTCTTTTCCCTAATACTTTTCCTCACCTGTCTTTTAACATCTTTGGTACTTGTCTGCCTGTCTTCTGTCTTGGGTTGTTCAACCTCTGTACCAGTGTCTCTCCTTGTCACTTTATCAATCGACGTCTGAGTACTCTTTTCCACACTACTGCCTGGTTGCGTCTGTGTCTCTCTTTCTTGTCTGACACAAAAGACTGAAGATACCTCCTGACTACCCAAAATCTTATCTGTGTTTCTTTCTCTGTTACTCAACCTTGCTACCGAATATCGCAACTCTCTGATCTGAAACCAGTTCTCTCGTAAGGCTTTTGCGTTTTCACTATTTGAAGGCCAAGACCACTGTTTTCTTTTCTGACCATTACTAATTCCTATATGTCTCTGTGTCTCACTCTTATCTGCTTTCATATGTATATGGTTGATAACTTTAGAATTGTAACCAGACTGGTTATCATTTCTATTGGACTTGTCTACCTCAAAACGTCTCATACCTGTCTTGTGCTCTGTTCGTTCAGGCGTCTGCCTCTTTATCAATTCTATCATAGACGAAATTCTATCTACGTCCATTTTTAAGCCATCCATCAACTCTGTCACACGTCCTAACTTCCTATAAAAGATTTCCATAGTAGCTCACCACGCCTTTATGATATAAAACCTTGTTGTTTTCAATACGTAGGCAGCTTTCCTATCGCTAGCACATACTCTGCAAAAGGTTACTCAAAGATGAATCTTTAAAAAACTTGTGTCAGTGAGCTTTGTTCTTCTGCCATGTTGAAATATTTCACTATACACTTATACAAGCTAACTCACATTTATAACAATTTATCTAAATGATCTTATTTAAATCACATTAAAAAAACATTCTCTTCTAAATAATGAATGTTTTAAATTATTCTATTAATTGTATCCAATAGTTACACGTCTCCTAGCAGTTATACTTTAACTAATTACCGTCAACCATGTCCTCCCTTGATCCAAGAGAAAGGTGAATTCACGTACGTCAGCTGAAAATTGTCCTTGTCACGGGTCACGTATAACACAAACGTCAGGAGTCCGTATTATGTGAAGCCATCCAAACGATTACGTAATTTCGGTGACATTCTTCCTCCAACGTCTCAAGTTTCGCTACTTTCAGCCCCTGGACGGGCCCCTACCAGTTTTGAGATTTCTTTTCACCCTAACAGGGCTCTTCAAGGCGTCGACTTGAAAGCGGCTCTAGCTCGATAAAGCGATTTAATTTGGGTCCCCTCTTCAGTAAGCCGGCAACCCAATTTGCCTAACCACTTCCGAGGGTTTCATATTGAGGTTTTCGCTTTGGTTGTTCAAAAACATTATGATATGCTAGAGTTCAGGATGAGCAAACACGACTGTACTTTCTCGTAATTTCCAAACGAAGGAGCAATAGGCTTGTCTCAATATAAGCTCCTCTCGTGTTTCTTCAGGTACTCAAGGTCAAGATTCAATGAGTATAACGGCTCTTGACTTCGTCCTAAGTGATCTTGATATACAGAAGATAACAGCTCCTTCAAAACGAGTTCTCCATTTACTTCGAGTTGTTTATAGCTGTCTTAAGATTTCTTTGCTCCTGGACCTGGACAGTCCTAGTATGTAACTGGCTGACCTTCAAACGCAAGGTTAACCAACGGCTGTAATAATGGCAGGTCAAACTTCAAAGCATTTTGACAAAAATCACGTTACTTCAAGTAGTTATGATGAGAAACAGCTTAGTAAATCTCTACAAGCAACCATGTTATGAAGATGGCCCCATCCAAAAATCTTGATGCGTATAACTTTAATTTAGGTAGTCCGAAAAATGCTTCATTTTGACTTTGACTCAATTAAAAGTGGTCCGGTTTTGAACTTTTTGTTTAATGAATGTCTTAAAATTTATTGATTCATACCTCAGCAAGTTGGTAACAAATTTTTCCTGAAAGTCCGCTGTGGCCTGTTGGGTCCGTACTTCACGTTTACAGACATCCAAGTAAAAATCTGATCCTGGTCACGGCACCAAAATCCATCTCGTAACAATACAGGTACAGGAGATCAACAAGTAAGTTCTGATGTATTCATTTAAAACAGGTTTATTGGTTCATGATGGCCGATAAAAAATCAGAGACCACTATTATGATGTTGTCTTTCTTGTCTAGGCTTTAGCGGGTAACTACCCAAACAACATACGTCACGTCTTGAGCATCCTTCTTACTGTCCTATCAGGATGCTCAAGCGTGCTCTAAATCTTGCACACCTAAGCCAATAACAGATATGGTATTCATTCTGCTACACTTGTTCATCAGAATCTTTTCTTTTCTCCCTTATATAGCGTAAGTAATAATGAGCAGAGATCAAAGAGGATGATAGAATACTAGTTGGAGGTTTATATATGTAAGAATAATATACGCTATGGGCATATGACACAGTATTGGTGGCAGTATACTCAACAGAGACCTACAACAATTATAGACGTTGATAGTAACAGAGGTGCAGAGAAGGACTCTCCTTGAATATCCAAGCAAACAGTAACAATGGTAATATCAACACGCCAATCGTGACACAAATGTTGACATAGCAAATAGAAGGAAATCTTACCTATTGGAATATTTTAGATACCTAAGGTGCATTTATTAATGAACATCAGATGGAAATGTATAACAGAGATTAGGAGCGAATAGTGGAAGGCAAAAGCCCGGTCCATTTCTAGAAAATGAAGAGTATCTTATGCAATAAATGTCAACTACACTGAATGTAAGAGAAGATGTCTGAATGCAATGTAGACCAGTTTTGCTGTATGGCAGGTGAATCTTGAATGTAAAATTGAACAACATTAAAAGAGTACTCTAGAAAGCATACAGAGATGTGGTTCCTGAGTTATCGAATGTTGCAGATTCCTTGTACTGCCAGAGGTCACTTAATCGACGACTGCCTGAACAGGCTAATGAAACTAGAAATTATATACATACATAAACAGAAAAAAGGTCTTCTTCGGTCACGTGATGAGAAGAGAGGCATTGGAGAACATCGTGACAACTGGAAAGATCGAGGGAAGATGATGACAGAGTAGACCAGAGAAATGATGCCGGATGGATTAGACGGTGGCACGGAGGAATATCAGCAGCAGAGGTGATCCAGAAAACCAAAGACCGAGATCTTTGGAGAGCCATGAACGCCTACGCCAGCCGGCACGGCACTTGATGATGATGATTTACAGTAAATCGCTGTCAACACCAGCATTTTACTGCTGTTGTGATGTCTGGGCAAGTTTTTACGTTCAGTAGTTTGTCATTGATTTCTGAACGACCGGCTCTAATACCAACACTCTAAACCCCAGCACGATGTGGTCTGTGTTAAATCGGGCACCGCTGGCAAGCCTTTAGGTCACGGAGACGGTGGTATATATATTATATATATATATATATATATATATATATAATATATATATATATATATATATATATATATATATATATATCACGAGTTAACTACGTCTTTAAAAAAAAAGTCTCCTTACTTCCGCAAAAATAATAATTTGAAAAGCTGAGACGTGTAGATTCGTAAACAATGCAGGGATCTCGTAATCGGTTTCTGTTTGTAATGCAATCTTGAAATAATCGGGAAATTTAACATGATGAGTACTCTAAACCTCATTAAAACGGAGAAGCAATAACAAAAAAACGTAAGTTACCGCAAATAAAATCTCTGGTAAAATACGGCATCCTAAATCATAGAGGCTAGGTAGAAGGAAAAGAACCGTATATTTTGGAGGGGAAACAATATCAAGTAATCGGTTCTTTTATTAACGCGATCTTGAAATAATCGGGGAATTTAACGTCACGAGTACGCTTAATATCCCGATCATGTTTTGTGTGGTCCTGAAGCCAATTTTACAATGTCTTCATCCCCCCCCCCCTGTAAACCGTCAAATTCCCCCCTGGGGGGGGGGGGGAAATTCCCCACCGGTTGAGAACCACTGATCTAGAACATCTGTGTCTGAAGTTTTTTGTTGTTGCTGTTGTTGTTATTGTTGTTGTTGTTGTTGTTGTTGTTGTTGTTGTTGTTGATTACTTGAAATAAGACATTTTCTTCTCTATATCCACATTTCCAATGCATCTTTTCGATTTTCAAGTTTCTTGTTCAATGTACAGGCTTCCACGCCACTCAGTAGTGCTGAATATATGTATTCATTCATTCATTCATTAACAGTAGCATGTCCTTTGCAGAACCTCGCTCCCATAACAACCTTCCTGAAAACCTCTCGATCATAAGCAAAATGTCCCGCGTCTGATACACCCATCTGGAGATCATCCGCCACATCCTGCACCCATCTTCCTCTTCCTTTCTTCCCAGGCATATACCCTTCCATTATTGTTCTCTCCAAACTTTCGTGACGTTTCAAGTGACCAAAATATTTCAATTTTCTTTGTTTTATCGTCTATAATGGCCAACCGGGACGCAGAGGTGTTTCCAAAGCACCAGGGCCGGGTTATATAATGGCCAAGACCTATTGACGCGTCCTCGTCGAGCGTCAATGGGCAACAGGTCCCTTCGGGGTCCTGGCTAAAGTCAATAGGATCGCCGATTCCTCCGAAGTCGGAGAGTGTCTGCCTGAGGAACCACCAGTCTGCACACCAATAAGCCAGACATGGGACAACGGATACTCAAGCAAACCTCAGGTCCTGTATGATATCATACTGATGTTGGAGAACAGGATGCCTTCATCCGACATACAGGACTCCGCGTTGGAGCTCAAACCAACGAACACAAGCAAGCAAGCAATAGCCAACCTTCTTCAATATTCAACTCTTGAAGTATGGATACATATGTTCTTTTCTTTACCCAAGACATTCTTAGAAATCGTCTATAACATTTATATTCAAAGGCGTTTATGCGCTGTTCAGCTTGTTTAGTAAGTGTCCATAACAACCATGAAAGAATATATGTAACATCTGACAATTCTCAGTTTTAATGCGTTGTTAATCTCTCTAGATATTAATGCTGATTTCTTGCTGCTGAAAACATTTGTGGCCATTCCTATTATCATGTTGATTTCTGTTTCTCTTCTGACATCATATTTATTACATGTCCAAGAGAGGAGACACTTGTTAACTGTTTCATTATCTCCCATTCTTTGAATCAACTGAAACAGTCTAATGAAATATTCTTGTGAATATATTTCTGTGGACAAACATGGACAAATATTAACGGGAGACAATCAAATACAGATCTATTATCTCAATGTTACAAGAGAATTAGCTCACACTATAGTACCATAAAAGTTTGCTTGTGGATTCTGATAAAAATCACTTAATGTTTGAATCCATCTATCCTGTGCCATGCCGATAAGCTTAAGCGGTCATGTTCTGCCATCTTACTCGATCACCAGATTCGTGGATCAGTTCTGTGTTCCTTGTCGACCATGCCACGTAGTCAAGCCATCCAGGTATTTACTTCTTAGTCTTCCCCTTGGCCTCTTCCCTTCGATCTTGCCAGCCGTCATGAAGTTATCCGATTCATTTCTTCTCATAACATGCCCAAAAAATTTTGACTGTCTACGTCTAATGTCTCTAATCAGTTTACGATCTTCATTTGTTTCTTGAAGGACTTGTTCATTGGTTTTTCTGTCTGTCCATGGTATTCTTTGCATTTTCCTCAGAAACCACATTTTCACAGCCATCAGCTATTTTTCAGCTGGACTGTTTATTGTCCACGCTTCACATCCATACAGAAGTATAGGTTTTATGTAGCACTTCAACACTCTTTTTCTCGTTTCAATTGATATCATTTTATTGGTCAGTATGTTTTTCATCTTGCAAAAGGCTACCTTCGCCATGGCAATTCTTGTTCTAATCTCTTCAAGGCATTTCCCATCAGAAGTTATGACAGTGCCGAGATAACTGTATCGATTCACTTGCTTAAGAATATGCCCATTTACTCGTATATCACATTGTAGTATTGTTTGTATATCACATTGTATATATTGCTTGAATGGGAGACCTATAATTCCTATTTACATTAGTTTATGAATGCAATCCCTTCTCGGCCTTTTGGCTAAGAGCGAGCGAAATGGAGTATCTGCACTTGATCTTGCCAGGGTCACCAACAGACTCAGTCATTCAGAATTCTCAGAGGGACGTGAGGACCTGATGGCGCGCCTCTGACCATTGGGGTCACAGCGAGCCCTTATTTTTAAATACAATTCTCGATTAAAGAGAAAATGGTTTTTTTTTAAAACACACACACACAAACATTGAAAGGAAAAGACCTTAGACTTGTAAAAAACATATATTGGAAACAACAAGCTGCCATAAGAGTTGATAATGAAGTAGGCCAATATCAGCCTATTAAGAGAGGTGTGAGACAGGGATGTGTAATGTCTCCAGATCTGTTTCCCTGTACAGTGAAAGTATTTTCAGAAATATTGAAGATATGAAAGGAATCAACATTGGGGGACGATGCATCAATAACATTAGATATGTAGATGATACAGTCTTGATTGCAGACAATGAACAGGATCTGCAACATTTAGTAGATGCGGTTGTTACACACAGTGAACAACGAGGGTTAGGATTAAATTGTAAGAAGACACAGATTATGGTCATCACTAGGAAGAACGAAATACCACAATGTAATATATGGGAATATTCTTCAACAAGTGAATAGGTACAATTATCTCGGAACAGTAATAACATCTGATGGGAGATGCCTTGAAGAGATTAGAACAAGAATCGCCATGGCAAAAGTAGCCTTTAGCAAGATGAAAATCATACTGACCAATAAAAAGATGTCAATTGAAACGAGAAAAAGAGTGTTGAGGTGCTACATAGAACCTGTACTTTTATATGGATGTGAAGCTTGGACAATGAGCAGTCAAGCTGAAAAACATCTGATGGCTGTAGAAATGTGGTTTCTGAGGAAAATGCAAAGAATACCATGGACAGCCAGAAAGACCAATGAACAAGTCCTTCAAGAAACAAATGAAGATCGTAAACTGATTAGAGACATTAGACGTAGACAGTCAAAATTTTTGGGCATGTTATGAGAAGAAATGAATTGGAGAACTTGGTGACAACTGGCAAGATCGAGGGAACAGACAAAGGGGAAGACCTAGAAGTAAATACCTGAATGGCTTGGCCTCGTGGCATGGTCGAGACAGAAACACTGAGCTGATCCACGACTCTGGTGATCGAGTGAGATGGCAAAACATGACCGCGCACGCTTACCGGCATGGCACATGATGGATGGATGGATTGAAAGGAAACAAGTTATTAGAATAGTCGAAAGGGACATGTCATCATAATAGTTATTTCAAGGGACATTACTTAAAGAAGCATAAATGTGATTTGTGATTTAAATAATGGTAGTCTTTATATTAGATTTTCATTAAAATTGTTATAGATATATCGACAATTATATACAGCATAAATAATGAAATAATAATTGAAGTGATCTTAACAGTTTGTGTAAAATTAATGACTTTGTTTTACATGAATGAGAATTTAATAACCATTTGTCTATATCTCATCGATATCACATAACAATGTCTATCATTTAAATCGCATGAATACTCGTTTATGCCATCGGAAAATTTTTGTCCGGCCCCTAAAAGGCCAATTCAAAATATTAAGGCAGTCTTGGACTATATAAGATGATGCAGCAAATTAATTGTGTGCATTATGTGTTAATGAACATATTAAACATGTTTTATAATTTAAAAAAAAAAAAAAAAACACAGTTCAACATCTCCACCATGCCCGGGAAACTAACCAGCGTCGTAGTGAAGTTCTTCGATGAGTAGAGGTTAACGACTCCGAAGAAGTTGTAGATCATTAATGTGTAATTGATGTTTGTGTTATTGACGGTAATGATTAATCAGGTGCCGTCTCCACAATGAAGGTTGGCTGCAATGGATCTCCAGCACTGTCTCTCACCCTGACTGTACATTCTGTCAGATTGCTGTTCGTCCATCTCTTGATGTTATCTTCCCACTTGTATCATTGTCTACCTCTAGCTCGCTTGCTCTCAACCTTGCCCTCCTGTATGGTTTTTATAAGAGTGTTATTTTTTTTTAACGTGGCCGAAATATTTCACTTGGCTCTTTTTTGTTTTACTTTTTTCATCAACACTCTTTTCTTTCCCATTTTTTTCTACAACCGCTGTCTTTTTTTAAAAATTAATTTCTTTATCATGAAACACGACACATTGTTCTGTATATCCACATCTCCAGGGTCGCTATTCGATTTCCTGGTTGCTAGTTCAATACCTAGAATTCCGAGCCATACAGTAGCGTTGAATATACGTAACATTTGACAATTCTCATTTTAAATGCGTTGTTAATCTCTCTAGATATTTATACTGATTTCATGCCGATGGAAGCATTTGTGGCCATTCCTATTCTTCTTTTGATTTCTGTTTCACTTCTTCCGTCATATTTATTACATGTCCAAGATAGGAGACACTTGTTACTTGTTTCAGTATTTCCCCACTTCTTTGTGTCAAGTGAAACAGTCTAACTAAATATTCTTGTTAATGTATTTCAGAAGACGAAAATGTAATTTATTAAAGATAGACAATCAAATAAACTACTCAGCGTAATCTTGCCATGACATCAACAATCAGCTGAAAGATGCTGATGTTGACAGCAATGACCTGTAAAGGATATACAAACATTTTTAAAAGACAATCAAATCATTGGCACCTTGCCGTCTTGACAGACGATAGTTTGTGCTCTAAAAAGGCATAATAACTTTTAACTATGGTGGTAGCGAGTGTGACTGATAAGGCCAATTTGCGCTGTAAATGTCCGTTCACAGTGGGTGCATGTGAACACGTGGTCATTTCCACCATCATGCACCATCTTACGTCTCAAACGCTTGGTGTGTGACTTTTCCCTAATAATTTTCTCCTTTGACTTTATTCCATTTCTGATATTTGCCCTCCATGCAACACGTTCAGCGGCGACTTGCTCCCAATGTGCATTATCAATGCCTGTATCAATCATGTCCCGCTTACACACATCTTTGTATCGTAGTAGAGGCCGACCCTGAGATCTCTTACCCATCTGTAATTCACCAAAAAAGATATCCTTTGGTATTCTACCATCATCCATCCTCCTAAGATGTCCTATCCATCTAAGTCTACGAAGACTGAGCATGGAATAAACTGTCACACAACCTGATCTTTCCAATACTTCAGTATTTGTGATTTTGTCTTGCCACTTAATACCAAGAATTCTTCGCAGACACCGCATATGAAAGCTGTTTAAATTGTTCTCTTGGTGTGAGTAAGTTGTCCAGGTTTCACTGCCATAGAGAAGAGTACTAAGGACACAGGCTTGATAGACAAGGACTTTTGTTTTGGCAGTAAGCTTCCTGTTCTCCCAGACTCTTTTTCTTAACCTGTTCATTGTTGTTGCTGCCTTACCAATCCGGATGTTGATTTCCTGATCTAGGGATAATTTGCTATTTACCACTGATCCTAGATATGTAAAATGGTCTACTATCTCTAGTTCGGCGTCGTCAATAAAGATTGATGGTACCCCATGTGCACCTTGTGACATAATCTGTGTCTTCTTTTTGCTAATTGTTAAACCAAATTCAGAACAAGCATTGGAGAATGCAGATAGTAGACATTGCAATTCTTCCTCAGAGTGGGTCGTAACTGCAGCATCATCTGCAAAAAGCAACTCTCTGATCAGTACCCTCCTAATTTTGGTCTTAGCCTTCAATCTCTGAGCATTGTAGAGGCCGCCATCTGAGCGTGAGTGAATGTATATACCACCATCCTGATCACGAAATGCATATTTCAGTAGAAGTGAAAAGTATATTCCAAAGAGGGTGGGAGCTAGTACACAACCTTGCTTAACTCCACTCTTGATTTCAAATTCTTCAGAAGTTGCACCATCAAACTTGATTATACCCTTCATGCCTGTGTGGAACGATTCCACAATGGACAGAAGAGTTGGTGGGCAGCCAATCTTCTTTAGTGCCTTGAACAGACCCTCACGACTGACCAAATCAAATGCCTTTGTGAGGTCGATGAAGGCAATAAACAGTGGTTGATTCTGTTCACGGCATTTTTCTTGCATTTGTCGCAATGAGAATATCATATCAGTGGTAGACCGGTTCTGTCGAAAGCCACACTGTGATTCGGGGTAGACTTGATCTCCTAGGACTTGAAGTCTGCGCAGAACAATTCTGGCAAATACTTTTCCAACAATACACAGAAGTGAGATACCCCTATAGTTGTTACAGTCGCTCCGATCACCCTTGTTCTTGTACAGCGTTATGATGTTTGAATCTTTGAAATCCTGTGGGACTTGTCCTTCACGCCAGCATAGCTCTATTAGCTGGTGGATCTGTAGAGTGAGTGTTTCTTGCCCACTCCTGATAACCTCTATTGGAATCCCATCCTTACCTGGAGCCTTGCCAGATGCAAGTTCATTTATAGCACACTTAACTTCTGTTATGGTGGGAAGTGTGTCCAGGTGGTCAAGAGTTGGTAGAGCCTCTATGGCATTTAGGGCATCATCCGCTAGTTTGGTCTCACTTGAGTAAAGCTCCAAATAGTGCTCTACCCATCTGTCCATCTGCTGTTTCTTATCAGTGATGACTTCTCCAGTCAAGGTTTTCAGCGGTGCACTTCTTTTGATCACTGGACCACAGGCTTTCTTTATTCCTTCATACATGCTTCTTATGTAACAGTTGCCTCTCGCTTTGATTCCGAGACCAGTTAAGACCAGGGATGGAGTTATTGCCTCTCCATAGCACAAGGCCTGGGCTAAAATATAGAGATCATGTGTTGCCCATGCAGCATGATCCCTCTCTCGGCCTGCCTAGTTCACTCCAGAGGAAAGGTAACACCCCTACATCTGGAACAAGACAAGCTGCAGAAGCTGCCGGATCAGCAAAGCATTGCTCTAACTGTCCGCCTGTCGGAGCTTCGATCCTAGACCAGTCGCCAACCAAGGCTTAGGGCCTGGTCAGCCCTGCCATGACAATTTTGTCTTTAGCTTGCATTTCCTCGCACCAGGGTAAGGCTTGTACCCTCCCAATTGTGCTCTTCCACCCGAAGCCGTTGGCACAATGTGGGGTGTCGGGTTTGGTAAGCGCCGCCCAACGTTCGGCGCTAACAGAAACCAGGTAGTACCGTCTACTGTTATACGGTAGCTCAGTCATATCTGACTAAGACCTGACTGTTGACAATCAAACAGACAATCAAATACAGATGTATTATCTCAATGTTACAAGAGAAATAATTCACACTAGAGCACCAGCAAAGTTTGCTTGTGGGTTCTGACAAAAATCACTTAATGGTTGAATGGGACACCTATAATTTCTATTTACGTCGATTTGTGAATGCAGTCCGTTCTCGGCCTTCAGATCAAAGTGTAGTATCCGCACTTGATCTGACCTTGGCCACCAGCACAGGTGGTCATCCGAATAACACATAGGGACGTGGGGACCTGATGGGGCGGCTCTCGCCTCCGGGGAAACAGCGAGCCGTAATTACAAAACACAAAAAGAATTCTCGATGAAAGACAAAAAATTTTGTAAAAGGAAAAAATGTAATTAAAATAGTCGAAAAGGACATGACAATATAATAGTTATTTCAAGTGATATTACTAAAAGTAGCATAAATGTATTTTGTGATGTAAATAATTGTAGTATTTATATTAATATTTTTATTAAAATTTTTATAGAAATTAACGACAGATATATACTGCATAAATGATGAGATAATAATTGAAGTCATCTTCAAATGGTGTGTAAAATTAATGGCTTTTTGTTTACATTCATGAGAATTTAATAACCATTTTTCTATGTGTCTTAGATATTACATTAAATATTTTGTCACTTCAATGACGTGAAGGAACGCTTTTTGTAGTAACATTTTTGTCTGCCTGTAAAAGGCCAAACCAACACTTCCAACAAAGAAACAGTTCAACAACTCTACCATACCCGAGAAACTAACCAGCGTCATCGTGAAGCTTTACTATGAGTAGACCCAAACGACTCCGAAGAAGTTGAACATCATTGATGCGATGTTTTGATGGGCACTCTTCCGAATAACGGTCCTAAATTGGGACATAACTCTATAGTGTAAAAATAATCCATTACAGGGCCTCATTAGGTGATATAATAAAAAGAAATATTAAACACTACGAACTAAAATATAGAACTGAGAAAATGTAATTGCGTACCAATAATATTTCACAGTTATATGTGGAAATTGTGGCACACAAGTTGTAAATACTGTCCGAAAGCATGTTCTTTGTTAGAAAATTTTACATATGGGAACGAGCATTGAATGTGTTGTCGATCACTTCCGGTTCGGTGTGTCGTGGATGGCTTCACCAATAGATGGATGCAATAAATGTTTTTGGGCCCGGAGGGCCCTCACAGTGGTCGGAGTGTATACCTATCAGTTATATGTGGAAATAGATATACACTCCCGACGACAGTCAGGGCCCTCACAGTGGTCAGAGTGTATACCTATCAGTTATATGTGGAAATAGATATACACTCCCGACGACAGTCAGGGCCCTCACAGTGGTCGGAGTGTATAATTATCAGTTATATGTGGAAATAGATATACACTCCGACGACAGTCAGGGCCTTAACAGTCGTCGGAGTGTATACCTGTCAGTTATATGTGGAAATAGATATACACTCCAACGACAGTCATGGCCTTAACAGTCGTCGGAGTGTATACCTATCAGTTATATGTGGAAATAGATATACACTCCGACGACAGTCAGGGCCCTCACAGTCGTCGGAGTGTATACCTATCAGTTATATGTGGAAATAGATATACACTCCGACGATAGTCAGGGCCCTCACAGTCGTCGGAGTGTATACCTATCAGTTATATGTGGAAATAGATATACACTCCGACGATAGTCAGGGCCCTCACAGTCGTCGGAGTGTATACCTATCAGTTATATGTGGAAATAAATATACTCTCCGGCGACAGTCAGGGCCCTCACAGTCGTCGGAGTGTATACCTATCAGTTATATGTGGAAATAAATATACTCTCCGACGACAGTCAGGGCGCTCCGGGCCCAGGAAACATTTATTGCATCCAACGATCGGTCTAGCAGTCCACGACACAATGAACCGGAAGTGACCGACAACATCAACTAATGAGGCCCTGTAAGGGATGCTTTTACACTACAGAGTTATGTCACCATTTAGGACTGTTATTAGGAAGAGTGCGCTCCAACACTCTGTCTCTCGCCCTGACTGTACATTCTGTCAGACTGATGTTCGTCCATCTCTTGATGTTATTATGACACTTGTATCGTTGTCAAACTCTAGCTCGCTTGCCCTCATCATTGTCCTCTTGTATGGTTTTTATAAGAGTGTATTGTCTTTTAACGAGGCCGAAATATTTCACTTGCCTCATTTTTATTTCTTTCATCAACTCGCTTTTCATTCTAATTTGTTCCAGACCCTCAGTGTTTGATTGTTTATGTTTCCATGACATACGACATATTCGTCTGTATATCCCCATCTCCAGGGCGTCAATTTGACTTTCTAGTTGCTTGTTCGATGTCCAGGATTCCACGCCATACTGTAGTGTTGAATATACGTTGCATCAGACACTTCTCATTTTAATGGGTTGCTAATCTCTCTCGATATGAATACTGATTTAATGCTGTTGAAAGCATTTTTGGCCATTCCTATTTTCTTTTAGATTTCTTTTTCAATTTTGCCATCATACGTTATTATATGTCCAAGAAAGGAGACACTTAATACTTGTTTTAGTATGTCCTCACTTCTTTGTGTCAAGTGAAACAGTCTAACAAAGTATTTTTGTCAATGTATTGCAGTGGATGAAATTGTATTTTATTAAAAGGAGACTTTCAAATACAGATGTATTATCTCAATGTTACAAGAGAAATAACTTAAACTAGAGCACTAGAAAAGTTTTGCTTGTGGGTTTCTTGTTTTTTCGCTCGCTCGCTTTGAACACAACCGTAGTCCATACACACTATTTATAGTAGTGATGGACTGAAGTTTGCGTATGGATTAGCTTTCCCTATTAACAGTGCCCATCGCCATCAGCCGAACCCTCTCCGATTTCAGAGGTACTTGTAATGACGTCCCCACGTCAAGAACGACAATTCAACATTTTAGTCCAGCTGTCCGGTGTAGAGGTTGAACCCTTACCTCGGCATCAGTACACCGAATGTTTATGAATACGCGTTCTTACCCATTTGGTCATGCGGACCTGACCTTCTGACAAAAGTAATGTAATGTTTGAATGGGACACCTATAATTTCTATTTACATCAATTTATGAATGCAATCCTTTCTCGGTTTTTAGGCTAATATCAAATTGTAGTATCTGCACTTGACCGTGCCACAAGCAGATGCGGTCATTCCAAATACACACAGGGAAGTGGGGACCTGATGGCACGGTTCTGGCCCTTGGGGGAACAGCATGACCTTAATAAACAAAAAATTCTCGATTAAAGAAAAGTGTAAACAACAATAAAACCACATTAAAAGGAAAGAAGTAAGTAAATTAGTGAAAACGGACATAAAACATAACAATTATTTCTAGGGACATTACTATAACAGCATAGCTGTAATTTGTCATTTAAATAATTGTAGTCTTTGTATTTGTGTATCTTTGTATTGAGGAAGCGGTAAAAGACAAAAAGGAAAATTATAAAAAGTGGTTGAAGAGCAAACAGGAATGTGATTACATAGACTATAGAATAGCGAGAAGACATGTGAGTAGAATAGTAAAGAGGGAAAAACAAAAAGACTGGAAAGAGTATGGAGAAACCCTAAATAAAAACTACAAGGAGGCAACTAGAAACTTCTACAAAAAGATAGGTACAGTGCGAACCAGAGGAGAACCCTTTGACCTAACTGAAATAATTAACAGCGAAAATGGAGAACCAATAAGTGAACAAAAACAAATCCTAATAAGATGGAAGCAGTATTTCGAAGAACTTCTCAACATCCCATCAGATGTCACAGGAATTCAAGTAACCGACACAGATGTCACCGAAGAACTAGAACCAGACATACTAAAAGAATAAATTATAGAAGCCATCAGATTAGCCCCATTGAACAAATCACCGGGACAGGATGAAATACCAAATGAACTAATTAAAGCAGCAAGAGAAGTAGGAACAGGTTGGCTACATAGACTATTCAACCATGTTTGGGTAGAACAACAGACACCACGAGACTGGGGAAACGCCATAATTGTCCCAATTTGGATAAACAAAGGCAGTAAAAGAGACTTCACACAATACAGAGGCATTTCACTGTTGAGTCATACTGGGAAAATATTTTGCGAACTTCTAGAAAAAAGATTACGAACTACTTTAGAACCCAAGCTAAGCGAAACAAAACTTGGATTTAGGAAAAACAAAGGATGCACAGATGCCATTTTTGCTCTTAGACAACTTATAGAAAAATCAATCGAATTCAATGAAACACTCTACTTAGCCTTTGTCGACCAAGAAAAGGCATTCGATAGAGTAGATAGAAACAAGTTGTGGGAATTCCTTAAACAATATGGAGTGAGTACACATCTAACAAACCTATGTAGAAGTTTATACAACAACAGTGAATGCATAGTGAGAGCAACTGGAGGACACTCAGAACCCTTCACCATAAGATCTGGAGTACGACAAGGTTGTGTCCTGTCCCCTCTCTTGTTCATAACATATATAGACAACATATGTAAAGAAACCAGCCAAGCAGAGACGTCAAGAATACCGCATGACGAGAACACAGAAGAAGAACCATCTGCAAATCTAACCATTAGAGAACTCCTGTTTGCGGACTGACCAAGCACTAATAGCAAAATCAGAAGCTGAATTACAAGACCACATGAATAGTCTAAACGAAATGTGTAGGGAACATAACATGAAAATTAGCACAAGCAAAACAGAGGTAATGACTATAACTAAAGAAGAATAAACAACAACAATTCACCTAAATGAACATCCCTTGAAACAAGTAAAGAGTTTCAAGTACCTAGGAAGTATAATATCATCAAATGCCAGATCAGAAGATGAGATCGAAAATAGGTGCAATAAGGCAAATCAACTCATTGGGCAAATGGCACCAATACTAAAGAACAAACATGTATCAGTAACTACTAAGAAAGCACTTTACAACACAATCTTCCTACCAACTCTATGCTACCAATGCCAAACCTGGACAATGACAGAAAAAGAGAAAAGAAAAATCACAACAACAGAAATGTGGTTCCTGAGAAGAATACTCAACGTATCAAGAAGAGACAAGATCAGAAATGAAGAAATCAGGACTAAAGTGGGGGTTAAAGCAGCACTAGATTTTATCAGAAAGCAGCAAGTCAAATGGTTTGGCCATGCAAGTAGGTTACCAGTCAACAGCATACCACAACAAGCAATGAGGTACAGACCAGACAGAAACAGAGGAAGAGGCCGACCACGTAAACGTTGGACGGAGGGAATAGAAGAGTCCATGGGAATATCGATATATGAAGCCCATAATCGGGCACTCTAACGAAGTTTATACTTCACCTCGACACCGCAAGGTACAAGAGGAACATGATGAGATGAGATGATGAGAAGAGCGTCTATTCGACTTTCTAGTTGCTTGTTCAATGGCCAGGCTTCCGTGCCATACAGTAGCGTTGAATAAACATAAAACATAAGAATAAACATCTGACAATTCTCAGTATTAATGCGTTGTTGATCTCTCTAGATATTAATACTGACATAAGCCTGGGTCATTGACATTGAGTTGAGTGACCGGGCATGAGGAAGAATGGAGATGAAAGTGGGAGACAGTAAAGTGACTGACCTGGCTATGAGAAAACAGCCAGTCCTGAGAAATAAAATAGTGAGGGTAGAGGAAAATACCCTAGGGGGGATGGGGCGAGATATAGTGTATTTTGTGTGTAAAGTCAAGGGACTTCAGGGAGTTGAGTGGGAGATACCGAACGAGTCGGTTGTCGAGAACGTGGGAGTTTTCAGACTGACTGTGGGTCAGTTTTGGGGTTGTGTTGTGCTCCCTTGATGTGAATGCCGGCCTGAACCAGAGTGTGTTCTGTAGTGAGTGTAGGCCTGAACCCAGAGCGGGTGATATAGTTCGTGGAAAACTCAGACCCAGTGTGTGGGTGTATGGTGTGAGGTCCAGCTGTGGATAGGAGCTAGATTACCTGTCTTGCGGATTTGATATGAAGTTGGATTGAGACGGCAGTTATGTGTGCGTGGTGAATTGGGAGGAGGATATTCTATGGATTGCTATATTTCTGGATATATAAATATGTTCCGTGAGTCTGTGTTATTTCTATATTAAAGAACTATGTGCGCCAAGATCGAATCTTATTTACTGACTGATGGATGTGTATTACGGGGGTGAGTTGTAATCTGAGAGAGTTAGATAGCTCAAGTGACACTCCAGGAGTATCGTTACCTAGACAGCGACCACATCACGAAACTTATCATCAAGAACAGCGACTTCTCATAAAGAACTTCGTGATAACTGGGGTCTCTCCGGTCCAGAACGACGGGGATATATTGTATTAATCTGGAGGCTACGTCTAATCAAGGACATTATAGACAGTGTTGTCATTCTGAGATATTTGTGGGGTCTTCGCTGAGAGAGGAGTTATCTGTGAACTTCGTTCCATCAATTTAAACAATACTGCATCAAGAGGGTAATGTGAACTCTTTTTGTGTGTGCGCCAGATAAACACAGACAGACAAAGTCTCAAGTGAGCAGACAGTTCACGTCAAGTTCACATTGGATACCAACCATATCGCTGAAGCGAGTGGGGGTGGAGAATTAACGCAGCACGGACTGTCGGGTTGAGAGGCCAGGACGCATGTGTTTATAAGTCAAGAGAAGAAGCGCCAGCAGAGAGCACAGGTGAAAAGTCGGCGCCAAGATACTAACTAACTGGACCGATACCCTGACAGGTGTGTGTTGTGACAGGACAGGATTGAAGACAGCGAGCAATTTCGTCTCAACATCCTGTGTGTGGTGGGATATTTGGTGTGTGTGTGCTGGAGGCAACGCACTGTGTTGGTCGGTCGCGGGTCGACAAGTGACGAATTTCACCACTAGGTAACACAACGGGGGAGGCCAGGTGGAAGTGTGAGTCTCCACGGATAAATCGGGTCAGCGCTGTTTACGAGAACATTAAACTCCCGGGAAGGGGAGAGTTAATGAATGTGTAGAATACACAGAGAAAAGTGACAGTCGCTGATTCAACGGACAGGTGTCTTTGTGGATAACAAAAAATTTCCGGACATTACTTTGTTCACAGCCGGGTCGGGGCTGAAGAGGTTGTGGGGAAAGTGTTTTTGTAAAACGGGAAAGGTGTCCGGTCAGTTTACAGTGTGTATTATTGTGACAAAGAGTACTGAGGTACTGACTTGAGGTGTCCGGCAAGGTCAAGGCTGGGGACAGTGGAAAGTTACTGAGATGTTCCATAGTGGAACTGGATAAACAAGCTGTTTTTGTGTGAAACAAGACTTTATGTTCGCTTTGTTAAAAGCCCTTTGTGTTCATTACCTTATAATCAGCAAACATTTTGTCAACGATTGATGACGTGGCATCTCCGCGAACATAGTTGCACACAGTAGCAAAAAAAAAAAAAAAAGAACTGACTGTACAAAATTAAAATGTTGAACATTTCCAGCCATCATTTTGGTCTTTTCTCTTTGTGAATCTACAACATAGGATTCAAATAGAACCATTTCAGCAACTAAGCTATAAAGAACATTTTGGATTATTACTTTTGTGTTACCACGTACAGAGAAAGTAAATAACGTTACGGACTGTGTCAAAGCAGAACATGTTGGATAATCACTATCATCTTCAGCTTTGTCGACAGTTGGAACTTGTGATTTAAACGTGAAATTCAGTAACCAATCAACGAATCAATAAGTCGTTTTGGAATCTAATGTCGTAGACGTTCCCAGCGGTTTGCGAATAACTATTAAAACGAACAAAAACTTTAGTGACTGAATAAAAAGAACTTGTGGCGACGGATTAATAGGCACATATTTGTCGGCCAACGAGTTGGAACATTTTGTTTGCTGCTCATCGTCTTATAAAATATTGTTTTCGGTTGTTAAGCTATTACTTGTATGTGGTCCGGTGTTTGTCAGGTGTAGGGGATTTTTGGGGTGTTTCTCGAGAGTCGGATACAGCACAAAATTTATTTTTCTTTCTGGTGCTTACGATATTTTTGTAAGGAAAACGTTAATGAGTTAACGTGTCGTGCAGTGGCATTGGAATAGTCCTAACCAATATCTAGAGCCGAGTTGTCTGACGTCAGATTTCTGTATATTTTTATGCTATAATTTTTTTTTATCTTCTCTTTCGTCTTTTCGTTATTTTTACATATGATATTTGTTGTGGTCGGATATATGTTATTATTGCGATCTTTCGTCATGTCCGCTGTCTAGGGGTCTTTGTCAGTTTATATTTATATATTACGCGCACTGTGGATGTCCCTACACAAGCTTGTGGTTGTTACTGTGGTTTATTTCTTTGTGATCACCGTCTCCGCGTACTTGGCTTGTGAGTCTAACAGTTTTTATAGAGAACACTTAGTGTTATCATCCATTTGTTTGTATATGTATTTATATGTATGTTTAACAATATTTCCAGAAATGTTATACAACTATGTGTTATAGATATATGCGAGGGAGTATAGGTGATATTTCCCCTCACTACCTAGTGCTTATAGAGTGACTGGGTGAGTACAGAGTGATATTTTAGCACTACGAATTTACGTACACAGGGAGTTGCTGGTGTACTTAGGGAAGTGACACAAGACTAGAGCAGAGTCTGTCACATTTATAGTTGTCTGATTGACAGCAACGTGTCCACAAGTACAAGATGCCTACTTTTAATGGAATATATTGAAGCAGGTGAACGAATAAGCCTGAAAGGTAAAGAGTTACAGGAGTATGCAGAAGCAAAAGAACAAAAGCAGACGGAAAGAGAGGCGAGGCATAATGAACGCGAGGCAAAGCGTCTACAGGAAGAGAAAGAGACACAAGTAAAACTAGCTGAAATGGACAACAAGGGTCTACAGGAAGAGACACAAGTAAAACTAGCTGAAATGGAAAACAAAGCGTCTACAGGAAGTAAAGTTAGCTGAAATAGAAAACAAGCGTCTACAGGAAGAGACACAAGTAAAACTAGCTGAAATAGAAAACAAACGTCTACAGGAAGTAAAGTTAGCTGAAATGGAAATTGAGAAAGAGAAGATCAAGTGTCAGATGCAAACTGAAATCGAGTTAAGAAAACTAGAACTATCCTCGAAGGGTCAAAGTGAGGAAAGCAGAAGACCGTCGCAGTCGTCACAGAGATTAAAAACTGCCATATTTTACAGACCGGGACCAACTTGAAAATTATTTGGCCAGGTTCGAGGCATCAGCCAAAGCGTTAGGTATTCCAGAGAAAGAGTATGCGATGCGACTTGGCGAGTTTCTTACGGGTAAGGCACTAGACACCATGTTCAATTTACCTGTAGAAGAAAGAAACAACTACACTATCTTACGTCAACGTTTGCTGACAAAGTTCCAACTAACTGAGCATGGATATAGAACAAAGTTTAGACAGTTAGTGCCAGAGACAAATCAAGATTTCACAGACTTTGTTAACACTGTAAAGAATACATTTAACAAATGGATGGAGCTCGCAGAAGGTAGGGAAAGATTTTAATAAATTAGTAGATTTAGTGTTAAGAGACAAGGTAGTATCTGCATGTAATTCTAACTTAGTAGCTTTCTTTGAGGAACGTAAGCCAAAGGACATAGACACAATGTCACAGTTAGGGCAAAACTACATGACTGCACATCCTAACGTATCTATTGGGAAACTAATGAGCGAGGAAATAGTCTGTGCAGCGTACACTAAACAAGACCAGAATCCAGTCATCAGACCAAGGGCGAAAAGTGTGGATTCAGCACAGAAAGGTGAGCAGCAAGAACTTCAAGATAATGGTTTCCGAGGAAACAATGTTGGTAGAGTAGGACGATATCAATATAGAAGAGGGAACTTCCAGAGACGTCCAAATTATGCCGGATGCTGGAATTGTGGGAGCTGGAGACACAAGACAGCGGAGTGTGACGTGCAGCCAGCCAGTGAGCCAACAAGTAACGCAAGGAAGGAGATCATCTGTTTCAAATGTGGAAAGAAAGGGGCATATCAGCCATCAATGTAGGATGAGAGAAACAGAGCACTCAAATGCAGCGCAAGTAATTGAGACGCTGAACAATGAAGATTGTAGTGGGTGCAAACCTCTTTTTTTAAAAGACAGTCAGCCAGTCCTAATATGTGGTCATACAGTGAAAGCAGGATCAACAGTGCATGAAGGAGGAAATCTGAAGCTGCATCAGGGATTCGTTAATGATAGACCAGCGTTAACAATTAGGGATTCCGGATGTACGTCTATCGGAGTGAGGAAAAGTTTAATAGATCCCTCGGATTATACAGGGAAAAAGATTAGATGCATAACATTCAACGGCACAGTAGAATTCTACCCATTAGCCATAATAACAGTAAAAACACCATATATCACTGGAGGAGTGACAGCGTGTGTTTTGGACTCACCAGTGGCTGATTTGATCATCGGAAATGTTATAGGAGTTAAAGATTGTACAGAAGAGGAAATAGTTTATTGGGACCAGAAATATAGTGTAAGCAGTAATGAGGTAATTACCACAAGAGAACCTAAATTAGAGAGTATAGCTGAGGTAGAAGAGGAACTTGAAGTAGACACAGGAACTCAGGACAAGGATAGTACAGCTGAGCAGGTGAGAATGGATCCCAAATATAGTGCTAGTGAATCCCAGAAACAAGATACTACTCTGAACAAATGTTCCCAAGGGTGTAGGAGAGTAGAACATAGGCAGTCAAAGAAAGGCAGATGGTGCTTCGAGAGGAAGAACAATGTTCTCACTCGCAGGTTTTCAGATAGCAGAACTGCACGGTGGCAAGTAGCAGTACCTTTAGCACACAGAGACCGATATACTAGAACAGCTCAGGATAGGGCATGTGCAGGGCACATAGGCATAAGACGTATGCATCAGAAAGCTAGGTGCCAGATATATGGGCCAAGATTAAATAAAGAGTTCAGACTAAACAGAGACTCAAGTGTAACGGTGCAATATGCAGATAGGAAAGTTGAGTCAGGTCAAAAGAATGTTCGCGACATTACTGACCCAGGGCGAGGGATAGCAAACAGATGTTGTAATTGTAGAGGTACCATGAGTCATGGGTACATGAAAGTTAGACACAGCATCGACAGGAATCAGAGGAGGGTTAATGCAAGAACAGAACCACCTGATATAGGGTCGATACACAAATAGTATTGTGGGGTCGTGAAGTAGTAAGAGACCTGTGGGTACATAAGTATAATGCTTTTCTATGATGTATTATTATTATGTGATGTATTAGTTCATGCATTGGTACACAGGATAGAAAGTTGTTTGAATTTATGTGTGGGGAATATGGGAGTGTTCTATGAGCATTTGGTGTATTATTTAGGGTGGTAGCTGGAGTAAGGTGCAGCCATACTTAGGGCTACCCAGGCTATATGTCTGGGTCACATGGGATAATAATTTACGTTTTCTTTAAATTTTATGTAAAAGTTGTGGCTTTATTTTACATGCATGAGAATTTAATAACACAGTTTTCTATTTCATTTTGACATTACATTAAATATTTTGTCTTCCGTTATCAGCCTCTCGCGCCTTTTTTCGAAATTTGCGTTTTGCGAGGTCGATCTGATACACCACGTTTGGTTGTTTTTCGGCGTTTTGATTCCACGTTTTTTGAGGCAAGTTTTTGTTTCTGTCGCATTTAAGACGATTTCCCGTTTTGATTTAACGTTTTTTGAGACGGACTTTCGTTTCTGATTTGGCGTTTTTGAAACGGGTTTTTGTTTATTTCACATTCCGGGTTTTTCGACGTGGGTGTTTTGTTGCATTGCCACTGTGAAAGGATCAGCATACGTGAGTATAATATCTAACTAGATCATAAACCAAGAAACTAGATTAATAAACAATAAGGTAAAACAAACAATTAAATAGGATATTTAATCTAGAGAAGTAAATAAAATAAATTAATATAATTAATAAATACATAACTAACGGAAACACTGTAAAGGTGAAAACCAAACAAAAACAATGATACAAACCCGAGCCAGATCTGCTGAGGCAGAAAATAATAAAGGAAAACAAACTGGAAAAAAATAAAGGAAAACAGGCTGACACGACGAACAGGATTGCGGAGACTGACAGGGAAACTCAGGAAGGACATGGAAGTCAAGCGGCGAATAAACAACCCGATCGGGAGGCCAGTGGTACAGGCTGGTATTTCAGGGTAACCTAGATTGAGGGACAGCAAGTATCACTGACAAACCTTGCCAGATACAAAGCCATCCAAATGATGGAACATATACTCGGCAGCAGAGCCATACATAACATAGCCAAACGATTGGACGGCACAATAAGCATCCACACATACGACACAGACAAAACGAGACAACTAGCGGAGGAAATCACAAGGGGCAAACAACCAGCGATCAGATCACTCCCAAACGACGTCAAAGTCAGCATCGAAATTGCACAGCCGTGCACCACCATTGTAGTCAAAGGGATCAGTCCAACGATAGATATCAAAAACATGAAGGAAGACATCAAGAATGAAAACAAGAATGTGGAAGGGACACACTGTGAGAGGATAACTACAAAAAGAGGCGAAGCTACATCAATTGTAAAGATGGTGATCACTGGCACAATGAAGCCAGAACGAATAAAATATCTAGGGAAAGACAGATACTTTGAGAAACATATACCACCGATCAAACAATGTTCCAAGTGCCAAAGGATAGGGCATACAGCATCATTTTGCAGGGAGAAAAAAGCCCATCTGCAGATTCTGCAGTAAAAATCATTGGTACAGGGAATGTCAAGACGCCAAGAGAGACAGTAACTACAAAGAAATAAACCCGGCGAGACACTGTGCCAACTGTAAGGGAAACCACAGTGCACGATACAAGGGATGCCCAAAACTTAAAACGTCAGAAACAGCATGGAGAGAGGCTATACTTACTCAAACACCAATGAGAGTTGCCAGATGGCGTATAGAGAACGCGGACAAAGGAATTGATACAAATTCGGAAGTGAGAATACTGAGATCAGAAGTATCCAACATAAGGAATAAAATGGCTGAGAAACAAGTGGAGAAGGGCGGACCACAAGAAGACAAGGAAGGGAGAGAAAACAAGGAATTAAAACAATCAATTGAGGACATGCATAAAAATCTGGCAACCATAAGAAAGGAACTGGAAGCGGAGAGATTACACACAAGAGGAATGGCTAAGGAACTGGAGACCACCAAAAAAGAATTGAAAAAACAGAAAGAAGAAAACAACACAATCAGGAAAAAGTTAAAAGAACTGGACCAGAAGATGGACACTACCAAACGAGAAGTGACTGACAACACAACAAACATAGAAAAAATGAATAAGATGCAAAAAAGAAACACCCAGATAATAACTACGTCAATAACTGATTTCGGGGAGTGGATGAGAGAGACGAGGGGAGATATAGATTTAATCAAAGAATCCATAGATCTACGACCGAGCAAAGACCAGATGACTGACATACTCCGGAATATATGCAAAAGAGCGACAGACGGCCGGTTATCGATGGAGGAACTCCCCGAAATACTGGCAGAAGCGATGAACGAGACAAGCGAGGAGGACAGTGATGACGAATAACCAAGGAAAGACCCTTAGGAAACGGAGAAGAGATGCAAAGGGTCATCAGAAGCGATGAACGAGACAAGCGAGGAGGACAGTGATGATGAATAACCAAGGAAAGACCCTTAGGAAACGGAGAAGAGATGCAAAGGGTCATCAGAAGCGATGAACGAGACAAGCGAGGAGGACAGTGATGATGAATAACCAAGGAAAGACCCTTAGGAAACGGAGAAGAGATGCAAAGGGTCATACACCAGGATGGGAATAGAAAAAGATACCAAATAATCCATAAAGGAAGAACATACAAATATATTTACTACCAATTAAAACTCTTTAGACAAACAAACTAAACAGCTAGACACATAACCTCTACCCAAATAAAATAAATAAATAAATATGCCACATAAGAGATCTGATAAATAATTACCACAAACGAGTTAAATATATAAATAAATAAATAATCAACCCACAACATAAGTCAGATTTTACTGGCACATAAATATAATAATAATCTACGCACCATGAACCACTGCTATTATAACCGATGCCGCACGGGCTGGTTGAAACAAGGTGGAAAGTTTGGTTTTTTTTTCCAAATTGGACGGGCGGATAACGTCATGAATTGTAATGTTCGGTGGCACTAATAAAATTTTTGTCCGGCCTGTAAAAGGCCAAAGCAACACTCCCAAGAAAGAAACAGTTCAACATCTCCACCGTGCCCGAGAAACTAACCTGCGTCTTCGTGAAGTGTTACGATGAATAGATGCAAAGGATCCCGGAGAAGTTGAAGATAATTAATGCGTAATTTATGTATGTGTTATTGATGGTAATCATTAATCATGTGCCGTCTCCACAACAAATGTTGGCTGCAATGGATCTCCAACACTGTCTGTCTCTCGCACTGACTGTATATTCTGTTTGATTGATGCTCGTCCATCTCTTTAAGTTTTCTTCCCACTAGTATCGTTGTCTGCCTCTTGCTCGTATGCCCTCAACCATGCTCTCCTGTATGGATTTTATAAGAGTATCATGTCTTTTAACGTGGCCGAAATATTTCACTTGTCTCCTTTTTTTTTTTATTTCATCAACTCTCTTTTCATTCGCAGTTTTTCTAGAACCTCTGTATTTGACTGGTTTTGTTTCCATGAAATAAGACATATTCTTCCGTATATCCGCATCTCTAGGGCCTGTATTCGACTTTCTAGTTGCTTCAATGTCCAGGCTTCCGTGCCATACAGTAGTGTTTACTATAGGTAACATTTGACAATTCTCATGTCAAATGCATTGTTAATCTATCTAGATGTTACTTCTGATTTCATGCTGCTGAAGGCATTTTGTGGCCATTCCTAGTCTTTTGTTGATTTCTATTTCACTTCTGCCATCATCTGTTATTACATGTCCAAGATTGCAGAAACGTGTTACTTGTTCTAGTATATCCCCGTTTACTGTGATATTCATTGACGACCTTTCCTTTCCACTGCTAATTATTATAGCTTTTGTTTTTAGGATGTTAATATATAAGGCACATTCTCCACTATGCCTGTTTACTTGGTCCACTAGGTTTTGTAATTCTTGCTCGCTTTCCGTAATGTCAACACATCTAAGATTGTTTATGATTCTTCCATTGATGTTAAATCCAGGAAATTCGGCTTGTTTAAAAATTCTTCCTGTGTGTAGGTTGAAGAGGTTTGGGGAAGGAATCATAAAGTTCGCGTACTGTTGTTTGGTTGGCATCTACACGTTCGACTCTTTCCTCTCCGGTTTTATTTCTCACACGCAATGTTCATCTTGGGAGTTGTTTAGGATTACAGAATAACCCTCACAACAAAACCGAGTTTATCGGGGTTAACCCTGAGAGGTCATTTGCTGACTTCAGGCCTTTAAAATGACCAAACATAGTTAATATCGCTTCTCGGCTCTTTGGCTAAGATCAAAGTGAGGTATCTGCGCTTGATCCTGCCAGGGCCACATGCAGAAGCGGTTATCCGAATGACACACAAGGATGTGGGACCTTGATGGGGCGGCTGTTGCCCCCTTGAGAACCGCGAGGCCTTAAAACAAATTCTTAATATTCAGTCCTTTGGATTGTTTCACGGCATTTTGATCTCACTTTAAATCTCTCTCTCTCTCTCTCTCTCTCTCTCTCTCTCTCTCTCTCTCTCTCTCTCTCTCTCTCTCTCTCTCTCTCTCTCTCTCTCTCTCTCTCTCTCTCTCTCTCTCTCTCTCTCTCTCTCTCTCTCTCTCCCCATTTCTCTCTGTCTCCAACTGTCTCGCAGAAGACACACATACCTGTTTCAATCTAATTGGTGAAATGGGACGACTGTTGCCACTTTTATATATGGTCAATGAGTGATACTGTTAACTTATTTCCTGCATAAAGATTGAGAGGAAGCATATACAAGTAATGTGCTTGTAATTCCATTATGCCTTTAATGTATATTATCACATGTCTATATGAATGTATTTGTTGTATGTCCAACTGTAAATGAACACAGAATGCACATTCTAAATACACACTGTTTTGTAAGAAATAAAAGTTTTAATTTAAAAAAAAAAGAAATTCTCAATTCCGGAAAAAAGGCTCTTTGGGAAAATCTCACGAAGGAGCCGTGATGTTGATATAACATATGGCCGCTTAACTATCGCCCTGCATCATGTAAGAACAACGAGGGGTTATTGGTTCTTATGTGTCAGATCGTGCTGAACCTTGTGAAATCTACATAAGAATGTCGCCTCAGTATGGAGACAGTTGCTTGATTCAGGGAAGAGTGTATGAATGGACAGAGAGACTTCAAAAAGGAAGAGAAAACATCATTGTGGAATTATGTACCACTGGAACATGAAAGTCAGCAGAAGTAGAGGAGCTTGGGGCAACTCAATAAGTTACAGCTTACCTACAGGACTCCGTGTAAAGGACAGCTAACCTACAGGACTCCGTGTAAAGGACAGCTTACCTACAGGACTCCGTGTAAAGGACAGCTTACCTACAGGACTCCGTGTAAGGGACAACTTACCTACAGGACTCTGTGTAAAGGACAGCTTACCTACAGGACTCCGTGTAAAGGACAGCTTACCTACAGAACTCCGTGTAAAGGACAGCTTTCCTACAGGACTCCGTGTAAAGGACAGCTTACCTACAGGACTCCGTGTAAGGTACAGCCGGACACAGACGAAACAGACTCCTACTGGTAACATTAGTATTTGGGGTCTTCGCTGGCTGTAGAAGATGAGGACGGAGCACGTATGGGAATGTCCCGAGCGCTGTGATGTCGGTTCTTGTCTGAACTCATCAACAATAAGGTCCAGGGCCAGGTCAACGGTCCAGGGATCGCCTTGTCTTTCCAGAAATGTTCCAGCACAGGGTGAGCACGTCATGCCGGCTTCAAGCTTGGGCAGAGGGAAGTGAGCTCTGCGTCACTCTAACCTGGAGATGGGAGTCGGGTACAGGGTGTGAGTGAAGGCTCCACACAATATGCTGGAGATGGGAGTCGGGTACAGGGTGTGAGTGAAGACTCCACACAATATGCTGGAGATGGGAGTCGGGTACAGGGTGTGAGTGAAGACTCCACACAATATGCTTGACATGGGAGTCGGGTACAGGGTGTGAGTGAAGACTCCACACAATATGGTGGAGATGGGAGTCGGGTACAGGGTGTGAGTGAAGACTCCACACAATATGCTTGACATGGGAGTCGGGTACAGGGTGTGAGTGAAGACTTCACACAATGTGGTGGAGATAGGAGACGGGTACAGGGTGTGAATAAAGACTCCACAAAATCTTTTGCAGATAATAGTCTGGCACAGTACACAGTGTCCTTGGCATGGCTAATGACTTGAATGTTTAAACAGTCTAACAGGACTTCACAACCAACCAGTTAACCAACTAACCAACCAACTAATCATCCAACCAACTACCTAAACCAACTAATTAACGATACAGCCATCTACCCAACCAACTAGTCAACTAACCAACCAACCAACCAGCCTGGCAACGAATCAACCAATCAAGCAGTCAATTAAACAACAAACCAGCCAAATATCAAATAAATCAGAAAACTAATCAGCCAATAGACCACCCAGCGATCCAACCATCTAGTCAGTCAGTCAACCATCTAGTCAGTCAGTCAACCAACCAACCAACCATCTAGTCAGTCAGCCAACCATCTAGTCAGTCAGTCAACCAACCAGCCAACCATCTAGTCAGTCAGTCAACCAACCATCTAGTCAGTCAGTCAACCAACCATCTAGTTAGCCAGTCAACCAGCCATCTAGTCAGTCAGTCAACCAACCATCTGGTCAGTCAGTCAACCAACCATCTAGTCAGTCAGTCAGTTAACCACCCAGCCAAAAACCAACCAATAACTACGAGGTGCAGTCAATAATAGTTTAGTTTAGTTTAGTTTAGTTTAGTTTAGTTTAGTTTAGTCGTTGGATCAAAATCACGGCACACGGTTTAAACCACATGTGCTCCGTTTTCCTCCTAACTCAAACCTGAGTCTGGAGAAACTCAGCTCAATGCACGAACTCCGTTGCATCGGCAAGGATCCTGAAATATTTTGGGTAGATTTTTAACTCGAAATTTTGCCCGGGCAGCGCCGTTAGGCTACTCGTTTTCGATTTCCACCTGCCAAGGGATTGTTTACGTGCGCAACAATACACACGGGCGTCCGATCTCACTACCCAGAGACCAGGGGAAATTTATTACTGGAAGTCCAGGTGGATTTTTTAAATAAATCCCGATCCTCACCGGGGCCTGAACTCGGGACCTCCAGCACTCGAGGCGGACACCATACCTCGAGACCACTTAGGCCCCGCCCGCCCCTTTTGGGTGTGAAGTCAATAAGTAAGTCACAAATGTCTGTACAAAAATAACTAAATACGATAACAACTTGAAACGAGTTTATTTTTATACATACATTATCCCTTTAGTTCTCAACATAATTTCCACCAACATTGATACACTTATCCCATCGTTTTATCAGTTCTCCTAAACCGGCTGCATAGAACTGCGTGGTCTGTTTTCTAAACCACGTTTTCACTTCACATTCAACTTCGGCGTCATTCCAACTAAGGTGGGAAGTTCTGGAACATCCACGTTACAACCTCGACTTAGCCCCTAGCGATTTCCACCTTTCTGGTCCACTGAAAACCCACCTTGGCGGGAGACATTTCGTGAATGACGCCGAAGTTGAATGTGAAGTGAAAACGTGGTTTGTAGAATGCTGTGATGTCGGGTCTTGTCTCAGCTCGACTCATTTGGTCTCTGTCCCTCAACAGGATAATGCCTCCCCCTCACCCACCCCTCCTATCTTTATCTCTGTCCATCCCTTGCCATATTGCTCTGTTCTGTTTCTACTTCACATGTCCATAACATGGTGTATAGAGCAAACCCTATATTTCTAGACCAGTCAACACTCTTGTCCGTGACATGGTATATAGAGCAAACCCTATATTTCTAGACCAGTCAACACTCTTGTCCGTGACATGGTATATAGAGCAAACACTATATTTCTAGACCAGTCAACACTCTTGTCCATGACATGGTATATAGAGCAAACCCTATATTTCTAGACCAGTCAACACTCTTGTCCGTGACATGGTATATAGAGCAAACACTATATTTCTAGACCAGTCAACACTCTTGTCCGTGACATGGTATATAGAGCAAACACTATATTTCTAGACCAGTCAACACTCTTGTCCATGACATGGTATATAGAGCAAACCCTATATTTCTAGACCAGTCAACACTCTTGTCCGTGACATGGTGTATAGAGCAAACCCTATATTTCTAGACCAGTCAACACTCTTGTCCATGACATGGTATATAGAGCAAACCCTATATTTCTAGACCAGTCAACACTCTTGTCCGTGACATGGTATATAGAGCAAACCCTATATTTCTAGACCAGTCAACACTCTTGTCCATGACATGGTATATAGAGCAAACCCTATATTTCTAGACCAGTCAACACTCGATGAGTGATCTGCTCACTATCACATAGGCCGCCTTTACTTCTGCTGGTGTATATGTTTGGCTGGGTGGACTTGGCAGTTCAAGTCAATGAAAACCATTCTCGCTTTGACAGGGTTTCGAACACATGACAACGGGACCGGTAGGTGAGCGGGTTGCCAGTGGGCTGTTGTGACTTTCAGTCATACAGTAACAATAATAACAATCACAGTATCAACAACAACAACATGTGGTGTAGCAAGAACCACCTGTGGGTAGGTGAAGTGCTAGGACCATCACGTTTACAAATACTGAGAGCTGAGACAAGAACCGACATGACAGCACTCAGGATGTTCCCTTTCCTGCTTCGTCCTAACTTTCAACAGTCAGCGAAGAGTCCCGATACTAATGGTACCAGTAGCAGTATACTTATGTGTCCGTCTGGCCTTTCCCCAGAGTCCTGAGTGTCGGCCAGATCTCCTGGTCACTTCCTGCAGCACCAATCTCTCCAGGTTATGACTATCTATCTGGTCTTCTCGTTTCACGCCACACCAGCATCTCCTGGAAAATATCCAACAGATGATCTCTATCATTTACTGTTGAATAGAAGCCTGCCACTCTGCCCGAAGCGTGCCTGTCTTCACCTTTCTCATCATACTTTGTGAGTTCACCACAATCACGACATGCGTGTGTTGTTTGTCCTCCAGCCAGCGTAACGCCGCTGTGACTTCCTCCACCTCCATTCTGAGACTAGATGGTGTGGTACCATATGCCAGGCTCTCCTGCACCAAACATTCCACCAAATTTCTACACAATCCCTGCGAATTTCTTTCACCTCTTAGCGCAAAGCCAACCGTTACTATGCCTGACTGCATCAGGTAATAGGGGGTAAATCTTTTCCTCTCATAACGAACGTAGAGAACCGACATGAAATCCTAGATGTTTACCCTCTAAGGTGGTACAGTCTCATTCTCACTTCTGTAAACATTCCACATTGTCGTTCATTGTGTGGTTGTTGTATGCAACACTACAATAACACAAGAAAGGGGCATATTTTGACAATGGCATATTTGCCAGCTGATATATGTAATCGAAGGCAACGTATGTTCTGGAACTCTCTGTGTTTGATTTCTTTCTCCCACTTCCTGGTTGCGATTTCTTTTCTACTTCACTGATTCAGTGCCACACAAAAAGAGATTTGGACGAACCATTGTGCACAATCAAATCAACAAGTATTATAATGTAAATGTTCGCTCACTGAGCATTGGAATTGTGGGAGATACTACGAAACAAAACACGATGACCTTAGCATGGCGATATATCCTCCTCCTGTCTATATGGGAGATCACATGTAGCGATATATCGTCCTCCTGTCTATATGGGAGATCACATGTAGCGATATATCGTCCTCCTGTCTATATGGGAGATCACATGTAGCGATATATCGTGCTCCTGTCTATATTTGAGATCAAATGTAGCGATATATCGTCCTCCTGTCTATATGGGAGATCACATGTAGCGATATATCGTCCTCCTGTCTATATGGGAGATCACATGCAGCGATATATCGTCCTCCTGTCTATATGGGAGATCACATGTAGCGATATATCGTCCTCCTGTCTGTATGGGAGATCACATGTTGAGATACATTATCCTGAATCAGTTAATTTTTGTTTAGTTATGTTTAGACTGTGTTAAGTACATTGTGTTACTTATATCTTGTTACACTATTACTAGTACATTCTCCCCCGATGGTGTTTCCACCTTGTCGTGGTGGGGGAGCTTGAGTTTCTCGATGACCCTGAGAGATATGCCGGCGGTAGCGTAGCTACCAGCAGGGCCTCCCAAGCCGGACAGGTCAAAGGTTAGAGAACAGACAAATAGAAACACCCTGGTCCTCCAGGTTGGGGGTTGAAGCGTGGGGTTAACATCCCCACCTTTGTAAAAACCTTTTTTGTTATGAAACAGATACACGAGCCTCGATATCGGACTGACTTATCTGGACAACGACCTTGGATCATTAAGGGCCTTTTGAGATTTGGAACATGGAATGTACGGACACTATATCGAGCTGGATCGGCCGAAGAACTAACCCGGGAGCTGGTTGAATATCAAATGGATATAACAGCAATTCAAGAAATAAGATGGCCAGGAGAGGGTACTTTAGAGCAAAATGGAATTATTATAATATATGGAGGAAACACCCAAAATAAACATGAATTAGGAACAGGATTTGTCATCAAAAAAGAGTTATGGGGGAATGTTTTAAACTTTAAAGCTGTTAATGACAGGATTAGTAAATTACGAATAAAAGGTAAATGTAAAAATATAACGATAATTAATGTACATGCACCTACTGAATAGAAAGAAGATGATATTAAAGAAGACTTTTATAATGATTTGGAAGATGTCATAGAAGAAACCCCCAAACAGGACATCCTGATTGTGCTGGGAGACTTCAGTGCAAAAATAGGTAGAGAGCAAACTAATAAAAGAGTGGTCGGTATGGAAAGCTTACATACAACTTCAAATGATAATTTATGGAGAGTCATCAACCTGGCAGAAGCCAAAGGACTGCAGATAAGCAGTACCAAACTACAAAGAAAGGATATACACAAACAAACTTGGAAATCATGTGACAAGAGAACCTATAATCAAATAGATCACATTTTAATTAACAACAGAAATGCATCAAACATACAGCAAGTTAGAAGTTATAGAGGAGCTGAGTGCCACAGCGACCACTTCCTCGTTGGAGCAAAATTTAAAATAAAACTTAAGAGAGCTTTCTATACTAAATTACAAAGATTACACCCAACATATAACAGAGAAAAACTACAAGAAATTACAGTCAAAGAGAAATTTACAGATGAAATAAAATGTAAACTTGAAACTCTGCAAAACCCTTTGTAGGAAAGCGTTGACCAAAACTTGGTTGAACATCAAGAATACAATTCAATCTACCGCAGAAGAATGTCTCGGTGTGTTAACCACGCATAGAAAGAACAGATGGTTCAATAAAAAATGTGAAGAAGCAGTCATTAGGAAAAAGAATGCCATGACATTTATGGTTAAATGACATCAACAACATCCAAAAGGAAGAGCATT